>CM052703.1:105144598-105171315 GCA_028551405.1 Uromys caudimaculatus
CCCAGATGTCCCTCATCAAAGGAATGGATACAGAAAATGTGGTACATTTACACAATGGAGTACTACTCAGCTATTAAACACAATGATTTAATGAAATTTGCAGACAAATGGATGGAACTTGAAAATATCATCCTGAGCGAGGTAACTCAGTCACAAAAGAACGAACATGGTATGTACTCACTGATAAGTGGATATTAGCCGAAACGTTTGGAATACCCAAGTTTCACTTTACAGTAACCGGTGGACTGAGAGTGAGGTCCCAGATGGAGGAGTTGGAGAAGGGACTGAAGGAGCTGAGGGAGTCTGCAGCCCCATGGAGGGAGCAACAGTGTCAACTGGCCTGACCCTCCCCCGGTCCTCCTGGAAGCTGGACCACCAACCAAAGAATATACATCGAGGGACCCATGGCTCGTACCACATTTGTGGCAGAGGAGGGCCTTGTTGGCCATCAGGGGGAGGAGAGGCCCCAATAAAGGGGAATGTCAAGGTGGGAATATGGGAGTGGGCGAGCGGGTGCGTGGGAGGTGGAATTCCCTCATAGAGTTGGGGGAGAGGGACGGGATAGGTGGTTTCCAAACAGGAGACCTAGTAAGGGGGAAACATTGGAAATGTAAATAAAGTATCAAAAAAGAAAAAAATAAAAAAATAAAAAAGAAGAAAGAAAATATCACTTCCAAATTCATTTTATGAAGCCCGTAATACTCTAATACACAGACCAGTAAACACACACACACACACACACACACACACACACACACACACACACAAGCACACTAATATTCCTGATGAAGAAGACCAGCAGTCTTAACTAACCTGAATCCTTGAGATCTTTCAGACCCTGAGCCACTAACCAGGCAGCAAATATGAGTTGGTCCAAGGCCCCCGATGCATATAAAGCAAAGAACTGTCTAGTCTGACCTCAGTCAGAGAAGAGGTACTTAACCCTTAAGAGACTTGAAGCCCCAGGAGTGGGGAGGCCTGGCAGAGGGGTGACGGAGGGTGGACATCCTCTTGAAGACAGGGACAAGAGGAATGGGATAAGGAAGGAACTTTGGGAGGGCAGACGAGGAGGCAGGCAACAACTGGACTGCTAAAAAAAAAATAAATGTAATAAAATAATACATGTCAAATAGAAGCATATATCAAGATCATCCACTACAATCAAGTTGCCTTTATCCCAGAAACACAGGTTGGTTCAACAACATATGTAACTGATAAATATAATGAATTATGTAAATGATGTGAAAGACAAAGATCTCGTGATCACAATAAATGTATAAAAAGCCTTGAAAAAATTCATGATAAAATTCTAGAGAGAGAATAACTGGAAGTCGCATACCCCAATACAATAAAAGCTTTGTAGGATAAACCCATAATGAACATTATCCTAAATGGATACAAACTTGAAGCAATCCAATTAAAATTGAAAATGAGATAGGGCTGCCATTTATCCATACCCCTTTGTATGTAGTGCTGGCAACACTAACTGGTGCAAGAAAATAAGAGAACGAAATTAAAGGGATGCAAATAGTAAAAGAGGAAGCCCAAACACCCCTTTTGCAAATGATATGACATAATACTTAAGAGATCCCAAAGATTCGATTATAAAATTTCTGGAAAATTAACAATTTCAGAGAGAGACAAGGGTGAATCCAATTTAGAAAAATCTTTCTATATACCAACAACAAAGCCATTAAGGAAGAAATCATGGGCACACTTTCACTTCCAACAGCATTAAAGGCAATAAAACACCTTGGAATACACATAACAAAGGAGGCAAAACAACTCTACAATGAAAACTCCAAATCTTTGAAGAAAGAGATTAACAAAGACACTAGAAAATAAAAAGACAGCAGTGTTCATGCATCAGTAGAATTAATATAGTGAAAGTAACTATCCTGCCAAATACAATTTACAAATTCAGTGCAATCCCAAACAAAATAATGACATATTCTTTATAAAACTGGAAGAAAAAATCCTACAATTCATGTTAAACCAGAAATGACTCTAAATATGCAAAAAAAAAAACCCAAAGCAAAACAAATATAGTGAGCAAAATGACTGGAAAGATTGCTATTACAGATTTCAATAATATAGAGCAATAGTAATAAAACCAAAATGGTACTGGCACCACAGAGACATGCATACCAATGGAATAAAATAGAAGACCCAAATGTGAGTATTTATAACAGCCATTTGATAAAGACAAATAATTTACAATGAAGGAAAAACAGCATCTTCAACAAACGGTTCTGGGAAAACTTGTTCTCCACATGCAGAATAATAAAATCAAACCCTGAACAAAAATTACATTCAATTGGATTAAAGATCTCAATTTGAACTCTGAAATATTAAATCTGCTAGAAGCAAACACAAGCAGTACCCTACAAGATACAGGTGGAAGAAGAGATTTTTCTGAAAAGGACTCCATTTACCCAGAAGTTAAGATCAGTAATTGACAACTGGGACATAATAAAACAATTTCAAAAAAAGAGGCCATGAATATAAAGGAGAGTAAGGGAAGGTATATGGGAGCATTTGGAGAGAAGAAAGTGTAGGAATGAGTCTTATATTATAATCTCAAAAGTTAAAACCTAGCAAATAGGTTTGTTTCAGGTATCACAATGTTTATTGATAGATACAAGTGTATAAAATCAGGTCATTAATATGAGTTGATAATCTAAATAGACTTAATTTCAATACTATACTAAGAGAGACAAATTCAAATTCTCAAAATTTGTTTCACACCTACAAAAACAACTTAAAGGACATTAGCAATCTCTAAAACTAATCTGTTCTGTGCTAGGAAACCATGTTTCTTTTTAAAAAATGAACACTTTCTAAGGTTCTAGCGAATGACAGCAATAAACATTTATTAGTTAAAGAATTTTTCTATAACAACCAAATGGATAATCAAATATTGCAAAAAACTCTAGTATTACTGAGAAAAATTAATCTCTACAGTACTGCATGTTGCTATTTATTTTTATATGTATGCTTTCTCTGCATACATATATATGTACCATATGAGTATCTGATGCCATAGAGCTCAGAAGAGGGCATCAGATCTCCTGGGGCTGGAGTTATGGATGGTTGTAAGACAACTGAACTCATGTCCTCTGGAAGAGTAACAAATATTCTTAACCACTGAAACCTTTCTCCATTGCTGAAATACGCTTTTTGTTTTTGTGGATTTTTTTAGGACTGAACCAAAAAGACTAAGTCCACTTCTCCTTTATAACCCCCTCTGGATTCTGCCAATCAAATGAAAGCATGCTCTTTAATTGTCTCCCCCACCTCACACCCACTATTCCCAGCTTTTTGTTGATTATCTGGCTTCTTTTGCTCTTTCATTTTCATAAACTGAACTTTTTTTTAAGCAACAAGTCTGTGTGAAACGTAAATATCCTAATCTCTCTTTTACCAAACATGCTCATATTGTATCATGCTAACATGTACTTTTTACATTTAAGATTGTTACGGTAGAATAGTTTTTTCTCCACCATTATATCATCCATCTCTACGTTTCTCAGAATATTACACTATGACCTTCGTCATGTGGTTGTAAGCTCCATCTTTACTAGATTCACTTGATCTTTCATATTGATTTATTTACAGAACAAAATGCACTTCAATTCTTAAAGTCTGTTCCACACAATTTCTTTGTGAAAGAAAATGTTACTGGAAAGTGACAAATTAGAGTCAAAATATAAAGACAGTGACAGGAAATATATCTCCAGTGTGATATGAAAGCTTTTGTAAGAAGAGGTAGTGGTAATAAACTGGAAAAAATCAAGACAAAAGGGGATTTGGGAAAATCATGTAATCTATAGTCAATACTAATAGTTGCTGTTTATAAAATATCATTTCCTGAACATTGTGTTTGCACATATAATCTAACTAAAATATTGAACATACCCAAATATGAATATTTAGTGTCATAGATATTAAGTACAATTCTGCCTTTCAATGGAGAGTCATTGACAGTAATCTAAATGATTTTGGTGTGCTTATACTGTTTGTCCTCTAACACTGACTCCATAATGAGTGCAGTGAAGAATAAAGCTCGAAATGCCTTAGAGATTATCTAGTTCAATGACTTTGATTTAACATAATAAGGACCTGGAGTAGAGAGAGGCACATTAACAAGCCAGACAATGAAGATATGGAGGTCAGTGTGATTACAGTATGGACTCTAGATTCCTTCTGCATTATTGTTCCATAGTTCACTTTACCAATTTTTGTTGCTCTGACTCTAACCTTGACTTTAGGAACATCCTCTCTTCTTTTGCCACATATAAGCCAGAATTGTTTTCTGCTATAGGAGATCAAGATAGTTGGCATTCCTTTATGCTTATTTAGTCATTTCAAGCAATTATCTTTATCCTATCAGACCTTGAGATTAAGCTGCCAGTAGTAACCTCATTAAAGTCCACACTTCTAATAAGCTTCTCTACAAGCTGTTGAGAAGGCTTTTTTGAGGTGGTATAGGGAAAAAATTGTGGACTCAGAAGCAAACATAGCAAAGCTCATTTGTTCCAGTCCATGGTTTACAGGTCAAGTGGTTTGGGACCAATTGCCAAAATACATTGGCGAGGAGAGGCATTAATACCAACCATGCCAAGTTGCTATGCTTATTAAATTTGACCATGATACAGAGTTATATAATGTTATATTATGCTCATTGAATGTTTTATAAGAAACAAATTGTTTATTCTTATTTAACTCTGAAAACCTACAGAAAAAGGAAATGGTTATATAAGTGGTTAATAAGGCTTAAACGTTCATTGCTCACAATAATTGACAGAGATGTTACTAAAAATGTGACTGACTTTACTTGAAAAGTTGCCATGTTAAAGACATTTACCTTCTAATGCTATAATATATTCATTACATATCATTAGAATAATTAATGTAAAATATCCAAAATATAAAAATAACACACAAATCCTATTTCATGTTTTTTCCATATCAAATTCAGAAACTAATACTCAAATCTTATTCTTTAAGTAGTATTTTAAAATAAATACACACATAGTCAGGAATATATGCTAAATAAACTTTCCAAATTGAATAACTAACTTTCAGGGCTGCCTTACTTTCTACAAGAATTTGCCTGTATATGAATACTGATTATAACTTCGTTCATAGACTATATAAGATAAGACTGCAAAACATATTAAATACTTTGAGACATAAATAATAAATAAATATTTGAAAATATACTTATTGTTTGTATCTAAAGAATTTATTTTATTTCTAAGGAACTTAAGTAAATGAGATTATAATGTTGTTGCTGAGGTACATTGAACAGGTTTTCAGGTTAATAAGGTGTCTAAAAATAAGTTTAAAGGGTCCTAAGGAATTCTTTTTTACTTGGTTTGCTTTTGTTTTTGTTTTTGTTTTTGAACAGGGTTTCTTCGTCTAACCATGGCTGTCCTAGAACTAGCTCTGTATACCAGGCTGGCTTCAAACTCACAGAGATCTGCCTACGTCTGCCTCCCAAGTGTTGGGATTAAAGGTGTGAACCACCTCTTCCACCACTACTAGGCAGGAATTCTTATTTTATATAAGTCATTATGAAGGAAATTATGTGTTTATTGTAAACATGATTAATGATTTGGTTTTCAGATTTTCTCTGAAAACTGATGAAATTCCTTCATAGAGAATTTGCTCCTAGATAATAAAAGACTTACATGTACCACGGAGAAATGGTCATCTTTCTAATCTCATGTTCCTATTAATGACCATGAATCAATTTTCTCCCATTGAGACTTGAATACTTAATTATTAATGACTGCTGAATTTCCGTTTCTAAGAATTCTTTATGCATTACATGTCAAATTTTTTTAACCTAAGATATTAATGATATAGTTTAGTAAAACATCTTTAATGGTGTAAGTGGTAGCACTTAGTTTGGAGTCCAAAAAGTAGTTGTGTAAGTGGATCAACGTTTGCTCAAAACTCAGGAATATATGCTTGGCACACTTGACAATAGAAACCTAGCTAACTATCCATGGCTGGAAAGACTATTGCCTCTAAAGGAAAAACTACTATTTTCATTTTTCTAAAACAATATAGCTTTTAACTATTCTAAACACTGATCATTATACCCATAGATAAGTTTAGATAAACCCTTTTCAAAGAAGATTCTGTTTGTAGTAGATGAGGCTTAATACAAAGATCCACAATTGGTCCAAATCCAAAGAATAGGTGAGCCTGTGGTGTTGAAGCACCCTACTTAGTACACCTATAATCCAATCTATATACCTGAGTTCTAGTGAACAGGATACAGAAAGTGGTATCAGAAAGATTGTAAGAGTCAGAGTATATGAATACATATTTGTGTAAATTTATGTAAGAGTAATAATAAAAGAAGAGTTTATTAATCTGAGTATGTATGTGTTTATGTATGAAAATCTCAGAAAAATATTTAAAATTATTTTGCCTTTGGAAATAAAAATAATGAGTATTGTTCAAGAAAATGATTATTCCAGGATACTAGCCAATTTTGCTCTTAACTTAGAAATATAATTATATATTTTTTCTCTGGATAAACATGTACAAATGTTCTTTGGATATTTACAGTCTATTTGACTCCCTAAAAACAGTTATAGTTTTAAATGTGTTTAACACATTGCTCTTGTGAAAGCCACCTTTTACTATCACACTCAATTACATTTTAACCATGTAGGCATTGATGGTATTATTTTTGTTCTAGAAACAAACCCTTAACTTTCTGCTCTAACTTGGGTGATATAAGGGAAAATGAACTTGATATTCTACAGAAAAATATAAATGTAACCATTTTGATGACTTTTGTGTTAATTAGTACTGTTTGCCTGCTACGTATCATTGGAGAATGGAAACGGTGTATTTAGATAATAAATGCCATGCAGTCTCATAAAGAAATAGATTTTGGAGAACAAATTTACTCCATTTAATCCTCAGTTTTATTAAAATCTTTCTGATCCGGTGGCATGAATTTAGTCAGGCTTAGTAATGTTGGCAAGCAGGAAGGGGATCAAGGTCATCCAAGGGATACTGACTTGGAAGGGTCTGGGCATGTGACCAAGTACTTCCAGGGTGAATAATTATTAAGAAAAAGAATGGTGACAAAAAATATGTGGAAAAGACCTATAGCTATTTATTCCCTTGGTTACCTGGGTCTTGAGGGAGTTCTCTGGGAAGAGTCACTCAGCACATTTGGTCAAATGAATACACTTATTCTGAAAAACCAAAGGAATACAGATTTCTGGACACCTCCCAAGGAATCATGTATGAGAAGAAATGCAGATTGTTTGCCAAAATTGTCCCTGACTTCCAAACATAGGCCATTTCACTTTCCTAAATCCCATACCTTGAGAAGACCCTGTCTGATTAGAAGATATGCAAGTTGTAGATAATAAGACAAAAGAGTCAGTGAAACTACAAAGTTCATTGCAGAATGAACTTTTGTTTCATAACAGAGAAAACAAGCAAACCAATGAAATCTTTTATTTCAGTGAGAAGGAAAGGCTACAGATGGACAGATTACATTTCCTAAGTCTGATTGGACACTCAGAACTAATTAAGTAGTAGAATGCACAATGTATGCTTCAATAAAAGAGGCTTTGCAAAACAGATAGTCTATTTTATTTCAACCTAGCAACAGTGAGGAAAGGATGAGTTAGCAAGAAGATATACATGGTGAAGTGTCCATGGTGGATTTACTCTAGTTCCTCCAAGTGGACTTTGTTTCCATTCAAAAGAAGCTAAATCAACTTCTAACTCACAGTAATTCATAATGTCACACTTTGTAACACAGAATGTGAAATTTTCAGGACATAAGGTCTCAGCACAGAGGTAATTAATTAAAATGAGGTGATTTGAGTGAACTTAAATACAAAACATGTAGATTTTGTAGAAAGAAGACACTTTTTTGCATAGGCACCCATATGGGAAAATGATATGTGAATATGAAAGTAGTGCTTGTAAACCTTAAACAAATCCTTATTTACAGGCTTCAGATGGAATCAGCTCTGCCTTCATTTGACTATAGAGTTTTCATATTTAATACTCTGAGAAAACTTTCAGTACTGGTTGTTCTGGTACTTTACTATGAAATTCTTAGAAAAATTATACTAAGATTTGAGTAAGTTGGTTATCTACACATACGAAAAGACATAAATATATAAGGAATATATGTAATAAAATCTATAAATAATATAGATTATATTATAAATAAGTAGTATATTTACAAATGTTAACTGAAATTCCTAGTTTATTTGTTGAGAACATGAATTCATAATGCAATCATGAATCAAAGGCATTTAAAACCTGGTTTTAGTATTGTTGTTAAGATTTATCCAATAGTCTTCCTATCAGTTTCTACCAGTAGAGACCAGTGCTTCAATACATAGCTTCAAAAGCAGGGAGCATATATTAAAGTCTGGCCAATCTATTATTCCATGCACCTAGTACCTATGATTTGCAGGCATGAAATAGGTTCAAAGAATAGGCCTCCAGCACCTTCCAAGAACTGCTCTCTCACTAATTTGATTTAATTTGTTTCAGTAACAGTCTCACTATGCTTCAAAGAATAATCTTAACCTCCTAGGCTAAAATGAGCTTATGCTCCATCCACCCAAACAGCTGGGACTGCAGGCATATCTTACACTAGTCTTGAAATTTATTTTAAATTATCTATTCAACTTACTATCACATTGAAACAGATTTGACAAATACATTGTTTAAATGTGTTTTAATCCCAATGGTTAAAAATGAATATATAACAATACGAGATTTTTGAATTGAAATGTCTGTCTTTAAAAGATTAAAAATCTGGATGGCTCATCCATGATTATACAGATAAAAATAAAAATATTGAAATCCAAGCCTTGGCAATGATAAAATATCAAATTAATATAGGTTTGCAACTGAGAAGTGTAGGAGGTCGTTTGGGTGCAGCTCTTATTCTAATGCTAAATACTGGTCCCCAAGGTCTGGTTGCTCCTGAGAAGGAGATACTTACATGCACCAAAAGATTCTATGTGAACATTGACCCCTAAGTTATCCCTGGTTGGTTAATAAATATTCCTACAGTCTATGCTGAGCAGAAGAGAGGGGACAGAGCAAAGCTTCCTAGGCTGGGGGTCAGAGGCAGAAACCATGAGGAGAGATGGGTAGTAGAAGGAAGGGCTCACCATCAAGTATTTTGAATTATGAGCCTGTGGTCATGAGGCCTGGCCTGCTGTAGTAGGAGCAGCCCAAATGAAATATGGCACATAGCATCTCGGATATTTTGACAGAGAAGTAGACAAATCGCATAGAGAGTTGATATCTGTCTAGCTCTCTTGCTTTTAACCTTACTATAAATATTAAGATTTCTATGTCTTTTATTTGGGAACTATATGGTCTGCAGTGGGGATAAAAACCCCTAATATATATTTAAAGACAACAAAGTTTTGTCTTTAATATTAACCGTAACAGAGAAGAGAAATTCATCTTTCAGACTTCATAACTGGCTTCTCTTAACAACTTCTCTGATAAAATAATATACTAATGAGTTACATTTACTATAAGATATAGCTTCCCATTATAATAGATCAACAAATGATATTTACCTCTAAAATTAGAACACAAAGCTATTTCATTGCAGCTGTATGATGTGTCTTTGTAATTGATCTATTTCTCATCTAGATTATAAATAGGTATATAGATGAATGTTAAGTATACTTCATCTTCTTAATTGGAAGCTGGATACCAAATTACTCATGAAAAATAAAAACTAGCAATAATACTAGTGGTAAAAATACATGTATTATAATTTTTGTTTATTAGAACCATTTAGAAACTCTGAATTACGACTATCCAGATAGGTGTCTTTGAATATAAAGATATAGTTTTTTAAGCTGAGTTTTAAAGATAATAATCAGAATCCTTGTTTTTATATTAAAAAGAATACTGTGAGGAGTACATGTGAAATTATTGCCCTTCACCTTTAATCTAGAATGTGAATACTCATGTAGGGAAACTAATATCTGAATTGCAAGCATTTCACTAGACTAATTGCTCTTTCCAGAATTGTGTAAGATAATTAAGCATCCTTTTTAAAATAATGTTTTTATATCATTGAACTCTTTAAAAAAATAGCTCTTAACCTGTGGGTCATGACTATTTTGGGGTCCCCTATCAAATATTCTATAAATCAGATGTCTACATTACAATTCATAACAGTAGCAAAATTACAGTTATGAAGTAATACTGAAGTAATTTTATAGTTGGCAGTCACAACATGAGGAACTGAATTAAAGAGTTGTAGCATTATAAAGATTGAGAATCACTGCATTAGAAATAGTTAGAATTAAGAGTATTACCACCATCATATACTTATATAGCTTACCAGCTACAAGTCTGAGAACTTTACAGTTGTCCATGTCATATAGTGTTGGAAATCTGTCTGTTTCTGCTGAAGGAATAGAAAATCTCCTTTTTGAATACCTCATACATGGTCATTATGAATGGGAATTTCTTTCTAAGTCTTAATTAATGAGGTAGTCAGTGACAGCACAGAATAATCTCCAGGCTTGACTTTAAAAATATGGCACCTCTACTTTGGCAGAAATAACAAACTAGTAGTGTGGAAAATGTCAATGCGTGCCATAGAATGGTTGAAACAAAGGATCAAAATATCCTTGCGTTGTGAGCTAGTTCAGAAAGCATAAGCACCATATAAGCCCAGAATTTTATTTAAGAAAGAAATCCTTATTATGTTATCATGCCTGAAGTATTTTTTTACTTATATAAGGTTATCCATATCTCTTGTGTGGTATTACAGGCCT
Source organism: Uromys caudimaculatus (assembly GCA_028551405.1). NCBI lineage: Eukaryota > Metazoa > Chordata > Mammalia > Rodentia > Muridae > Uromys > Uromys caudimaculatus. The sequence goes on from CM052703.1 coordinate 105,155,422, forward strand.
TTTCTATTAACAAGTAAAGTCTGTGTGGTTTCCTTAAATCATAGGATATCCCTTTGCTAATTTATGCACTTTGTCTAGTTGGGGTTATGATTGCTGTGATGAAATACCATGAAGAAAAAGAAGCTTAAGATGAAAGGGTTTATATTTTACTTACACTTCCATGTTACCTTTCATCTTTGAAACAGGAAGCAGGAATTCAAGCAAGGCAGAAACTTGAGAGAAAGAGTTGTTGCAAAGGTCATGTAAGAGTCCTCCTTAGTGGTATGCTCCTTATGGCTTGTTTAGCCTGCTTTCTTACAATCTCAGCACCACTATCCCAAGTGACTATTGCAAGCAATGTTAAGAATCATTGATATGGTGACTCCCTGGCAATGGGCCAAGAGACACCTTGTGGGTGGTGGCGTTTTTATATCAGTCAGGGACAGAGCAGATGGCAGTTCTTAGTTCATCCTAGCTTGATAATTGACTTGGTGACCAAAGCGCACTTATGCCTAGAAGTTGTAAAAATCAAATCAAATAAAAACAGGCAGCACAGTGTGGGACAAGGAAAACAGACAGAGATCTGAGGACCATTTTGCCCATGCACAGATCTACCGTCCAGCTCCAGTGCAGAGCACAGATGTGCCATTGATACCTGCTTGCTACCACACTATGTAGTATAGTTGGATTTATGATGTCACCACAGGGTGGTCAGCGGCATGGCCAGTCTGCAGTAAGAGCCTCCACAAAGTGCAAAAATATGGTGGTCATATGGGAGAGAAAGAGAAGTGGAACAGCTTGAGCGTTATAAAGAGGGATGAATTTGGAGACTGGAAGGTAGAGAGGAATAGCCTATTGTGAATGGCCAGCCCTGTCACCTGGGGCCATGGTGAAGTCCCAGAGCCACCTACTACTTAGGACCAAGTCTAGGGCCATGGCTATGCAGTAGCAGGTGTCAGTGTCAAGTCCATGCCTCATATTACCACTAGGGAACCTAAGGGTGTCTCTTGTGGTGGCAGCCACCAGGGACTGCATGCGTGGATGTTCAGGGGTTGTGCCCCTCATGAGATGCGGTGCTCTGGGGAGCTGGCCCCATCTCTTACAAGTGGCATCATTCAGAGGAATTGTCCTGTGCTATGCCCAGGCAACACAGTTAACTGACCCTGGTGGCAGCAACGTGGTTGTGCTGGCTCCTAGGCATGAGTCTGGGAGAGCTGACCCTACCACTCATCTGACAGGGTGTGCCACAGGTGCAGAGATGATTCTTTGCCCCCGTCCCTCACCACCTGTGTTAGTCAGTAGAACTGTCCCTGGGGTCATGGACTCCTGAGAGTTGACTCTGCCCTTACCTTGCCTGGACAGCACAGTGGAGCTGTGGAATTGCCGAGGAACCAGCCCAGAGAGTAAGAGCAGGGGGGAGCTGGCTCTGCCACTCAGCTGCCGCGAAGCAACCTGTAGAAGAGAGATGCCCTCCTTCCCCTTCCCCTTGGCCATCTGAGGCAATCCAGACCATTAACCCTGGGGTCATGAGAGTGAACGAGCTGGCCCTGTCCATTTTGGCTGCAATATTTGGGAGAAGGAGCCCTGAATCTTGCTTGAGCAGCACATTTGTGCTGGCCCTGGTCGAGGGGGACTGGGTGAGTCAGCCCTGAGGACAGAGCTTGAGACAGCTGGCCTCTCCATTCCTCTGCCATGAGGTAGTATTGGCCTGGGGGTGATGCCTGCCTCTCTCGCCCCTAACCACCTGTGGCATTAGGTAGACCTGGCCCTGGGATTGGTGAACTAGCTCTCCCTCCTGCCTGTATTTCGTTTGGGCAGCACAGTACACCTGGCCTTAGTGTGACACAGGAGGAGGGGAGAGGAGGAGAGGAAGGGTAGGACACTGTGTTCTGACCCTGTCACTCCTCTGGAGTGAGGTTATGTGAGTGCAGAAGGTAATGCTCTTTCCTTTCTCTGCTTGCCACTCAGTAGTAGGGAAAGCTAGCCCTGCCTCCTCACTGGCTATAGCACTTGGGAGTGTGGGTACCTTAACTGAGTATCACAGTAGAGCTGTCTCTAGAGGTGTGGGTGGTGGTAAGCCAGCCCAAGGGCATGAGAACAGGAAAGTTAATTTTGCTTCCTGATGATGGTGGCATTGGGTGGCCTAGATGGATCAGTGCTGAAGAGCTTTCTCTGGTGGTGTGGATAGGGGAGAGCCAACAGGCTGACCAACTAAACTGGGCCATCCAGGCCCAGATCCATGGCTCTGAGTTGTCTCACTCCAAAATCTATATTCTCTACAAACGGTTGATATGTGTGAAAGCTGCAGGCTCTCTATGACACAGGACAGCAACAAGATGAACAGGAGGAATCCCGGTGAGGATTCAATAATGATGGTATAACAGAATCCAGAGATCTCAAGCCAGACCAATGACTCATTGCACTTAACATTCGCAAGTGAAGATGTGGGGACGCAGGGATATATTGTGGGATACATTGTGACATACTACAGCTTCCATGATAAGGTGTTTTCTATGCTTTGTTTTGTTGTTGTTGTTTATTTATTTGTGTATATTTTATTTGGGGGGAGTTTAAGGATCAAGAGTGGGTATGAGAGGATGGAGAGATGAGTAGGACTGGGGAGCACAACGTGAAGCTCAAAAAGAATCAATAAAAAGTTAAACAACCATAACAACAAAATCATTGATATAGTGAACCCACAGATCCTAGTGAATAATGTCAATATTTTACAAACACTAATTGTGGTCCCTAGATAAGTTATCTTGCTCTTTGTCTGCATCAACTTCCTCAGTGGATTAGAGTTAGCAATGCACACATCTCTCGCCTTGTCAGTTAAGTACCTATGAGGTTTTTTACTATTTTATGCTGTTGTAAATATAAATGTGTTTATTTCTTTTCTCTTCATTTTTCTTTCTTTCTAGTGCTGGGATTAAACTCGAGACCTTGCCAATGGTATCAAATGCTCTAATATCAAGTGGCATTCCCAGCCTTCTTTGTATGCTCTTATTTTGTTTTTGTTGTTCAGATAGGTTGATGTTGATACATAACCTGAAATGTTACTGAATTAGTTCTAAATGTTTTAAGGCAACATCCTTAGAGTTCTCTCTACATAAATTCATGTCACCAGCAAACAGACACAATTCTACTTTTTTTTTTTTTAATGTCTTTTGGTGGCAAGAAGAAAAGCATAGTGCACTCAGTAAAAATGTTAGTTATTAGTACATCAATTATGTAATATAGTCCATAAAATATTTTTAATACTGGAAACAAACAGCCATATGATCCAGCAATCCTACTAGTAGGTGTATATCTAACGAAAACAACATCAGTATGTTGGGGAGACATCTGCAGTACCACTCACCTTAGTATCCACAAATTCCTGAAGGATAAAGAAATGTGTTACATGTACACAATGGAATATTGTTTTATATAAAGAATAAGAAAAGAACACTAATATCACACGATATATATTATGAAGACTATGTTTTTCATTTTTAAGTATTGATATAAAATCTTGTACATTTATGCAATATACTTTGATCATTCCAACTCATCATTACCACCTTCCAGCTCCACTTGATGCACTCTCCCTGTCTCTCTCTTACCTTCATGTTCTCCATTCACTGTTTAAAATTATTTTTTTTTGAGATTATAATAAAATTACATAATTTCCCCCTTTCCTCACTTATCTCTAAACTTTCCCAATACACTTATTCTCTTTTATATACATGACCTCTTTTTTACTATCATTGCATGTTTGTATGTGTATTGCCTTCTCAGTCTGTGTAATGCTACTTGCATGTATGTTTTCAAGGTTAACCATTGTGTTGGATAACAAGTTGGTGTATTCTTAAGAGGAAAAGACTATTTCTCCCACTGTCAGCATTTCATAATGCTCTGTAGTTCTTTGTGTAAGGTTGAGGCCTCATGGGCCTTCCCTGTCCACATTGACATGTTTATGGTTGTCCCTCTTCAGCTCATATTTAAGCATTTACGTTTTTAACTGATAAATTCTTGAGTACATTTAGTGCTATCCATACGTACATGAGTGTGGCCCCATCCTTTGAAACAGGGGCAACCTATTAATAGCCATATTCTCAAAGACAGTGGTTCTTCACATCTTAAAATAGAAAGGTCATAGAATTTGATACTAGAATAATGGTTAAAGAAGCTTAAGAGAAGTAAGGAGAGATAATATATGTAAATTCAGTATTTTATTGTATAGTAGAGTACTCATAAAGCTGCTAATACTCTGTAAAAATTTTTAAGGCCTTTGAAAAGATATTTGAATAAAAATAATTTTTTGTAGAAAAAGATGAGGTAAATACTGGAACATCTGATTGAGACTCAGGTGATTGATCCTGTAGTTGTCTACAATGATTTCTTTTAATAATTCCACAATGGGAATTTAGACAATAAAAGATGGAGCTGACTAGAGGAGAGGGAGGCAAAAATGACATGAAATGAGCAAAAATAATTTCATTAATTTTTAAAAGACAAAAAAGAACAAATGATTTTAATAGCCTACCCTCCATCTTATTTATGAACAGGAAGAGAAAAAATAAACACTTGATTGGAATTGGACCATGAACACAGTAGCCAACCTAAAGCTACTATAAGTATGAAAACTTGTTAAGGGGAGAAAGAAAAAATATCCTTGTCATTCACTTAAATTAAGAATAATTTTGACACCTCCTCAAACACAAAAGTTTCAGGTGGTCTATTCCTTCACATAACCTATTCAAGTTCAAACTCTGAATACACTTTGACACCATCAGTGTCATTTGGTCATTGGAACTCCTGAAGTGCTATGAAAAGGTTTGGAAAAATGGAATGGTTAACTGTAAACATGGGAATTGTTATTCTCATTTTTCTAGTGTTTGGAGTTACAGTATGTTTGAGTGGAAGCTCCGAGGAGACAAATATTAGTAAATGAACTCAACAGCAACACAAGGAGACTGCCCCCTTTCAAGGCATCTTTTATTAGTCTAATTTTTTCCTCTATAAGGGTGGAACCTTAGTGGTATAATCACCAAAATCACCTTTTAATAGTATTATATCAGAGATTAAGGTTCAACCCAGGAATTTGTGGAACATGTAAATTCAGGTCACGGGGCAAGCTGTTTTAGTGATGTTCTTAATAGTATCTTAAAGAAGCAGTAAGTTGTTAAGGAATGAATCAAAATCCTTTATACACATGATTATAAGGCATGACTGAGAAAATTTTAATAAAAATAAATGCAATAAGATTTCATTTTGTTTATATAAACATACTGGAAATTATATTGTTTTAGTTTCAATTAATCTAATTTAAAATAATCCCCAAGAATCTATAAACTTTTTGTAGAAAGTAGAAAATATTTCTAAACCTTAAATGAAAGAAAGTGTAAAAGGACAAGAGTAGCTAGCATATACTTGGACAAGAACACTAAAAAATCTCAGCTAATCAAAACTTCCTTTTATAGAGATAAAGTCATACAATATGATACTAGTACAGAAACACTGACACACTAATGGTGCCTATAGAGAATCTGGAAATGATTCACTTGATACTTGATTACAACTCTGAAGAACATTAAAGAAAGGATTATTTATAAAACACTTTTAAACTGGTTGATTAATTATTTGAGAGTTTTCCACAGTGTATTTTTACATTTACCTCCTCCTTGCCTCCTTCTCCTCCCAGATACTCCCAACTCCATTATCCCCCCCTCAACTTTGTATTCTCATTTTTTTAAGAATTCATCAAGTTTAATTAGTGGAGCCTATATACTCTTAAGTGAATGATCTAGAGCATTTTCAATTTATAAGTGCCTAGCATGTTGGATCTGCCCTTAAAGAGAAATGTCTTTCCCTCTGCAAGGAGCTATCAGTTTCTAATAGCTCCCCTGCTAGGGGTGGGATTTTATAACCATCTACCACCTCCATGCTTACATACTGTCTATATTTACGTTTTACAACTCTTTCCAGTTGCTTCGAATTCACATGTACAACAGCAGGAAACAATAATACCTTTGTGGTCATCCATCATCTCTGAGTCTTACAGTCTTTCTGATATCTCTTCTACAATGGGCCTTGAAAACAGTAGAGGGTATATAGGTATCTATTTAGTGCCGAATACTCTACAGTCACTTTTTCTGTATACATTGGCCATTTTTTTTTTGTTTCCATGTCAAATATCTATTTGAAAAAACTGCTTCCATTGGACAATCATTTAACCACATAAGAGAAGGAAAATCATCCCCATTTTACACCAATCTGAATTATAAAGATGAAATACAAAACACTGAAACATCTACAAAATACTACAAAAAAGAATTGCTGTGTTTTTTAGATAATTTTTATAGAGACATAGATATAAATCATTGATATCATAATCCATAAATTGCAACTCATTAATATTCATTCAGCAAATTAATCCATTTTGAGAGAAAAAAAAAGACCAGTGAAAAGATAATGATAATGATTTTTATATATGTATCAGGAAAACAGATGCCTTAATGTTCAATGGGATCCATAAATAAAATAAGAAAAACAGAAAACCCAGCAGGAAAAATTAGGCAAATTAATTTATTTTGAAGGGAAGATATCAAAATTATCAATAAATACAAGATGGAGTTTAAGTTGATCAATAAATAGCTTAAAGCTTGACAAGTTCAAGAGCACTTGGAGCCCCAGAACTCAGGAGTCAGAGAAAGTGTGAGCTAAATTGTGGAGCTGGGAGAATTCTGGTGTGCTCTTTGTGCACATACACTGTAGATGGAGAAAATCTACCCTCATATAAATTTACCGAAGAATTGAGACTTGTGATCAAGACATTTTCATAACAAACAAATTCACAAACAGTGAAAGATCAAGTAAGACTCATTTGTTTTCAGGGTAGCAGTTGATGTCAAGACTTCATGATGGGGATGGAGGAATAGCACTTGCTGCTCTTCCAGAAGATTAGCATTTGATTCCAAGAAGCCTTGTCAGTCAGTTTACAACTATCTATGCTTCCAGCTTGAGCAAATCTGATGCCCTCTTCTTGCCTTGTGGGCATCCAAATTCACATGTGCATACAGACAGACACACAAATAAATAAAAATAAACCAAAATATACATTTAATTAAAAAAACAAAACTTCAAGAATATAATAAAGAAAAAAGAAAACTACAGTGTATGTGTGTTTGATTTCTACACACTATAAAAATGTAATAAGTAAAGGCATGAACATAAGAAATGTACCCTCATAGAAGCAGGGGGAAGGGGATGGGATAGCCGGGTTATGGAGGGGAATCCGAGAAAGGGGATAAAATTTGAAATGTAAATAAATAAAGTATCCAATAAAAGAGAGAGAGAGAGAGAGAAGAAAGACACACAGATTCCTTAATGGTGATAGGATAGCAGTTTGCTGGAATAAGGTATATGTCCCCATACTACACTTGGTTGTTCTCAGTGGTGACTCTAATGTGTTGAAAATCCATCTATTCATGATTATTATTTGTGAATTTCTATGTACTTGTGTCATTTAAGTTAAATATTAATTAAAAGGCTTATTTTATCTTCTAGATCCAGAAACCATGAAGAAAGGGGCCTACTTCTTGACCACATGGCTGTTCAAAATGGGTGCAGGTGTGATTTTAGACCATGGGCCTCAGGTATGCCCTCTGCTACCTCACCAGGGTCTTACAGAACCACCCATACTGGTTTTGGGTAGCTCTACACTTACATTTACCCTCATAGCCCACATCCTAAATTATAAACCAAATTTGGCTTGAATGATGCTACTTCCAAGACTGATGAAGTGATGTCTATGGTAGTGGCGCTAGGGACAGAGGACCTTCTAAGACTCAACATTTGCACCAACCTAACTGTACTTGGTCTTAAAAGAGATAATTATGAGTTGGTTGGTGATAGCTGGTTCCTTGAGTTCGAGGCTAGCCTGGTCTACAAAGCAAGTTTCAGGACAGCCAGGACTTTTACATAAAGAAACACTGTCTTGAAAAACTAAAAATGGAGAGAGAATAATATAGGACAGAAACTGGCTGCAGATGCTGTGATACAAATAAACTTGTCAATTTGTAAATAATAAGTAATAATAATAATAATAATAATAATAATAATAATAATTATAAATTGCCTGCTTACATACCATATATCCTGTTCCTCCCTCTTACATCTTACATCTTACATCTTACATCTTACATCTTACATCTTACATCTTACATAAAGCAAACATGAACTGTTGTAGGTTTTGCCTGTGTCTCAATACTGTTAACACTTTCTTAGTTTTCCCATCTATATGACGTGGACACTATTTAGTTTAAATACGGTGCTTAGTAAGTCTTGTTTTTTTTATCATCATTATCATCCTTTCTTGTCTTTATAACTTTTCCAGAATGTATTCTTCATTAAGAATATCCCCTTACCATATACTAATAATGATCTGTTGTCTTTCATGATAGAGGAAAATGTCTCTATTAGCCAGATTTTCTATTTTCCTTTCATAGCTCTTTTGTTTCTGAAAACCTTCAACATTGGCACAGTGTAAGACTATTATAAAAGTGTGTGCATCCCTGGAAATGGTGCTTGTAATTATCTACTGTCAATGCTATTGAATTCAACTGTTTTGCGCAGAACTGATTTCAAATTCCCGGCTGTTTGCCATTAACAGAACTTTCAAGAATAAAATCCTTTCAATTCACTTTGAATCTCTTAAATAGGAAACCTAAAAATAAAGACAAAAAGAAGCCCAGGGATCTGCATTTAACTGTGTTTATAGATGATACTCCTGCAGCCATCTCTGAGTTTAGCTAAATGTGTTGAACACACTGACCTAAAGTAATGATTTTTATTATTTTGTTGAGTAAAATTAGGTTGAAGGTAGATTTTATCTCCCCCCAAAACCCCTGCACTGTCTTCTAAGTACTTGTTGAATATGTTTCTTACTATACCAGTCTTTTAACAAATGAATATATCTAACAAAAAATATTGACTTGATTGTACTCTTTTATTAAGCAGTTTTTCTAAAGGGTAGGTGTAAAAAGAAAGAGGTTACTTGAAGATCACTTGAAGGGATCTGGTACTCAATGATATCCTCTGATTTATAACTTCAAAATGATATGAATCAAAAATCTATGGTGTCAAAAACTAGTGAATTATGACAGTAAAATGGCTACTTCATGTGATATGACATTGTTTTCTGGCCAGGATCTTGCAGAGAACAGAACAATCTCTTGGAAAACTAAAGAGAAAGTATTTAACTATTAGACATTACAGTAGGAACCAAAGGGAATGGAGGACACCAAGGAAACAAGGCTCTCTAAATGAACAAGATGGACACAAATAAAACTCACAGAGACTGAGGCAGTATGCACAGCACCTCAGCAGGCATATACCAGATGGGGTGTAGGTCTGAAATGAGAGGTAGACACATGCCCCCATCCATAACCCAGAAATACTCTCCAATTTATAACCACTTGCAAAAGAAACTTTTATTTTCTCCAAGGAAGTCTTACTCAGGAAACAAACTACTCTTTAAAAAAAAATTATTTATTTATTTATTTATTTATTTATTTATTTATTTATTTATTTATTTATTTATTTATACTCCAGATTTTATTCCCCTCCCGGTAGACCCTCTGACTGCTCCACATTCCATATCTCCTCCCAGCTCCCCTGTCTCCACAAGGATGTCTGTATCCCCTTCCGACTGAGGGTATCTGTTTTTATGTTAATGTCTTTGATCTATTTGGACTTGAGTTCTGTGCAGGGAACGTTCAGACATGCTTTCTCTTTTCCATTGTATGGTTTTTGCCTTCTTTGTCAAAAATCAAGTGTCCTTGTCTTCTTTGTCAAAAATCAAGTGTGTAGATTTGTTTCTGAGACTTTGATTCAATTCCATTGATCAACCTATATGTATTCCTGGCAATACCACTCATTTTTGTTACTATTGCTCTGTAGCCCAGCCTGAAATCAGGGATGGTGATACCTCCAGAAGCACTTTCTAAAACAGGATTGTTTTAGCTATCCTGTTTTTTTGTTTGTTTTTTCCATATGAAGTTGAAAGTTGCATTTTAAAGGTTTGTAAAGAATTGTATTTGAATTTTGATGGGAATTGCATTGAATCTGTAGATTGCTTTTAGTGAGATGGCCATATTTACTATGTTAATCCTACTGGTGCTCATTGGAAATTTGGAGAACTTTCTATCTTCTGATATCTTCATTTTCTTTCTTTAGAGACCTGAAGTTGTCATAGAGGTCTTTCACATGCTTGGTTAGAATTACACCAAGGCATTTTGTATTATTTGTTTCCCTAACTTCTTTCTCAGCCCATTTATCTTTTGAATGAGGAAAGGCAACTGAATTCTTTAAGTTAATTTTGTATCCATACACTTTGGTGGATGTGCTTATCAGCTCTAGTAGTTCTCTGGTAGAAAGTTTGGGAATATGTCTGCATACATCACATCATCTGTGAATAGTAACACGTTGCCTTCTTCTCTTCCAATTTGCATCCCCTTGGTCTTCTTTAGTCGCCTGATCACTCATTGAGTACCGATCGCTCTTCACACATCTATTTGATACAGTACTTGAAGTTGGGCAGCCATGTCCTATTCCTGATTTTATGGAAATTCTTTGTTTTTCTCCATTTAATTTGATGTAGCCTATTGGCTTGCTTTATATTGCCTTTAGGTACCTTTTGATACATTTAGATTGTATTCTCTGATATATCCAAGACTTTTAACATGAAAGGTTGCTGAATTCTGTCAAAGGCTTTTTGACATAAAATCAAATGATCATATGGGGTTTTTATTTTTGTTGTTGGTGGTGATTTTGTTTTGTTTTATGCTTTTTAATTTTCAGTTTGTTTATAAAGTGGATTACATTGATAGTTTATCATACATTGAACCATCCCAGCATCCCAGAGATAAAGACTACTTAATCATGGTGGATGATGTTTTTGATGTGGTGCTAGCTTTGGTTTCAAAGTATTTATTGAGTATTTTTGCATCAATATTCATAAGGAAAATTTGTCAGAAAATCTCTTTCTTTTTTGAATCTTTGTACGGCTTAGGTACCAATGTGACTGGTGCCTCAGCAATACATTGACACAGGCAAAAATTTCCATAAGCTCATACTCTAACATCAGCAATTGACAAATGGGATCTCATAAAATTGAAAACCTTCTGTAAGGCTGTAACACTGTCAATAGGACAAAATGGCAACTCACAGATTGGGAAAAAAATTGTGCCAACCTTACATCTGATAGATGGCTAATATCCAAAATATATAAAGAACCCAAGAAGTTAGACTCCAGAGAGTCAACCTTATTTAAAAATGGGTTACAGAGCTAAACAAAAAATTCTCAGAAAATCATAAAAGAAAACTTCCACAACCTAAAGAAAGAGATGATCATAATTATACAAGAAGCATATTGAATACCAAATAAATTGGACCAGAAAAGAAAATCTTCCTGTCACATAATAATCAAAACACTAAATGTACACTAAATCTTACAAAAGAGAAACTTGGAAAGAGCCTGCAACTCGTCTACCTGGGGGGAAAATTTCCTAAAACGAGCTCCAGTAGTTCAGGTTCTAATGTCAAGAATTGATAAATGGGACCTCATGAAACTGGAAATCTTCTGTAAGGCAAAGAATATAGTCAATAGGACAAATCAGCAAGCAACAGATTGGAAGAAAACAAACCCAACATCTGATAGTATTCAAAATATATAAAGAACTCAAGAAGCTAACCACCAAAAACCAAACAACCCAGAATGGCTAAGATCAAAACCTCAGGTGACAGCACATGTTGGCAAGAATGTGGAGAAAGAAGAACACTCCTTCATTGCTGGTGGAATTGCAAACTGGTACAACCACTCTAGAAATCAGAAAATTAGACATAGTACTACCTGAGGACCCAGCTATACCACACCAGGGCATATACCCAAAAGATGCTTGAACATATAACAAGGACATATGCTCCCTATGTTCATAGCAGCTTTATTTATAATAGTCACAAACTAGAAACAAGATGTCTCTCAGCAGAGGAATGGATACAGAAAATGTGGTACATTTACACAATGGAGTACTACTTAGGTATTAAAAACAATGATGTCATGAAATTCACAGGTAAATGGATGGAACTAGAATATAACTTCCTGAGTGAGGTAACCCAATCACAAAAGAACATGGTATGTACTCACTGATAAGTGGATATTGTCAAAAAAAAAAAAAAAAAAGAAAAGAAAAGAGCTCAGAATACCAATGATACAACTCACAGACCATATGAAACCCAGTAAGAAGGAAGACCAAAGTTTAGATGCTGCAGTCCTATTCAGAAGGAGGAAGAACATAATCACGGGAGGTAGAGAGAGGGAAGAATCTGGGAAGGAGAGAGAAGAGGGAGGGAAAGGGGCAGAATCGGGTGTGGGGGGAGACAGGAGAGAAGTACAGAGGGTCATGAGATTGAACAGAGGAGTGTTCCAGTGGTAGATGGAGAACTGGGGTTAGCCATTAGAAATTCCCAGATGCCAGAGATGCAAGAGGTCCTCAGGACCCATCAGGGATGACATTAACTGAAATATTCAATAAAGGGGAGAGAGAACCTTTAGAGACCATATCCAGTGGGTAGGCACAGCCCCCAGTTGAAGGATGGGGCCTCCCACTCATCTCAAAAATATTAATCCAGAATTGCTCCTGTCAAAGGAAATGCAGGGACAAAGAATGAAGCAGAGACTGAAGGAAAGGCCATCCAGAGGCTGCCCACCTAGGGATCCATCACGTCTGCAGACACCAAACCCAGACAATATTGCTGATGCCAAGAAGTGCTTGCTGACAGCAGCCTGGTATAGCTGTCACCTGAGAGGCTGTGCCAGAGCCTGGCCAATACAGATGTGGATGCTTGCAGCTACCAATCAGACTAAGTGTGAGAACCCCAATGAAGGAGTTAATGGAAGGACTGAAGGAGATGAAGGGGTTAGCAAAACCATAGGAAGAATAACAGTATCAACCAACTAGATTCCCCCAATGTTCTCAGGGACTAAACCACTAACCAAAGAGTACACATGGAGGGACTCATGGCTCCAGCTGGATATATAACAGAGGATTACTTTATCTGACATCAATGAAAGATGAGGCTCTTGGTCCTGTGGAGGCTTGATGACCCAGAGTAGGGAAATGCTAGGGTGCTGAGGTGGGCAGGGGAGCACCCTCATAGAAGAAGAGAAGATTGGGGAAAGGATAAGATTTTAACTGAGAAGGGGGATGTCATTTGAAATGTAAATAAATAAAATAACCAATAAATTTAAAAAAGAAGTTTAACAATGGTTCTTCTGTTTCTGTTCTGTGGAATAGTTTGAGGAGCATTGGTATTATTTCTTTTTTCAAAGTCATGTAGAATTCTGCCCTAAAACCATCCGGCCCTGGGCTATTTATTTATTTATTTTTGAGACGTTTAATGATTACTTCTATTTCTGTATAGATTAAGGGTCATATTGTATACATGATCTTGATTTAATTTTGGTAAGTAGTATCTATCAGAAAAAATTTCCGTTTCATTTATATATTTTAAATTTTCTAGAATACAAGATTTTCAAGTAAGACCTAATGATTCTTTTGATTTCTTCAGTGTCTATTGCTGTTGCCCTTTTCATGTTTGATTCTGTTAACTTGGATACTATCTTTCTGTTTTTTCATTAAACTAACTATAGTTTTGTCTGTCTTGTTGTTTTTCTCAATGAACCAGATCTTAGATTAATTGATTCTTTGTATTGGTGTCTTTATTTCTAATTTATTGAATTCTGCCATGACTTTTAATTTTTTCTTGCTATCTAATTCTTTTAGTCTGTGTGTGGCTTTTTTGGTGGCATGGGGGCTTTTTGGGGGGATTCTATAGCTTTCAGGTGTAGTTTTAAGTTTCTAGTATGAAATCTCTCCAATTTCTTTATGATGTCAATTAATTCTATGAACTTTCCTCTTAACGTTGATTTCCTTGTGTTCTATAATTTTGTGAATGTTGTCCCTTCATTGTCATTTAGTCTAAAAAGTCTTTATTTCTTATTTCTTCCTTGACCCAGAGATCACTGAGTAAAATGTTGTTCAGGTTTCAGAAGTCTCTAGACTTTCTGTTGATTCTGTTTTTGTTGAATTCCAGCTTCAATCCATGGTGGTCTGATAAATTCCAAGGTACTATTTCAATTTTGTTGTATTTGTTGAGGCTTGCTTTCTCATTGATTAGAGGTCAATTTTGGAGAAGGTTCCTTGAGGTGCTGAAAAGAAGGTATATTCTTTTGTGTTTGTATGAAATGTTCTATAGATACATTATGTCCATTTGATTCATAATCCCTCTTAATTTCATTATTTCTTTAGTTTCTATCATGATATCCTAACTCCCCTTTGGTGAGAGTGGGATGGTGAAGTCTCCCACTATTAATGTATGCAGTTCAATGTGTTGTTTATGCTTTAGATTTTTTTTTTTTTTTTTTTTTTTTACAAAAGAGGTTACCATTGTGTTTGTGGCATATATTTTCAAAATTGAGACATCATCTTGGTGCATTTTTCCTTTGATGAATATGAAGTCTTCTTTCCCATCTCTTTTGATTAATTTTAGTTGCAAGTTTATTTTATTAGCTATTAGAATGGCTTCTTCAGCTTGCTTCTTGGGTTCATTTTCTTGGACAATCTCCAGACACTTACTCTTGAGTTACTTTCTATCTTTGTTGCTGAGGTGTGATTCTTCTATGTAGCAGAAAAATGGACCCTGTTTTTACAAACATTCTCTAAGCCTTTGTCTTTTTATTGGGAAATTGAGTCTTGAGAGATATTAATGATCAATACTTGTTAATTCTTGTTATTTTTATGTTGATGGTGGTAGTATGTGTGTGTGTGTGTGTGTGTGTGTGTGTGTGTGTGTGTGTGTGTACATACGTGCAAGTGCATGCACGTGTGCACTTGCGCATGTGCTTCTCTTCCTTTGGATTTCTGGCATGAGTTTATTTATTTTCTGTATATTCTTGAATGTAGCTTGCCTCCTTGGGTTGGAGTTTTCTTTCTATTATCTTCTGTAGAATTGAATTTGTGTGTAGATACATAAATTTGGTTTTGTCATGGAATATCTTTTTTTTCTCCATCTATGGTCATTGAAAATTTTGCTTGGGATACTAGTCTGCTCTCACATCTGTGGTCTCTTAGAGTCTGCAAAACATCTGCCTAAGTCGTTCTAAATTTTAGTATCTCTTGAGAACTCAGGTGTAATTCTCATAGGTCTGATTTTGCACATTGCTTGACCTTTTCCCTTACAGCTTTTAATATTCTTTCTTTGTTATTTACATTTAGTGTTTTTTTTTTTTTATTTTTGATACTTTATTTATAGTTCCAATGTTTCCCATTTTCTGGGTCTCCTCTTTGGAAACCCCTTATCCCCTCCCCCTCCCCGCCTCTGTGAGGGAATTCCTCCTCCCACCTACCCGCCCACCCATTCCCATATTTCCACCTTGACATTCCCCTTTACTGGGGCCTCTAGCACCCTCAGGCCCAAAGTCCTCTCCTTTCTCCCTGATGGCCATTGAGGTGATTCCTCTGCCACATATGTAGTCCAAACTATGGGCCAATAGATGTGTATTGTTTGGTTGGTGGTCTGAACTCCAGGACAACCAGGGGGAGGGTCAGGCCCATTGACGCTCTTGATCCCTCCATGGGGCTACCAATTCCCTCTGCTCCTTCAGACCTTTCTCCAACCACACCATCTGGTACCTCACTCTCAATCCAGCAGTTACTGTTAAGTGAAACTTGGACATTCTGAACTTTTGGGCTAATATCCGCTTATCAGTGAGTACATACCATGTTCATTCTTTTGTGACTGAGTTACCTCACTCAGGATGATATTTTCAAGTTCCATCCATTTGCCTGCAAATTTCATTAAGTCATTGTT
>CM052703.1:105171815-105231424 GCA_028551405.1 Uromys caudimaculatus
GATATTTTCAAGTTCCATCCATTTGTCTGCAAATTTCATTAAATCATTGTTTTTAATAGCTGAGTAGTACTCCATTGTGTAGATGTACCACATTTTCTGTATCCATTCCTCTGATGAGGGACATCTGGGTTGTTTCCAGCTTCTGGCTATTATAAATATGGCTGCTATGAACATAGTGGAGCATGTGTCTTTATTACATGTTGGAGCATCTTCTGAGTATATGCCCAGGAGTGGTATAGCTGGGTCTTCAGGTAGTATTATGTTCATTTTTCTGAGGGTCCGCCAAACTGATTTCCAGAGTCGTTGTACCAGCTTGCAGTCCCACCAACAGTGGAGGAGTGTTCCTCTTTCTCCACATCCTCGCCAGCATCTGCTGTCACCTGAGTTTTTGATCTTGGCCATTCTGACTGGTGTGAGGTGGAATCTCAGACTTGTTTTGATTTGCATTTCCCTGATCACTAAGCATTTCTTTAGGTGCTTCTCAGCCCTGCGAATTTCCTCAGTTGAGAATTCTCTGTTTAGCTCTGTTCCCCATTTTTTGATAGGGTTATTTGGTTTTCTGGAGTCTAACTTCTTGAGTTCTTTGTGTATGTTGGGTATTAGCCCTCTATCGGACATAGGATTGGTAAAGATCTTTTCCCAATCTGTTGGTTGCCATTTTGTCCTATTGACAGTGTCCTTTGCCTTACAGAAGCTTTGCAATTTCATGAGGTCCCATTTGTCGATTCTTGATCTTAGAGCATAAGCCATTGGTGTTCTGTTCAGGTACCTCATTTTCTTAATCCATTCTTTGGTTGAGGGATATGTTGGGTGTTTTCAGTTTCTGACTATTGTAAGTAAAGCCAATAGGAATATAGTTGATCCAGTATGCCTGTGATAGAATGGATTGTCCTTGGGTAATGCCCTGCAGTGGTATAGCAGTAGGATCTTCAGGTAGAACTATTCAGAATTTTATGAGAACCCACTATGTTGACTTCCAACATGACTGTATAAGTTTGAATTCACAGCATCAATGGAGGTATTCCCCTTGCTCCACATCCTTGCCAGCATGAACTGTACTTGTGTTTTTGATATTATCCATTCTGAGAGGGGTAAGATGAAATCTCAAAGTCAAGTCGATATGCATTTTCTTGATTGATATAAATGTTGAAGATTTCTTTAAGTGTTTCCTGGCCACTAGAAATTTCTCTGTTGGGAGTACTCTGTTTAGATCTGTACTCTATTTTTAACTTAATTATTTAATTTGTTGATGTGTAGTTTATTGAATTCTTTAGATATTTTTGAATATTAACCTCTGTCATATGTGGAGTTGGTGAAATTCTTTCCCCATTCTATGGGCTGCTGTTTTGTTCTATTGATGGTATATATTGCCTTACAGAAGTTTTTCAGTTTCATGAGATCTCATTACTAAATGTTTATCTTCGTTACTTGCTAAGGGTTCAGTAAGATAAGAAATGTTCTATGTTCTGATCAGAAATGTTCATAATGTTGTCTCCTATACCAGTGCATTTAAGACATTCCTCACTTTGTTTAAATCAGGTTCAGTGTATATGGTTTTATATTGATGTCTTTGATACACTTGGACTTGAAGATTTTGTTTAGGTTGATAGGTATGAATGTATTTGCCTTCCTCTGTATACCAACATCCAGTTAGAGGAGCACCATTTGTTGAAGATGCTTTCTTTTATCCATTATGTGTTTCTATCTTCTTTATAAAATAATTGGGTGTCCATAGATGTGTGGATTTACATATGGGTCTTCAATTTGGCTCCATTGATTAATGTGTCTGGTATTGTATGCAAACACTATGAAGCCTTTATTACTGAAGTTAGACAGCTCAAGTACAGCTTGAGATCAGGGATACCTACAGAGGTTCTTTTATTGTGTAGGATTGTTTTAGCTCTTCTGGACTTTTTGTTTTTTCATATGAAGTTGAATATTATTCTTTCAAGCTCTGTAAAGGATTGTGTTGAAATTTTGATGGGAATTGTGTTGACGCTGTAGATTGCTTTGGGTAGAATGGCCGTTTTTACTGTTAATCCTCTCTATCCCTGATCATGGGAGATCTTTCCATTTCCTGGTATGTCTTTGATTTCTTTTTTCAAAGACATGAAGTTTTTATCATTCAGGGCTTTTGCTTGCTCGGTTAAAGTTATTCCAAGATATGCATTATTATTTGTGGCTATTGTAAAGTGTGTTATTTCCTGATTTTTTCTCAGCCCATTTATTATTTGTATATAGGATGGCTTTTCAATTAATCTTGTATCCAGCTACTTTGCTGGTGTTTATCAGCTGTAGGGATTCACTGGCAGAATTTTCAGGTAGTATATTATGCTCTCATATTAACTGCAATAGAGATACTTTAACTTCTTCCTTTCCAGTTTGTATCCTCTTGATCTCCTTTAGTTTTCTTATTGCTTTAAAACTTCAAGTACTATGAAGAGTAGATAGGGGTAGAATGGACAGTCTTGTCTTATTCCTGATTTTAATAGAATTGCTTCAATTTTCTCTCCATTTAATCTGATATTGGACATAGACTTGCTGTAAATTCTTTATTGTGTTTAGATATGCCTCTTGTATCACTGAACTCTCCATGACTTTTATCAAGAAGGAATGTTGCATTTCTTCAAAGGCTATTTTAGCATCTAATGAGATGAGTATGTTGTTTTGCCTTTCAGTTTGTTTATATGGCAGATTGCCTTGAAAGATTTTAATATTTTGAACAGTCCCTGCTTCTCTGGGACAAAGCCTGATTGATCATGGTGGATAGTCTTTTTGACATGGTCTTTGATTCAGTTTGTAAGTATTTTATTGAGTAATTTTGCATCAATGATTATGAGAGAAATTGGTCTAAAATTCTCTATTTATTGAATCTTTGTGTGGTTTGGTGGCAGGATGATTGTGGGCTCATAAAATGCATTTAGCAATATTCCTTGTGTGTCTGACTTTTAAAATGCTTTAAGGTGTTGGTATTAGGTCTTCTTTGAAATTCTGGAAAAATTATGTCATAAAACTGTCTGGCTTTGGACTTTTATTTTTTATTAGGAGCCTTTTAATGAGTGCTTCTATCTCCTTATGTATCACAAGTATATTTAAATTGTTAATCTGATTTTCTTTTAACTTTAGTAAGTGATATCTAAAAGAAAATTAACATTTATTTTCCAATTTTGTGCAGTATAGTTTTTTCACATATGAGCTAATGATTCTCTATTTCCTTGGTGTCTGCTATTATGTTTCCCTTTGTTTTCTGGCTTTGTTGATTGGGATAATCTCTCTATGCCTTTTAGTTATTTTGAATAAGAATTTTTCTGTCTTGTTGATGTTCTCAAACAGCCAACTATTTGTTTCACTGATAATGTATATTCATTTTGTTTCTATTTTATTGATTCCAGGCCTCAGTTTGATTATTTGCTATTTTTTCTCTCCTTGGGTGTGCTTGCTTCTTTTTGTCTTCGAGTTTTCAGCTGTGTTGTAAAGTTGTTAGTATGAGATGTCTCCAAAGTCTCTTACAAAGACAGATAGTGCTATACACTTTTCTCTTAACACCACTTTAACTGTGCTCCATAAGTTTGGGTATGTCTTGCATTCCTTTTCATTGAAATCTAGGAAGTCTTTAATTTCTTTCTTTATTTCTGCCTTGACCCCAAAGTCATTCAGTACAGAGCTGCTCACTTTCATGAGTTTGTAGGATTTCTGTTGTTTTTGTTGTTTAATTCCACCTTTACTCCATGGTTGTTTGATAAGACACAAGGCATTATTTCAACCTTCTTATTTTGTGAAAAACTATATGCAGTTTTGGAGAAGGTTCCAGGAGGTTCCTGTTTGGGTGACATGTTCTAAAAATATATTTTAGGTCTGCTAGCTCTGTTATTTCTCAGTTTAGTTTTTGTCTAGATGACATGTCCATTGATGAGAGTGGAATATTGAAGTCTCCCACTATTAATATAGGAAGTTCAATTTGTGGTTTAAGCTTTAGTAATAATTCTTTTCCAAATGTGTTACTTTTGCTTTTGGGACATAGATGTTGAGAACTGAAGTGTTGTCACGGTTAATTTTTTTTTGATGAATATAAAATGTCCTTCTCCATCTCTGTTGACTAATTTTTATGTAAAGTCTGATTTGTTAGATATTAGACTTGCTGCAACAGCTTGCTTCTTAAGTGCATTTGCTTGGAAAGTCTTTTTTCAACCCTTAACTGGGAGGTAATGTCTATCTTGAAGTTTATGTCTATTTCTTGTATTCAGTGAAAAGATTGATCCTCTTTTTGTATCCACTCTATTAGCCAGTGTATTTTTATTGGGTAATTGAGTCCACTTACATTGAGCAATATTAATGATCAATGATTACTAATTTCTGTTATTTTGGTGGTGGTGGTAATGTGTGTGTGTTTGATTTTTCTCTGTATCATTATTGTCTTTATGCAAAAGTCTTATATATATAACAAAATATTTTTTCATTAATACACTAGAGTTTGCATTTAAATAGTATTCAGACTAATCTATAGTGAATGTGTTATTACTTACTTTCAGAACAAAAGACTTATTAATACTCTGTTAGATTTAGATTTGGGGTAACTCTTTTATATACATATGCTTTACAATGGATTTAGGAGTTAGAATCTCATCAAAATGACAATACACATATTGTATAGAAGAAAATACTTAGACATTTTATAGTGATACAGCTAGGCAATGTTGGCCTAGAGCTCTGCAGTAATGATCAGTAGCAAGATTTTAGATGTAGTAATGTGTTAACATGCTGCCTCTCTGAAATGCTCTTTCGCTAAAGACTCATTTACAGCAAATCATGCTCATTTGTTTATATGAACCATTAAACTTAAACATGACCTACAAAGTTTTTTTTAACCCATGTATAATTCCCCACAGTGTTATTTTTCTCCTTGCTCTTGTCCTTTGTCCAAATTCAACCAGTTACTTGGAAGCCTGGCAGTATTTTGTAGTATCTGTTCATATTTTTTCTCTTTCCTATGCTGGACAACATTTTCCCTTCTCTCACATTCATCTAATTACACGACTCTTCTTTCATGGTTAAGAAGAGCCATTATTTGGCATCAATGGGAGGTGAGGTCCTCGGTCCTGTGAAGGTTTGATGCCCCAGTGTAGGGGGATGATGGAGGGGTGGAGCAGGAGAGGGTGGGTGGATGGAGGAGCACTCTCATAGAGGCAAAGGGGAGGGAGCAGAGGGTGGTTGTGGCATGGGGCTTGGGGAAAGGTAACTGGTAAGTAGGATATCATTTGAGATGTGAATGAATGGAATGACGAATAAAAAATTAAAATTAAAAAATGAGCCATTATGCGCTTTCAGGCAGTCTTTCCTAATAGTCATGTCTCTTCAGCCCATTTATAGAGGGAATGAGTTATGTCTCCACAAGGCCCAAATATTTATTTGAGTATAAATTTCAACATATAGACCTGGTAATAAACCATAAGTGTCGTGATCCACTGGTGAGTGTTCATTGGAGCCATCAGTTGCTATTCCATACACCTTCACACTTTCTGAATCTCATTTATGTTTGAAAATTCAAGATTAGAATAACTATTTAATGGAGGTTATTTACATAGATGAATTATGTGACATTTGTGGTAAGAATCATTTCGTAGGCCACCAAATCCATTGCGTTTTTCCTTGAAATGTTTTGGGTCTTGTGATCTTGACTGTCAATAACTGCATGAAAAGATTCCTTCTTTCTCTGACTTGAGCTTGGCTTTACTCACAGTTAGAAAATTAGGGGCAGAAGGAGAGTGAAGTCAAAGGTCCCCAACTTCGTCTATGTTACATGGCCAGAAAGTTGCTTATATCCTTCTTCAAGGTCATGGTTCCTGTCAGCTGACTTTGTCAAGACAGTGATGTCTGTGTTTCTGCAGTTCTTCTCTGACTATGCTTTTCATTATCCACTGTCCTTTTTATTAAACTCCACCCCCAATATTGTAAATAGCTTCTTTCTTAAACTTTGTTCAAAGAAGTTCAAAGAATCAGCTTGAGTGTGTCAGCTGCTTCCTGCTGGGATCCTGACTGACCACAATATTATTAACAATATGTACCTAATAAAGAGTTTTGAAATTTCCACACCATCACCTTTTTATATTTTTTATCCAGACTGTGAGTGTCTATAAATTGGGGATGTGGCTTGTTTGTTTTCCTGTTATACTGTGCTGTGACACTCAATGCTTTGAAAAATAAAAACACAAAATAAGCATTTCTTTAATCTACTGAATGAAGATAGAATGCTGTTTTTCTGACTCCTTCAATATAAATGGACCTTCATATTCAGCTAAAGCCTTGAGCACAAAAATTCAAGGTGGTTGGTAAGAAAGCTTAGAGTAGACCTATTGAGTTGAGATTTTAGGGAAAGTAGGAAGTTATTACTTGATTAATGTGGTCATAAACTAATGCTTTGTTTGGGAATCTGTAGAGAGTAGCTATTTAGAAAAAAAGTAAGTCAAGAAGAAAACACTTAATAGATTATTCAGGTAAATATTTTATTTCAAATAGTATTTTCATAGAACATTTTTAGGGCATCTGTTTGGAGAGGGATGGATTATTGTATTATCACTGAGATTCACATCTTTCTTGTTTATATAAGAGCTCTTTAAAAAAAACTGTGTTATGATACTGTCTGTGGTTGAATATTGCTATCTCTCCTCCAAGTCAGACATCACAAAGGGTCAGAAGCAACCTCAGCAATTCAGTGAAAGGTGGTGCATTTCCAATGTTCAAGGAAAAATCATAGATTCTGAAGAAAGCCTGATTCTGTGATGAGAGAGAGAGAGAGAGAAAGAGAGAGAGAGAGAGAGAGAGAGAGAGAGAGAGAGAGAGAGAGAGAGAAAGAGACAGAGAGAGAATATCGGACTTGGAAAATGTCTTCACAACTACAAATACTTGCTGTCAAGCTTGATGGTTTGAATTCCCTGAGATGCTTATGGGAAGAAAAAAAACAACTGACTTCTGCAAGCTGTCCTTTGACCTCTACACACACTTAGTGATTTGTACACATGCATGCACTCACAAATATATTCATGCATAAATTAAAATTTTAATGCAATAAAAATTTTTCAAATGCAAAAATAAAGAGAATAAGCTTATGAAGGTATTTAATTTTCTTAAGCTAAAAATAAATGTCTTTTTTTTATTGAATTGTTTTATTTATTTACATTACAAAAGTTACTTCTCTTCCTGGTCTCCCCTCTCCCAAGTTCTTCACTCCATACACCCCCAGCCTCTGAGAGAGTGCTCCCTCACCCGCACAACTACCCTCATCTCACCTTTGCCAGCATCCCTCTTCCCTGGGGCATCAAGTTTCCACAAGATAAAGTGCATCCTCTTCCTCCGAGGTCAGACAAGGCAGTCCTCTGCCATACATGTGCCCAGGACCATGGATCAGCCCATGTATCCTCCTTGGTTTTTGGCTTTAGTCTCTGGTGGTTCTGAGAGATCTGAGTTAGTTGATACTGTTATTATTCCTATGGTGTTGCAATCCCCCTCAGCTCCTTCAGTCCTTCGCTTAACTCTTTCATATGGGTCCCCAACCTCAGTCCAATAGTTGGCTGTAAGTATCTGCACTTGTCTGAGTATATGCTGATAGAGCCTCTCAGAGGACAGCCCTGTCTGGCTCCTGTCTCCAAGCACAATGCAGCATCAGTAATAGTGTCAGGATATTGTGTGTGTACACAGGATGGATCCCAAGTGGGGCCAGTCACTGGGTGGACTTTCAGTCTCTGATCCATTTTTGTCCCTGAATTTCCTTTAGACAAGAACAATCCTGGGTTAAAATTTTTGAAGATGAGTAGGTGCCCCCCCTGCCTCAACTGGAGGCCACGTCTATCTACTGGAGGTTGTCTCTCCAGGTTCCACATCTCCATTATTTGGCAATTCGGCTAATGTCATCCCCATTGAGTTTTGGGAGCCTCTCACATCCCAGGTTTTGGGAACTTTCTAAAGGTTCCCCCAGAACCCCACCCCCACTGCTGCATATCCTGGCTCTCTGGGCTTCTCTTCTGTCTCCCCTCACACCTGATCCTACCCCCATTTTTCCCCACCATCCACTCCCCCACCCATGTTCCTCTGTCTGCCTCCCCCTCCCCCCCGGTGATTATTTTGTTCGCCTTTCCAAGTGGGTTCAAAGTATCCACACTTGGGACTTTCTTCTTGTTAAGCTTCCTATGGTCTGTGTATCATGCATATTCTGAACATTTTGGCTAATATCCACATGTCAGGGAGTACATACCATCCTTTTGGGCCTGGGTTGCCTCACTCAGGATGATATTTTCTAGTTCCCTCCATTTGCCTGCAAAATTCATGATGTCCCCATTTTTTAAAGATGAATAGTATTTCATTATGTAAATGAACCACATTTTCTGTATCTATTCTTCAGTTGAGGGACATCTGGGTTGTTTCTGACATCTGGATATTATAAATAAGGTTGCTATGAACATAATGGAGCACATGTCCTTGTGATATGGTGGAACATCTTTTGGGTATATTCCCAGGAGTGGTATAGTTGAGTCTTCAGGTACAAGTATTTGCAATTTTCGGAAGAACCACCAGATTGATTTTTTCACAGCCATGGAAAAAGCAATTCTCAACTTCATATGGGAAAACAAAAGACCCAAGAGAGCAAAAACAATTCTCAATAATAAAAGAACTTCTAAGGGAATTACCATCCCTGAGCTCAAGCTGTAACTCAGAGCAATAGTGATAAAAAGCATGTGGTATCAATATAGAGACAGACAGATGGATCAATGAAGTAGAATTGAAGACACAGAAATAAATCCACATATGTATGGACACTTGAGCTTTGACAAAGAAACCAAAACCATACAGTGGAGAAAAATGGAAGGAACTTCACCAAATGGTGCTGGTCCTACTGGTGGTCTGCATGTAGAAGAATGCAAATTGTTCCATGTTTATCTCCTTATACAAAGCTCAAGTTCAAGTAGATCAAGGACCTCTACATAAAACCAAATAGAGATCTATTAGAAGAGAAAGTGGAAAAGAACCTTGAACATGTTGGCACAGGGGAAAATTTCCTGAACAGAACACCAATGGCTCAGGCTCTAAGATCAAATAATTGACAAATGGGACTTCATGAAACTGAAAAGCTTCTGTAAGGCAAATGATACTGTCAATAGACAAAATGGCAGCCTACAAAATGAGACAAGATCTTCTTAGCCGGGCAGTGGTGGCACACGCCTTTAATCCCAGCACTTGGGAGGCAGAGGCAGGTGGATTTCTGAGTTCGAGGCCAGCCTGGTCTACAGAGTGAGTTCCAGGACAGCCAGGGCTACACAGAGAAACCCTGTCTCGAGAAAAAAAAAAAAAGATCTTCTCTAACTCTACATCTGATAGAGGGCTAATATCCAAAATGTACAAAGAACTCGTGAAATAATTAAAAACTGGTGTAAAGACCTAAACAGAGAATTCTCAACAAAGGAATCTCGAATGGCTGAGAAGTACTTAAATAAATGTTCAGCATCCTTAATCATCAGGGAAATGCAAATCAAAATGACCCTGAGATTCCACCTTACATCAATCAGAATGGCTAAGATCAAAAACTCAAGCAACAGTACATGGTGAGGATATGGAGAAAGAGGAGCACTCCTCCACTGCTCCCCTGCTGGTGGGATTACAAACTGGTATAATCTCACTTTTTAAACAATCTATAGAAGTTGTCAAAGCAATTATAATGACTTACATTTTACAGATGTAAAAACTTACAGTTGCACTAGTTATTTGCTGAAAGTCACACTCAAAAGAATAGCACCAAAATAAATAAATAAAATAAGTTTGAAGTAACTTATGAGCTACCAAGATAGCTACTCTAAACCAGAACAGCCAGGTTTTTACTTGACTTTATTGTAGGCCTATTTTCCAAAGCCTTTCCTCTTTTGTTTGTTTGTTTGTTTGTTTGTCCAGAATTTAGTGAGTCCTAAAACAAGTTGAACATAACACTAGAAAAGACCTCAATCAGATAGGCAAGGAGAACATTGATTTTAATTTGACTTCATGAGTTCACTGCCAGCATGTTTTGGACTCCTATAAAAGGTTTTCCAGAATAATATAAAACTTCAAAATAGAAGAAAACCCAAGCCTTTATTACTTTATAAAATCATGCATTCATTTTTCAATACAATGAACAAAACTCAATTATATTGCTTTTATCATTTTTGTGAGTCTCTTGCTGACAATAAAATTTTGATGAATATTCCAATTAAAGTATCAAATGAAAAGAAGAAAAAATCTTTCCATGACCCATTTTTAAATGGAGAAAAGAAATAGGGAAAATGGAAAATATCAAAGAAGTCTTATCCCACATCTTCCATCTAAGGAATGATAATAATAATAATAATAATAATAATAATAATAATAATATGCAAACTAGAGCAATGTACTGTAGGACATCATATTTTGAGCTCGAGTAAGAGGAATTGTTATATTTCCAACCAATAATAACAACACTGAAAATTACGTAATATTTCTCAAAGCATCTACACAGTTTACTGGTATTTATCTGGAAGCTTTCTCACGGCTAAACAGGTTTTATAAGCAGGAAATTGCAATACAGGACACTATGAGAGAAAAGACATTTGGTGGACTTACACAGCCGATAACCTTCTGAACAATTAAAACCTGGCAGGCAAAATATGTGCTCTGATACAACAGTGGCAAAACTGTTATAGAGACAAATATGTATTCTTTGCTTGGTTTGAGGCCAAGTCCTCATGATACAATGTGTGTTTTTTTTACTGTGAACTCAGTTAAAAATTCATAACTGAAGAAGACTTAGGACTTAGAGGGAACCTACTACTATTGGTCAGCTAAATTCATATAGCTCAAATATTCTTCCTAAATACTTAGGTTTATGCCCTAAGATATATGCTACTTGCTTTCTATTATTTATTTTTTATTATTATCATCATCATCATCATCATCATCATCATCATCATCATTATTGTTGTTGTTTTATTTAATCTTCTTTCATAGTCCAGTCCTTATCCCACTCCAGCTCTGTCTTCCAACTATTCCTCATCCCATTCCTCCTCCCCTATCTCCAAGAGGATGTCCCCAACCCACCCTGCCCCACCAGACAGTCCCACTCCCTGGGGCTGCAAGTGCTTCTTTCATTGAGGCCAGACCAGGCAGTCTTCCGCTGATATATGTCAGGGACCTCATATCAATGTATGCTGCCTGGTTGGTGGCTCTGTGTCTCAGAGATCTTGGAGGTTCAGGTTAGTTGAGGCTGCCGGTCTTCCTAAGTGGTCACCCTCCTCCACAACTTCTTCCAGCCTTTCTCTAATTCAGCCAAAGGGGTCCTGGGCTTCTGTCCATTGGACGGATGTATCTGCATCTGACTCTTTCAACTGCTTGTTAGCCCTCTTGAGAGCAGAATACTCAGCTCCTGTCTGTAAGTACACCATAGTATCAGTAATAGTGTCAGGCCTTGGAACCTCCCCTTAAACTGGATCCCAATTTGGACTGGTCACTGGATCTCCTTTCCCTCAGTCTCTTCTCCATTTTTAGCCCTACGCCTTCTTTACAGGGACAATTCTGGGTCAGAGTTTTTGACTGGGAGATGGCAACCCCATCCCTCCACTTGATGTCCTGTCTTTCTACGGGAGGTGCACTCTACAAGTTCCCTCTCCCCACTGTTGGACATTTCATCTAAGGTCCCTCTGTTTGAGTCCTGACCATCTCTCACCTCCCAGATCTCTGGTACATTCTAGAGGGTTTCCCTACCTCCTACTTCTTGAGGTTGTCTGTTTCCGTTCTTTCTGCTGGTCCTCATGGCTTCAGTTCCTGTTTCCCCCAACCCCAATATCTGATCAAATTTCCCTTTTCCCCTCCCCTTTCCCTCTTCTACCCAGATCCCTTCCTCCCTCTGCTCCCCTGCCCTGTGATTGCTTTCTTTTCTCTCCCAAGAAATATTCAAGCATCCTGACTTGGGCTCTTCAGCTTGTTAACCTTCTTGATTTCTTTGGATTGTATTCTGGGTATTCCGTGTAGTTTTGGCTAATATTCACTTATTAGTGAGTCCATACCATGACTTTGGGTCTGAGTTACCTCACTCAAGATGATATTTTCTAGTTCCAACCATTTGCCTGCAAAACTCATGATGTTCTCATTCTTAATAGCTGAATAGTATTCCACTGTGTAAATGAACCACATTTTCTGTATCCATTATTCTCTTGTGGGACATCTGGATTGTTTCCAGCTTCTGGCTATCACAAATAAGGCCACTATGAATATAGTGGAGCATGTGCCCCTGTGGCATGGTGGGGCATCTTTTGGATACATGCCCAAGAGTGGTATAGCTGGGTCTTCAGGTAGATCTATTTCCAATTTTCTCAGGAACCTCCAGATTGATTTCCAGAATGTTTGTACCAGTTTGTAATTGCACCAGCAATGAAGGAGTGTTCCTCTTTCTCCATATCCTCACGAACATGTGCTTTCACCTGAGTTTTTGATCTTAGCCATTCTAACTGGTGTAAAATGGAATCTCAGGGTCATTTTGATTTGCATTTCCCTGATGATTAAGAACTTTAAACAATTATTTAAGTGCTTCTAGCCATTCAAGATTCCTCTGTTTGGAATTCTGTTTAGTTCTATGCCCCATTTTTTGATGGGATTGTTTCATTTTTTTAGAGGTTAGCTTTTTGAGTTCTTTATATATATTAGATATTAGCCCTCTATCAGATGAGGGGTTTGTGAAGAATTTTTTCCCAATCTGTAGGTTGCAGATTTGTCCTATTGACTATGTCCTTTGCCTTACAGAAGCTTTTCAGTTTCATGAGGTCTCATTTGTCAATTCTTGATCTTACAGCCTGAGCCATTGGAGTTCTGTTTAGGAAATCACACACACACACACACACACACACACACACACACACACACACACACACACACACACATGCCATGCCAATGAGTTCAAGGCTGTTTTCCATTTTCTTTTCTTTTAAATTCGGGGTATTTGGTTTTATGTTTAGGTCCTCAATCCACTTGAACTTGAGCTTTGTGCAAGGTGACAAATATAGATCAATCTATTTTCATTTTTCTACCCACCTACTGCCAGTTAGACCAACAGCATTTATTGAAGATGTTTTCATTTTTTCCATTGTATACTTTTGGTTTCTTTGTCAAAGATCAAGTGTCCATACGTGTGTGGTTTTATTTCTGATCCTCAATTCTATTCCATTGATCCACCTTTCTGTCTCTATACCAATACCATGCAGTTTTTATCATTATTTCTCTGTAGTACAGCTTGAGGTCAGGGATGGTGATTTCCCCAGAAGTTCTTTTACTGTTAAAATTTGGTTTTTTCCATATGAAATTGAGAATGGCTCTTTCCATGTCTTTGAAAAATGGTGTTGGAATTTTGATTGGGATTGTGTTGAATCTGTGGATTGCTTTTAATAGGATGGCCATTTTTACTATGTTAATTCTACCAATCCATGAGCATGGGAGATCTCTCCATTTTCTGAGGTCTTCTTCAACTTCATTCTTGAGATGCTTGAAGTACTTTTCATGTAGCTTTTTCACTTGTTTGCTTAGAGTTATCTCAAGATATTTAATATTATTTGTGACTATTGTGATGAGTGTTATCTCCCTAATTTCTTTCTCAGTCTATATATCTATATCTATATCTATCTATCTAATCTATATCTATATCTATATACATACATACATACATATACATATATATTCTGTATAAAGGAAGGTGCTACTTACATTCCTAATCAGAGAAACCTGAAGTTGTCAGAGAATAAATTTAATAAAATATAATTAAAGCTTCTTTACACTCCATATGTTTTACAACTTAGGTCTGAATGTCTAAGTATTATTTAGGTTTCTCTTAAGTCCTGAGATGTTTGTGTGGCTTGTAGGAGTCATCCTACAATTCTAACCCTCTTTACTTCCTCCTAGTTATTATCTTTATGATGCATCTTAAATTGCAACTTTGTTCTTGTAAATCAGATTTTATTTTTGGTATTTTTATTGAAATATGTAATAACCAAGTAATAACAGTGCTTATATTGAACAGGTAACAAAATTTATGTGTATGTGGCAGCATTAAGTATGCAATCATAAATTTGATTCATACAAAATTAATAATCTGTGCCTTATAGAATATATATTATATATATGTATATATATTATATATGTGTGTATATATATTATATATATGTATATATATATAGGGACATAATATAATTCATTTGGCACTGTGGTAGTCACATATTTTAAATCTTTGAATAACCTATGAAGATAAAATTTGAGTAAAACTTTATTGTATTACATAACTGAGATATTTCATAATAGACTACCTTCAAACCTAAGCAAGGGAAGAAGAGTATTCATTTTTACTTCAGAGATTAATTCAGAATATAGTCAAATACTCAAGGATGACCTTCGAAACTGTTATGAAAACATTTTGTACAAAGCCAAGTATGAAATAGAAGAATGATTGAAGCAAAATATAATCGGCAAATAAAACTATCATTATTCTAAATTATTATACAATAAAAATGAAATATCTAGCTATTTTATTTGTACAGGAAGATATGACCTCTACAACATTTTATTAGCTTGCTCTTAAACATTAACATCAATTTCCTTGAAAACAATGAGAAATGATATGTACCATACAGGACTATTTTGAGGGTTAAAATTTTAAAATTTTGTATATCTTTACCCAAAAGAGATATCAATCTTCATAATATCAAGCCATAGAAATGATTGTTGAATAAAATCCAGGTAAATACTAGTCCATTTTCTCTTCTGAGTAGACTTCTGTTGAGGATTTTTCTATGACATGTTTCTTGTTCTCTTGGGTCAGTTTTTTCTCATTATGAGACTTCTATGCAGAATTTTTCCTGGATTCTGTCTACCTGAAGTTATAGTCAAAGTTCTGATGACACACATGTTTTCTCTTCCAGCTCTGCCTTATCTGAGTATAAAATAGCAACAAGAGGTCATCCATGGTGCTGGGAGGAAGAAAGTCAGTTTTGTTTACAGCTGTTGGCCAAGGTAGGTCTATTATTCTGCAGGATATGACCTTATACTGAAGAGTATTTGGGAAACAAAAATTGGACTTAATAAGTTTAAAGTTAAAAAAATAGGGCAAGAAATTGGAAATATAGTAGTTGGGGTGAATCTTGAAAGAGTTGGTTCAGGGAAGGTAGTGAACATCGTCAAATTATATTGCATAAAATTATCAAGTAATTAATAAAATGTTACTTTTTAGAAAGACAATTGCTAGTCTAAACTATCAAAGTTTGTTAAATAAATATAGGAAAAAAACATGGTGATCCATTCCATTTATTTTCTTCTATGGTATGTTTGAAAGGTTTTAAATTTTCAAAATAAAAAAAACAAAGAAATTTGTGCATGCATTCGACTAGTTGTTAGGCATCTAATAAACACTTGAATAGCTAAACACAGAATATCATCTATCTCATGCGAATCCACATGTTTTTACACTCAGAGAACTCATGTTTTGTAAGGAGCATAAGGTATGCCATGATTTTTTAAAAATCATTTTGTGAGTACATTTGTAAAAGCAAGAGCACAGAGAAGCATCCCACAGCCTGTAGATCAGCACATGTCCTCCTGCAGCAATGGCACTGAATATTATTTTTTTTTACATTTTTTTTTATTTTTGATACTTTATTTACATTTGTGTCAATAGAAATAACAAAAGTGAAACTGGAAGAACTCAATTTATGGAGAAGGAGAATGAGATAATCTCTGAACACTGAGAAAGTATGACATGTCAGTTCACTTGCAAGACCTCCTCTCTTAGAGAGGAAGGTTTTAGTTGGAGACAGAGCAAGAGACACTGTTTGGTAGAAAAGGGTCCAATTATAGAATGTAAGCATATCTAATATAATACTTAGCATCTAGCTTTTTGCACTGAAAAGGGCTTCCCAGTAAGGAGGACTCAATAATGATGAACATCACAAGCTCCTAATATTCAGTCATTAATAAAGACACTGATTGTCATGATATACTTAAATTTATGTCAGGACTTATTTTCAGTGTCTGACAGGTATTAGGTCATTTAGTGCTAAAGAAACGTATGTTAGGGTTGAGTATACTAAAGTTGTGATAAATAGAACAATTCAAACAAACCCAAATTGTATTCTTACTCTCTTCTCCATTTTTTTCTGCCCCCCAAAATCAGTATCTCTAAATTTTAACTAAAAATTTAGGATATCTGAGTTCAGAGCATCAAATTTAGAAATAATGATTTGTTAAAATTTTTTACCACTTAAAATCTATAAGGTTTTAAGAACTGTAGGAGCTGCATATTTATAGAATAAATTAGTGTGCCTGAGAATTGATCACTGCAAACATTTTCCTTTAGTTGTATCTAGGCAGACAAGTAAGCAAAACTACAGTGGTAGTTAACATTTGTATCTGAAATTGCCAGATGGCTCAGCAGAAAAAGGCACTTACTCTCAAGCCTGAAGACAGGAGTTTAATCAACAAATTCACATGCTGAAGAAAAAAAAATTGACTCTTACAAGTTGAATTCTAATTTTCACTGAAGAATTTAGCACACATCTTTTGTATACATTCACACAGACACACACACATACACAAATACACACATGCTTTAACTAATTACTAATTGTAATTTTAAAAAATACATATCATACCCAATGATAATTCACCTGAATGCAAAAGAAAAATAGCACGTGCAATTATCATTAGTAAATGCAAGACAATGACAAAATTAGAAAGCCAGTGAATCTAGCAGTCTTTAGCAAAATAATAAATATAAGAAGCAATTCTTGAAAATAATAAAACCATACAAAATTTTGGTAGAAAATTATATGAGAGAATAGTCTGAAATCACTTCAAGCCTCTGATCAATTTTAAAAAGCCAAAAGGAAAACTAAAAGCTACTGTACTCAAGTATCTTGGAATGAGTACTGTCCTAGTTTGGTTTCCTGTTGTGATTTAAAAAATTCTGTGACAAAAGCAACTTAGAAGAAAAGTTTATACTGGCTAATAGTTCCCCATCATGATGGAGAAGTCAGGGCAGGATGGGACTGAAGCACCTACCCCACATGTACAATTAGAATGTACAGAGGAAGGAAGGAATGTTCATGTTCAGTTTGCTTTCTCTATTTTATGAAGTCCAGAATCTCATGTCCAGGGAATGATCCCATGACAATAGAGATGAGTCTCCTCCACATCAACCAAAATCAAGCGAACGTTCACAGTGTGCCCAGAGTACCATCTCCCAAGTGATTCCAGAGCCTACCAAGTTGACAAAATAATTATCACAAGTAGAAAAAAAAAGACTTTCTTAATAAGGTTCAGAGAGACTGGGACACATTAATAATGTAGTCCTAGGGAGACAGAGGCAGAGAGTTCAGAATTCATGCTTAGGTTGACAACATAGCTGGTTCAAGACAATCCTGAGCATTTTTCATCTCTGAAATCATCACTCTGGACCAAGCAACATTCCCCTGTTTACTTCAACGCTCTCCTAAAAGCTATTTATCTTATCATTCTAATTCCCTGCTCATAATGCATGTATATGACAATGTTTTAAATTCCCATGAGATTACATTTAAACTGCTTCAACACTTTTACATGTCCATATGTATACCTCATATCTCATTTCTGTTGCTTTGTGGCTACAGGAACCTTAGAAGTCTTTAGAATTCTTGGAAGGGTTATGCCACTTCCACGTGAAGCTTTCATTCAAGAACTCATTCTATAAAAGCTTACACAATTGCTATTCTACTCTTACTTCTATGACTCCTTCAGATGTCTCTTGAAGTATGTTTTCTCCCAGAAAAGTCTCCTCACCTTTCTTGAAAATTAATAGACTGTATTTTCCCATAGAAACTCTTTTATAGAAACTTCAAAATTTTATTTAATTCAGGAAAACACATTTAAACATACTTAGTTATAAATATTAAGATTAAATTGTGAAAAAAGACATTGTTGACAGTTGTGGAAAATGTCCTATTATATTTTCCATAACATTCCAATTTTATCCTCAGAAAATGCCCAAGAGATGATCAATAAATACTTGCAGTATACTTAATGAGTTCCCAGTTATAGCTAATATAGATTGCATCAAATCTCTCTTAGGGTAGACAATAGTCAATCAGTATTGGATAGGGCTTTTTCAAATTCCGTAGCTTGCCAATACCTACCAAACATTCATCTAGAGACAAGGAAAAACCTGTGTAAATGAATACTAACACAGAGAGAGCAGGACTGGTGATAGGATTATTATCTAAATAAGCTAGAACAGACAGTAGAGGAATAAAGAGAACTGCTAACTTAAAAGAATCAGTCCTATGAAGAAAATGAAGACCGCAAGCTACATTTTAGTCATTCCTCTAAGGAGGCTTTACAGATTTTGAAAATGAGCACGGGAAAGCAGAATAATGTTCTTAGAAAGCATGACGAGGACTTTCTAAGCAATTTTGCTAAGACGCCTGATAGTAGAACAAGTGAAAGAAAAAGTTGTTAATTAAGTTTAGCAGGAGAAGCTGAATTCCACCTGCAAATAGATGGAAAAGAGTTACATGTAGCTACAAGTAATATATAATGAAAACTCCCCAGGGGAAAGAGGTCCTGCGTTAATCTCTTTTTGGCTCTAAGAAGAGAAAAGCATAAAAGAACTAAGCCTCTTGAATGAAATCATGTGAGAGCTTTCTTATCCCAGCAAGAGACAAAATCTCCATGGAAACTTCTCTTTCCTGCACCCACACACTGTTCTTTCTACCTGCAAAGGCTGCCTTGAATCTCAAGAGAATCCTATGGAGCACTCAACACTTTTTAAATACTGAAACAAACCTTAGGAAGGAAAGCAGAGCTGGCTGACATTCCAGCATCATCAGGAAAGTGATGGATTTCCTAGATTTCCTCAGCTTCAGTGTTCACACAAACAGTTTCCTCAAACTTTCACTTCCTTTCCCTTACACTATAAATTCAGAGAACCACTCAGCTTTTTAGTATGAAGCGGCATAGAGGAGGGAGCTTCAAAGTGACATGTGCTTCTTGACCATTCTCATTATTCTTCAGCTTATGGAGCAGTGCAGTGCTATGCAAG
The DNA here is from genome assembly GCA_028551405.1 of Uromys caudimaculatus. Lineage (NCBI taxonomy): Eukaryota > Metazoa > Chordata > Mammalia > Rodentia > Muridae > Uromys > Uromys caudimaculatus. The sequence goes on from CM052703.1 coordinate 105,190,915, forward strand.
CCATCCAGTAAGTCTATTACTAACTTCCAGATTTTATGGGCAAAACAATAAAAGAGAGATAGAGTGAGAATGAAGGAGAGAGAGAGAGAGAAAGAGAGAGAGAGAGAGAGAGAGAGAGAGAGAGAGAGAGAGAGAGAGAGAGAGATTGTGTGTTTTTTTGAACTAGAATGTTTTATGCATTGAAGCAGTTCACCAAAATAACAAAGTAAGATATCTTTGGAATAGTCATCAAAATAATCAATACATCAAGATAATCAAGGAAAAGTGTGAGGCAACTATTTTAGGCTGATTACTTTTATAAAATAAATAAGCTCAGCAGTAGTCAGATATAAGCAATATTTTATGAGTTCTAAAGAAAATCTTTTCACAAAGTGAGTTCTATGAATGTTGTCCACTTACAGTCCCTGAATAAAACAGGCTGGTATTCAGAATCCAGATGTTTCTTTACTCTTATTCATAGGAGACGATCTATTCTTGATACTACTTCTCATTTGCAAATTCCAATTATTAATTTCATATCAATTAGAATAACATATCTTCCCTCAACGTAGGTCTACCTCACTGTGGGCTGTGTACAGACTCCAAGAAAAAGTTAGTCATGTGCTTTTCAAAACATAAAAGATTAGTGTAAAATGGGCTGAGAGTATTTGATGTGCGAAGGGGGAGTGGTTATATAGGTCTTAGCCAAGACATGTGATAGTTACTGTAGGGGTTGCTGGAAAAGAAGTCTGTGACGCTCATTAACCTATTTGAGCAGATCTTGTATGATCTAAAGGGGGAAAATGTTCTGGGTTGTTTTGTATTGCCTTCTGTGGAGTTTCCAGATCTCTGCTGGCCATTTTCCTCGAGCCTGTGCCTCCTCTAAGAACTTGATGGCAAAAGAATGCTGCCCGCCATGGTTGGGTGATGGGAGTCCCTGTGGCCAGCTTTCAGGCAGAGGTTCCTGCCAGGACATCCTTCTATCCACTGCACCATCTGGACCTCAATTCCCCTTCAAAGGGGTGGATGATCGTGAGTCCTGGCCCTCTGTGTTTTATAATAGGACCTGCCAGTGCTCTGGCAACTTCATGGGTTTCAACTGCGGAAACTGTAAGTTTGGATTTGGGGGCCCAAATTGTACAGAGAAGCGACTCTTAATTAGAAGAAATATTTTTGATTTGAATGTCTCAGAAAAGAATAAGTTTTTTTCTTACCTCACTTTAGCAAAGCATACTATCAGCTCAGTCTATGTCATCCCCACAGGCACCTATGGCCAAATGAACAATGGGTCAACACCCATGTTTAATGACATCAACATCTATGACCTCTTTGTATGGATGCATTACTATGTGTCAAGGGACGCACTGCTTGGGGGCTCTGAAGTCTGGAGGGACATTGATTTTGCCCATGAAGCACCAGGGTTTCTGCCTTGGCACAGACTTTTCTTGCTATTGTGGGAACAAGAAATACAGGAGCTAACCGGGGATGAGAATTTCACCGTTCCATACTGGGATTGGAGAGATGCACAAAACTGTGACATTTGCACAGATGAGTACCTGGGAGGTCGTCACCCTGAAAATCCTAACTTACTCAGCCCAGCATCCTTCTTCTCTTCCTGGCAGGTAAGATGCCCTACATATATAGAGTTGCAACGAATGGAATTTCAGCAGCCACATCTTCATGCAGGTCTCTGTGAGCATCTCTGCTAATATCTCAGTGCAGAAAAGGGGCTTTACTAACAGATGTTAATGCTGCTTGATGTTTTTTTCTGTTTTGAGAACACTTCAAAATTGCTATTAAGCAGATATCTGTTAGAATTCTAAGCTGCTATAAAAAAAGACTGCTTGGTTCACCACTGTATTGTTAGCACTTCTGATGGTATCTGGCATAAACAGTAACTCAAAGCTATTTAGGAATGGATGAGTAACCAGATTATCTTAGTACATGTTTCTGAATAATAAAATTAATATTAACAGTAAAATCCATAAGTATACTACTTTAAAATATAAATCTCTGGCCATAACTAAAACCTATTAGTCAGGATCTTCAAGGGATAATGCCAAGATAATTCACTAAGTATCAGTGATGGCCTTTATTGCATGATTGCCTGATAGACAATGATTGCATAAAAATTCTTCAGTTGCTTAAATTTTAAAAGTTGCTGATTCTCAAATAGCTAAGTAATGAAAAGAATTAAGTCTGTTGAGTATTTAGAATACATGAATACCTATTGAAAGAATTTATTGTGCATTTAATATAAACAGATTTCTATTTTAAAGTCATAGGATACTACTTAATTTGTTAAACATGAGTTTTTGATAGCACCGTTGGTAAATAGCAAAGGTGATATTTGCTAATGATTCCAAGTGCTGTCTGCCTAACTTATGTTATTTTCAGAGAGAAGACTGCCCTTTTGTAAGGATCTGACACTCTCTAACTTTTTTCTCTAGGATAAAGAAGAAATTAGCCCTCTTCCTACTTTAGAAATGTTAGACATAGAATTAAGGAATTGTTGTTTTGAGATTAAATTTTCTTTTCTCCTATTATTTTTCCTCTTTATAGAATGGAAGCAAAAGATAATATATGTTAAATTGTTTTTCCTTTACATAAACACAAGTGTGAAAGATGTTTTTCTGCCTATCTTCTAAAGTTTTCTATTGCAACTATTCTGATTAGCAGTTCAAATGGGATAAAAAGAACACAGGCTGCCTCACACTTGCAATTTTGAAATATGAATGCCTTCATCTCTGCTGTTCGTACACTTCCAGAATGGAAACTTTTAAAGAGCCACTGTGAATTGCAGCTGCGAATTTCTGGTGCCAATGGTGCCAAGTGTTTACTAAACCTAGTGAGTACTTTATATCATAGGGCTGCACTGAAAAGTAGCATTGCTATATATTTTCAGTCATTCTACCTTAATTTATGAACTGCAAAACTCTCATCTAGCTTTTTACTTCTCTGGCTATTGTTTTAAGTTCTGTCAGACTTGGATGTGGAATTCTCTCAGTTACAATATTTTGATTTGCTATATAGCTTTACTTGATGCAAAAAGACTGAAGGATTATTGAAATTATCAAAAGCTTCAATATATCCACTGAGCTCAGTAGAAAGATATAAACTAATATTTACATGCGGAGTCTACGACCAGATGTTATTCAGATTTCATGTTTTTAAATGTTGTTTGGGATATTGAACTCACACTTTCCCTCTATCTCCTTTTGATCATGCTCAACTATATAACTTTCTTGAGAAACAAAACAAAAATATTCATAAAATTTAAAACCCCAACAGACTTGTTTGGCCTAGTAAGTCCTGAGGTGTAACTGCTAAAATATTGCCTACAAACGTGTACTGCAATTATTGGGCTATGGTGGAAAAGGACTTTTTATGTAAAATTAGCAAAATGGAGAGGGGGAAAAATCACTGATGAAAATCAAGCAAAATTTAAAAAAAAAAGAATTAACAAAACAAAACAACAAAAAACTTTGCAAGCAAATGATCTTATTTTAAAATGAGGTCAAATGAATAAAGTTTGCTCTATCTACTTAATTTGTTGCCTGTCCAGGAATAAACAGTTGTAGACATGACAGATAAGCTAATTCTGCTTGTCAGTTTTCTTTATTCACACAACCTTTCTGGTTAGAGTTCTTTTAAAATGAAGACTTTTCTCTCCTCCTCACTTCCCATTAGTGATGTGTTGGAGAGCGTGAGAAAAAGGATATCAACAAAAGAGCTAATATGCCTAGATGAATATGTCATTATGAAACCCCTGTTCAGTACTGAAGAAAAAGAACATATGCCATTTCAAAAGAAAACTAAATAATGACTTACAGAAACGAAACAAAGCAATAAGGATTGTTCGAGCGTAGAAAGATGGCTCAGAGTTTAAGAGCACTGGTTATACTTTCAGACAACCTTGGTTCAATTCACAGCACTCTGCTAGCATTTTACAGAGACTTGTAATTCCAAGGGCTCTGAGGGCCACTTTTGACCACTCTGAGAACCAGGCACACGCATGGTGTACAGGCATACATGCAGACAAAACACCCATAGACATTAAATAATAAATTAATAAATAATACATGTTTACAATGTTTTAATTCAATTACTGTCAATATTATGATCATCTACAATTTGTGTTATTGTTCTGTAGTTGCTTGAACATCAATCATACAACTACCTGCTGGAAACACAGAATCAGTTAGTCTATTGTGAAGCTCTAGTGTCTGTGCGTTTTGTTTATTTGAAGAAGAGATTTCACACTGTAACCCTAGGCTGACTTAGAACTTATTCCACAACCTAGGCTGGCCTCCATATCTCAGCAATCCTCCTGCCTTCAGCCTCCCAAGGGTGCTTGTACTTTTAAGCCTCTTAATGTGGTTCTAATGTTCAGCCATCCCTGAGATGCACAGATTTAATTAATATGGAATTGTTAGTTATCTCTTAACTTCCCTTCATGAAAATAGAGTTTCTGTAATGAACACACCATTAATTTGAATGCTTTTTGTCTAAATTAAACATTTAAATTAAAAAGTAGACTGTTTTGTGTTAGATGAGATCAGATAGCTTCCAAGTTAAAATGAGCTCATTAATACCTTCCAAATTAGCTAGGCTCTAGTCCAATTCATACAGGCTTCTACTTTTGCTCGGCTTCAGATATCTTTTTACTTGACAAAAGGAGATGGCAGAGCTTTGATGGTATTTACTCACTCTAAACTAAAAGATCTTTTGTGATATCTCATGGAGTACTCACATTTTATAAATGATATTTCTTAAATAGCAGGGGGATTTCTCTAAAGTAAACAGTCAAGGACAGAACCCAAGTCACTATGTCTCTTCATTGCCATTTATGTAAGCTGTGTTGACTTAGGCTTAAAGCAGGTCAAAAAACAAACTAATTTATGTATGTATACTTTGCCAGGCGATTACTTTCACTTTTTTTGGGTTCTCATCCAATTGACCCAGGTGGGATTCTCAGAACCCACAAGATGGCTTACAACTCTTTGTAATTCCAGTCTGAGGAGATCTAACATCTTCTGTCCTCTGTAAACACTAGGCACACACATGGTCCATAGACTTCCATTAATGAAAACATCATGTGCATTTAAAAAAATCACATGAACCAGACTCCCTGGGGAAGACAGGTATTTTTATTTATGTCAGATAGAATTAATTTCCTTCTCTTTCTCTACACTTTGTGGAGATTTATCGCATAACTCCTATAATACCTCAGAACACGTGAATGGCTTAATAAACTTATTTCTGTCTACCACTGCCAGATTTTCTAAGGTAGAAACTATTTATGAATATATTTGTAGCCATATGTAGAGGGGCCATGATATACTCACAGAATGGGCTTCATAAATGCATGCTAAGTTAAACAAAAGTAAAAAATAAGATAAATTTAAATCTTATCCTAGATGGATTTCTGAGGCTTTAGCCCATATTTTACAGCACTGGAACCTTGATGCAGAAGACACAACAATGCCAGCAGATAGCTCTTGCTTGAACAATACATTTTGCACAGTGCTTTCTGGTTTATATAAGTAAGAGAAAAAGAGAGGGAGGGAGAGATGTGTACATGAAAATATATGGTATAAATCCTCATACATCTAAACATTATGTGAGTTGATTATTACTTGACATGGTTTTTCTGACAGAGGATAGTACACAAACTCATGTAATTAATGTTAATTGCTTTAAGAAGGTTTAATATGCAATCGATCTTTTCCTAGCTTGTTATTCATCCATTCATTTGATTATTCTCAAAAATATTTTTCAAATAAAACTATTAAAATAGTCCAGAGGTTTTTTGTTTGGTTTGGTTTGGTTTGGAGGGTACTAAATGACATTTAAGTACAAAATACCTGAGTTCAACACTGTTAGATATGTTGGTTATGCAATCAACAGAGAACCTAACCTAAGAAGAAAAGGTGTGTCAAAGGGAACTGTCATGATAGATCAGAGTGGAGAGGAAAACATTTCCAACGATAGATATGAGTGAACTGAAGCCAGGGAATTTACTCATTAGGTGGAAAACATATCACATGGAAGCCCCAGGGGGAAGAAAAACAAAGTCACATTTCAGCAGAAAGTCATGGGTTTAGGTAACCATGACAACTGCTCCATGAAATAACAGCTTCTCTTTTCTCTCTATAAAAAAGATTTTGTGGATTGTCATATGGTTTAGGATTTTTGTTATTTGATTGTTTGTTTTTCAGAAAAAAAAAAAACCTTAAATACCATAATAAAATCTTTGCTCCTGAAAGCTTCTAAGAGCTGGTAGCTTATTATTACTTCCTAAATTTAATAGAACACTATCATGCTTCCTCTTCAGCACTAAGACATCTGTTTCTTCTGCTCCTTTCTTGGGTTCTTTGTATTTGCATATTTGACTATGCTACTCCTAGCATATTCTACAAATCATTTGTGGTTAGAAGGAGAAAGAAGCAAGCTTTCACCAGAGGACCGGGTTCAGTCCAATTTCTGACATTTGCCAAACACTACTAAATACACCATTTAGAATTTTGCAACAAAAACACCCTGTTATTATTCTATGTGGTTGTTTTCTATGATAATGAGAGAACCAAATGGAGTAGAAAACAATGTACTATACTATAAAAGCCATTATTTTTGACTCACATAATCATAGACTAGTGTTACTTCTCTAACATATCTATAAAACCCACAGGAAGTTACTTAAATACTTTAGAGGTATTTTGTTTCTAGAAGATATAATGGCTCAATATAATATTACTATAAAACAATTTAAAGAAATCTGCTTATGGAAAATAACTTGTTTAGTCTTTTTTCCATATAGTTTTGAGTCCCATGTATTAGAAGTGCTTTAAATAATTGATACATCAGGATCAGTTATTATATGTTAAACTTTTTGATTCTGAATAAAGAGTCATCGTGCTCTCCACTCAGAAACAGAAAGCTCTGATAGAGATTCTGGGTAACCTGCTTGAGACAATGGATTTAATAGAAACGATCTTTCTCCAGGACTGTAATGACAATGCTAACAATTTCTCTATCCTTTCCCCTTGCTCTGAATTAAACATAAATACAACGAATTGGAGCTACAGTTTTTACATTATTTCTGTAACTGGATATTATTATACATTACTAATGTCCCCCTCAACTGAACACTTAGTCAAATGGCAGCTGACATTTCAAGGAAAAAAATGGTTTCATCCAACCTCTCTAATGTGACTGAATCTGCTGTAGGTGTCTTTTCTACCAAGATATCTTTTGGAAGTGTTCTGAGGACTATTTGTCAAAGAGGAATGAAAATTACTTCCTGTATAACCCTGACTTGATGTCTAGTCAGTTGACAATGCAAAGCCATCCAACCTGTTACATTCATAGCAGAAGCTGGACAGGTTTTATAAAAACATTCACAAGTTATTGATATGAAAACTAAATGAAATAGATAAAGCTTTAGAATCAGAAAATCTGTCTTTATGGATTTTCAAATATCTTCATATGTAAAGCAATAGATAGTTTAAGGAAGAGAACTGTCTAAAGAAGTTAATTTATATTTCACATATACTTTACACATATAGCTTGCAGATAATTTTATATAATTTTAGCATACATATTTTTCCCTGCTTCTGTCATATGAAGTGAAATGTGGAATTTCCACTTACAGAAATCAAGACATTTTAGAGTTTCAACATTCTGGATTTTGAATTTTTGGATTGGGATTCTGAGGCTCCATAGGCAGCATGATTTGAATGAATTTCTAGGACTATTTCCAGTCTTAGTCCGATGTTTTTGAGTCAGTCATGTAGCAAGTTTTTGGTTTTTTTTCTAAGTTCTCTCTTGGTCATGAAGAATATATCTGTGTTTAGGCATACGCAGAATCATGGAGTACAGACAACCATGAGCAGCATGCAAAGGACAAAGGCAGTGTGGCCTCAGCAGCAGGATCACACAGCATGTGGCGAACACAGGCCAGGTTATAAATGTATTTTGGAGGGAGAATTGAAAACAATGTTTGAAAGAGTCAATGTGAAAAAAAACAGAGGAGGGCACCAGACAAAATAAAACCCACTGCTTTCAGGCTTGAGCACAGACTGCTTGGTGTGAAAGTAAAGAAAAAGGAATGAATCTTCTGTTGCAAGTAGTATATTTGTGATTTATGAAAACTGGGTTAGAATTTTTAAGTCATAAGAAGATGTATGTGTTTAGGATATGAGAATTTTTATGAATATAATTTGTGGGTAGGTCATGAAACTCACTCATAAGTGCAGCCAAAGAATATAAAGAGAATGACAGAAAGAATGCATAAACCTGAGTTCTACATCAAGCCTACCTTCAGGGCTAGGCTAGTTAAGGGTTTTTGTCAGTTATACATAAACTTAGGCACACTTGGGTAAGGGAATAATAACTAGGTAATTTCTTCCAAAAGATTGTCATGTTGGCTTCCTAATAGAGAACTATTTTGATCTCTAATTGATGTGGGAACGGCCAGTCCTGTCTTTGGGCATATATCCATATATCTACTGTAGTGTACAATGCTAGAAACAGGCCTAAGTTTTGAGAATTAATCAGCTTGTTATTTTTGTCTTGAAATTCTGAACAATTTTAGTTGTGAATTTGTGTTTCATAGGGAAGTCATGGGGACATGGCAGTTAACTATAGTAGAGTTTATACAAATTAATTCTATCTCAAATATTTATATAAAGTACTCATTTTCATCACAATCTAAAGTGTAACACATGGAAACCTAAGTCATTAGATCTAGGACTGGAATGCCACCCTAGGTCTGACATTCCATCCCTGGTCCTGCACACCCCACTGCATCTTTTGACAGTACTAGGACTGGTGACTCTCCCACTTCATGGTTTTTTGGTTTTATCATAATAGATCCATTTTTAATGTCTGGCTTGATATACAGCATAGTCTTCCTTTTAGAGAATTTCAAAACATAGCAGTTTCCCTGATTTCTAGGTTACTCTCTGGCAGATCACCATCATTATTATTTTTAAATCACAATTATTCACATTTTATAGGAAATATTTTAAGGAGTTATGTTGTATAGTATGTTTCATTTAAGTCATGAGGTAAAATTCTCCATATTAATAAGTAAACTGAGGGTCAGAGAGGGTAAATGACAGTTGGGAGATAAAAGACTGCACTTCCAATACAAACCAAGTTTTTCAGCTCCAACTTTATTGTACCCTGCAATTTATTTGTTTATTTGCTTTTATTGGCATGTGCATTATATGTATGTGGCATACATTATATGCATGCACACAAGTGTGTGTTTACATGTTGGTAGGTATATGGGTATCTGCAGGTGTACTTGCACATATACATGTTTGTGTATGCCTGTGGAGACCATAGGCTGATGTTGAGTGCTTTCTCAGTTACTCACTATGGTACACATTAAGGCACGGTCTCTGACTGGAACAACACTCATTAATACAGCTAGTTTTGCTAGCTAACTTGCTTTGGCAATTTTCTGTTTGTATTTTGCAAGCACCAGGATACTAACAGGAATCTACTACTTGCATTCAGGAATTAAGAGGGTGCTGGTTATCTGATTTCCAGTTCTTAGGTTTGCATTGCAAGTATTTTAACCACTGAGCCATTGCCCTTTTCCTCTCCATGCATTTATAACTCCTGCAAAGGAATGCAGCAGTCAATGTTTTTACAGCACTTCTATGTTAAAATGAACAGCAGATTTCCAGTTCATCTAGTTTGCATATGTTTCTGGAAGTCAAGATGCAACAGTGGGAAATAAAACTTATTTGAACAGAGGAGCTCTTAGAATATGAATTTTGTACTTAGAAGGAGAAAAGGAAGAAGAAAAGAAACAGACTAGACTAAGAGGTGACTTTGAAGCATATCTAGGAGACAGAGTCACTAGTGACAAGTTTCTCAAGGTCACAGAAAAGAAATATGGCTTCATTTTATGAATTACAACTGTTAATGGCTCAAGATATAGTTGGGTACTTTCTGAACGCAACTTAGACTAGCAAATGCCAGCCACAAGAACAATAAATGCCTAGCACCGTGGCCTAAGTTCACTTTCATCTGACTGTCAGAAAACTGAATGATAACAATGATGTGTAATCTCAACATCTCTCTCTTGACTCAGAGGTAACTCATCTAACATAAATTGTTTTCACAGATCATTTGTAGCAGATCAGAAGAGTATAATAGAAATCAGGTTTTATGTGACGGAACACCTGAGGGACCATTATTACGTAATCCTGGAAACCATGACAAAGCCAAAACCCCCAGGCTCCCGTCTTCAGCAGATGTGGAATTTTGTCTGAATTTGACCCAGTATGAATCTGGATCAATGGATAGAACTGCCAATTTCAGCTTTAGAAACACACTAGAAGGTAATATCTTTGTGTTTATTAATTTTATTTTTTTTTTCTTATTTATAATTTCTTTTCAGAAATTCTGGGCTCAGAGATATTTACAATTTAGAATTTTGTGAATTTTGCAATGTTCTGCTTTGAATATAATGGCAATAGTAAACTTAGCCAGCATAGAATATCTGACTATACTCCAGAAGTTTAGTGATAACAAAAGTGTACTGTACCCACCATGGAAAAAGTAGGGACAACTGGCAGTTTTCCACAAAAGCAAAACAAAACAACAACAACAACACAACCCAGTTTTCATCTCAAATGAAGAAAAACAAGATAGATTCTCAAAAGCTAAATGTGAGTGACCATGACCGGAGAATGCTGATTCAGTTTTTCCAATAGTATTTTCTAACATGGTAAGAGTTCTGTGAAGCTTTACAGTAATGGAACAAAGAAAATCATAGGTCAAGAAATATTACAAGTATACCAAAGGAAATATCAGGTAGATGGGTTACAAAAGAGCTGTGAGTACTAAGCTATAGGCATCCTATATCATCTGACTCTATTCCTAGCCTTTTCATTGTTCAAAAGTAGGAGAGCATATATAAAATATTATTTACCCAAGCAAAAGATGTTAGGTTATGTACAGAAGAAAGCAATAAATGGCCATTTACCCAACGTCTACACTTCATCACAGATGGTTTCTCACATTTTTTTCTATTCCCTAATTCAGCATATGCTCATATTTTCCTTGCAACACCAATTTATTCATGTGCAATCAGAATGGACCCTTTCATATGCCCCTTGTATTCAATTGATTTAGAATTAGGGAAACAAATCCATCAACACACAAGTTTTAAGAGTCAAAAGAAAGAAAGAAGGAAAGAAAGGAAGAAAGAAAGGAAGGAAGGAAGGAAGGAAGGAAGGAAGGAAGGAAGGAAGGAAGGAAGGAAGGAAGGAAGAAAAAAGAAGGAAGGAAGAAAGGGAGGAAGGAAGGAACTCTCAAGCCACAGATTCCACACATGAGCAAACATTTGGCAATTACCTCTAGCAAATCTTACAGAAATTACCACCAGTTATTATTAAACGTCCCTTACGATCTATCATATAGAAAATCTTCATTTCTTCCATAGAGTGAATCTTTTTAACGTTTCTCTTAGATTTTTAGCATGTTGTATCTTGATTTTTGTTCTTCTACTTATGGGGTGAGTTTACTGTCTCTTTTGAAAGGTCAGCAGAAGTAGCCTGGCTGTGGTGTCTATTCCCCAATAGGGATGCCTTGTCTGGCCTCAGTGGGAGAGGATTCGCCTAAGCCTCCAGACACTTGAAACACCACCTGCACTACCTTAGAGGATATCAAAGGGGGCCCCACCCTCTCAAAGGAGAGTAGAGTGGAGTTTTGGGGGAAGGATTTTGTGAGGGAAAGACCCAGGAAATATGGGCAATAAATAAAAAATAACAAGTTCTAGGAAAGAAAGAGAGGAATGAGGTTAAAATGTTTACTTTTTGGCCCAAAATTTGGCATTGCTAGGGGTAACCACTGAGTAGTCAATAAAAGAATGTTAAATGGTTGAGAAGCATCCAGGATGACCATTACCAGGATCTATGGTGTAGGGCAGGCAAGAAGTGAGAGAAACAGGTCACTCTGCTTATTTAGCTAGGTAAATTGTCACAGTTCAACCACAATGAAGGAACTTTACAAAAGTGTACAGCCCTGGCTTACATTTTTCCTTTTATTCTTTCATTCCAAGACATAATTCTAAAGATTTATACCCATAAATAATGTAAGCAAGGAAAGCCACCTTAAAGATAGACTTTGGTGACTGATGCTAAGATAAAAAATATATTTTTTTTTCTCTTACAGCAATAAAATGATGCTTAAAAAAGTGAAGGCTAAGTGCAGAGCAGCCTGCCAACCCGTCTATATGATGTTGTCTCAAACTTTACAAATATCTTCTATAGATGACATCATTATGCTGAGCTGAAAAAGGGATGACAGATTCAGAAACACCAAATAATGAGGCCATCCTTGGTCTCAGACTAATTGGTGGACCCAGACCTGTACCTGTTTTGTTTAAGGACATCGCTGAATGCCATTCTTCCCATCAGACTCTGATGGCCAATATAGATCATGAGGTGGCTGAGAGTAGACAAAATTGCAAATTGATGATCAGATACAGTGGTTTGGAGGGGATCTCTGTAGAGGTCCAGGTTCTTGTATCCTTAAACAGGGAATTGAATAAAGATTCACAGTTAAAAGCAGAAGCGCAGTGTATTAGAAAAGAAAGACTCTCTCTATCAGAAGTGGTCCCAAGTAGAGTAAACAATGCTACACAATGATCACATTTCATGGGCTTTCTGACTTACTTGCATAGCAGTGGCTTTTTTGCAGCATGTTTTTTTTTTTTATTTTAATTTTAATTTTTTTGGATATTTACTTTACATACATTTCAAATGTTTTCTCCTTTGGAAACCCCCTATTCCATTTCCCTTCCCCCTGCCTCTATGAGGGTGCTCCCCCACTCCTGTCTTCCCTCCCTAGCATTCCCCTACACTGGGGCATCTAACACCCTCAGGTCCAAGGGCTTTTGTAGCATGTTTTATCCGTTACACAATGGCCTTTAGGCTATGGTGCCCAGCCTTGCTCTTGGCACAAAGTTTTTTCTCCCATGCTAATTTGACAGCTATTGTGAAAGGACTTCTAGCTCTCACTGTCTTCCCTAATCTTTTTTCTTGCATATGAACAATGGTGATGTATGCAGTCATAAAGAAAATTTAAATCCTTACACTTACAGGAAAATGGATGAAAATGGAAATCATTAAATGAAATAAATCAGGCTCCTAAAGACAGAACTAACAATTTTCCTCATACTTCAGACTTAGATTTAAAATCATATATTTGGATATATTTACAAATACGTGTTTTTATAGCTGTAGATGTACCTCAGAGGAAACAAAGGTATCAGCTTTAAGAGTACCGTGAAGGAGCAGAACAAAGACAACCTGCATGCCTAAAAATCCATATACATTTTACAAAAGTATATAAATGCTTTGTTTATTCAAAAAATAATCATAGAGAATGAAATACTTTCAAGAGATTTTCGATAGAAATTAAGAATAAGTATTGAATATAACACAGATGTTTTTCTCTTGTAATTTAGTTAACAACTAGATCATAACGAAGTAATTGTACACAGAGGGAAGAAAAAAATTCTTTAAATAGTGTTGCTATAGCTTAGTAAAGATTCCTAACCAAGGGCTGGCTGTCTTGTGATATGAACCTTGAAAAGTTCATCCAGATAAGGATTTGTCACAAGAGGGCCTTCCTTATCCTGAAGTATAATTTGAATAAAGGGCTTCAGCTCTCATCCCAATGAGCTGATAACTATTAAGAAAATCATAACTTGAGCAGAATATTTATTTCCCATTGTAATTTTAACACAAATAATAGCTTCACATAGCTGAAAGAAGTAAGAGACTATAATAAAGATTAGAGCTTTGATGCCTGGCACGTAATTGAATTAAATTCCAACTCTGACACAGTTAAAAGATCTAGAACAAAGCACTTAGCTTCTTTGAGTTTTCGCTTTATCACCTGAAACCTCATTAAACAGTATCATCTTTCCAGACTTTCTATGAGGAGTCAATTCCATAAAGCATATAGAAACATATTATAGTAACCAACTCTATAGAAGGAAAAAGTACAATAATAGCATTATCTTTCTTTATAGTGTGGAAAAGGAAGGAAGAAAGAAAGAAAGAAAGAAAGAAAGAAAGAAAGAAAGAAAGAAAGAAAGAAAGAAAGAAAGAAAAAAGAAAGAAAGAAAAAAGAAAGAAAGAAGGAAAGAGAGGAATTGTGAAATAGAAGGAACATATCTTGGGAATAGAGTCCTTTCCTAGCCTGAGGTGCTAGTTGCAATTCTTCACACAGTCTGAATCATATTTAAGGATAAAATTCTAGCATTGACATTATAAAGATATGGAGCACATGATATATCACAATGATACCCAACTTTCAGTATTTATTTGAACAGGTGATCTACCTATATCATAATGAGAAAATATTTAATGCTATGGAGGAACTGAATCAATACTAAGAGAGCAAATTGATAGTCTGAACTTTGCAGATCCATCTACCTTTGTTTTCTGAGACTGGCATTTGCCAAGATCAGGATGAGCATCAACTATGTAATATTCAGATGACAGTAAAAGATAAAAATGTGGTTCACTGTTTTAGTTACTTTATTGCTGTGAAGTTATCACCACTAGGACAGCGTAGAGGAGAAAGAGTTTGCTGGGGCTTACAATTATAAAGGCCAGGAGATGTCCATCATAGCGGAGATCATGACAACAGTCAGGTTCATATGGCATGAGAGTAGCAGGTGAGAGCTTACAGTCTTATTCACAAACATGAGGTAGAAAGGGAGGAGAGAAGAGAGAGAGAGAGAGAGAGAGAGAGAGAGAGAGAGAGAGAGAGAGACACAGAGAGAGAGAGAGAGAGAGAGAGACAGAGAGACAGAGACAGAGAGACAGAGATAAACAGAGACAGACAGAGACACAGAGACAGACAGAGAGAGTTTGATTCAGCATCCACCCTCCAGTGACACACATCATTTCAAAAAGCCTCACTTCCTAATCCCTTTTAAACACTTCTACCAATTTTTGACTAAGCATTTAAATATATGAGCCTAAGGGAGCCATTCTCATTCAAATCAAAGCAATCACCTTGTTCAAAATTTATTATCCAATATATCGAGTATGAGCAGTTCTTCTTGAGCAACATTCATTTGTCTCTGTATAAAGCCACCTGTACCAAGGACACAAGGTTTTAAATTCTAAAAATAAAGAATTGTCTTGGACAAAGTGTTGTGGAACAGTTGATTCCCCAAGCTTCTTTTAAAATTAAGTAGCATTATCATTAATAAATTATCAGAGTATTAACACAATATATAAACTATGCCAAATGAAGTCGGCACCATTAATTCAACCAAAATGGAAGAACAGGAAGGAGAAGGAAACATAAATAAAATTTACTTACAGAGATCTTTTATTTTTTCATTGTATTTTTATAGTTGATTGTTTTATAATCCAGTATGTCTGTGGCTCTGCAAGCACTAAAAACTTCTTTAAAGGGGTATAAATAGCTATTATAAAAATTTAAAACATTAAAAACTAAAAACATTTAACAATTTAAAGTAAGTTTCAGAAAAAATTTACATAAATACATTGTCCATTACCTTTGCAGTGGAAGATTGCATTATCTATATGCTGACAGTTTTACAGTTATGTGAATACTATCTATTGATAACATGCCTATAGAATAAACAGATGTACACACAGGCACTGGTGTTATCAAATTTCCCAGAAACTAGTCTAAGGCTTATGGTAATAATTTAAAACTACAATTTTGAAAAATTATACTGAATCACTTATGTGAGTTTATCAATATTACTATGACTTACAAGAATTAGAAAAAAAAAGAAACGTCTAAAACCGGAATATACATCAAAGTCATGGCCAGCACTTGGTGCCATGCTTGACAAGACCCATCCCTTTTACACAGTGTCTTTCTCAGTGAGGTTTAAAGCATCTGAGTGTTATAGGCAGTGGTATTGGATCTGTGACTACCCTCTTGAAATTTAAAAAAATTAAAAACCATAGTCATTGTATTTGTATGTTGAAAAACACTCCCCAAGCACTACAATACAACGGTCAGCTCCTTGATTTGTTTCCTACAATAGGATAGTTGTATTAAAACAAATTAAAGATGATTCTATAGCAGAAGAGATGGCTCAGTGGACAAAGTACTTACTACACAAGCATTAGAAATGAATGCTTTTTTAACCCACAAAAGTACAAAAATAACAGTATACTTATTTGTTTAACTCACAAAAGGCCAGAAGTCTTAATACCACCACACCCATGATGAGATGAGAAGACATTAGGAAGCTCATGACCATATCCCTTCCTCACACAGTTTCAAACAAAATGCCCTTTCTCAAAGAAGTTGTAGGGGAAGGCCCAACATACCAACTTGACCTCTGATCTCTACTGGGATGCATCTCTACATACTCACGTAATACACACACACACACACACACACACACACACACACACACAGAGAGAGAGAGAGAGAGAGAGAGAGAGAGAGAGAGAGTTAGAGAGAGTCAGAGAGAGAGAGTCAGAGGGAAAGACATAGACAGACAGACAGAGGCAGAGAGAGAAAATGAATTTTTAAAAGGAGTTCCAATAAATAAAATTGAAAGTTAATTTCATTTATGGCTTTAAGAATGCATCTTCTTTGAAAAAACTGGAGATTAGATTTCTTCCAAAATACAGAAAGACTTACTTGAAAACTACATTCTTTTGATCTGTATCTTATATCTCAGGTACAAATGATATTAATTGTGACTCCTTAAAAGTATCTAGCCATTAAATACAATCTCCCCAAATCATTGTGTATTTTGGAAGCTGTGGTGTTCATAATCCTTTGCTAAGTCTCTTGTTAAGAGAGTAAATTAAGAGAAAAGTTAGTCAAAGGCTCTAAAAGCCACTTAGCTCCTCACAGCCACTAAGATGGGTTTGCTGTCTTGTTTTCCTTCTTCGTTCCTATTTCCAAATCATTTAGAATGATTAATATAATTTAAATAGTAATATCAGTTTAAATAAAACCAAAAATTAAATATGCTTCTTTCTAGTGAAAATGTAGTCACTTGTTATTTCGCACATCAAAATTGAGTGAGCTTAACCATGGAAGTTCAACATCACCTATGATCCCACACCCTGGAAAGAAAAGAGTCTAATCAAACAGGAAGATATACATGAAAATACCTTTGCATTACCTACCATATAGTAGCTAACTTACTTTCAAGAAAATACGTAGCCACTACTTCTAAGAAATTATTTCACAGCATAAGTTTCCACAGTGAGATTTTAATGGCAGAATTATTATTGGGGTTTTTTTTAATGTCAAAATATAGAAGAGGAAAAGTTCATGTGAAGGAAATAATATGAGTAGAAATAAATATTTTGAAATGTAAGTTTAGGTTTAGAAAACAAAGAACAATTTAGCCACATTCAGTAGATTTCAACCCCGATTGCACATTAGAATCACTTAGGGGCTTTTAAGACTATAAGTGACTGAGTTCAATTCTAAAACAATTAAATTCAAATCTCCAGGTATCAGAGATAAACATCAATATCTAAAACAAATAACCCGAACCTCTCTAGAGGAGAATTGGGGGAGAAATAAAAGAGGAAAGAATATGGATTAACAAATTGAAACTCCCTATTGTCATTCATCTGAAACACTCCTTAAGCCTCTCCTAGGAATGATGCACATGAACTTAAAGACAGAGCTCTCAATACTTGGAGTGAATGTTGTAGCCCTTTGCAAAGAACTTTGTTTTATTTTGGTATCCAGACTTGCTAACACAGTCCCGGCTAGCTTGTTGGATGTTTTATCCATGGGGAATTTAAGAACAAGCAAATGTAATATCATCTTAACATCCTGTACCCTCCTGTATTGTAGCTGTTTTTAAACGTGGCAAGTATACAAATTAATTCTAAGAACACACCACAAAGAGATATCAGAGGTGTGTTGGCCAGTTCATATGTAACATCTAAGGTCTTATGGAGAAGACTATCTTTGTTATTCTCAATCTCTGTTGGATACTTTTCGTTTAAATACAGAAACATTTGAAACTCTGGCTTTGCTTATAAAAAGTAAAAGTAAATTATTTGATGTTACTTTTGAGTCATTTCTGATCTCTTTGAAGAAACACAACCTGCTATTTGGAAAAGAACACAGGTTTCAAGTCAATCACAGTTATGTTTAAGTTTTTTGTTCTTCAAATATTAGTTTGAATTTAGGTCTGTTGCAATATTTAAACTGGTGTTTCCTCATTAGTAAAATTGGGACGACAACAACAATATTGTCAAATGTTAAGGAATCGTATTACTCAAATGAGATTATGTAAATGAATAATATTTGAATGCCTGGCCTTTTGAAAGTATTGGTGTTTTTATTTCAGGAAAGAGTAAGATGCAACAAGAAATGAAGTTGACAGAGTAATCATTTCTATTTTATAAAGATAATTTCAGTAGCCGTAATCACCCCCTCATATTTCCAAATGAACTGTAATGAAGTAAAATCGAAAATAATTTATTTCCATGTTAATATCATTTAAATCTCTATTTCCCTTGACAAATATGACATTAGAAAAATGCAATGGTCCCTTATAGGTTTTGATAGAAAACTGCCTTTCTTATTGCCCACCTCTGTTGGATACACACAGAAAATGTTTTAGGTTAGCTGCTTCGAAAATGGGCATTCATTTATCATCTAAATCTGGTGACAGAGAATGCTATTATTACTCAGGAAACTACTACTAGTATCAGACTGATGTTAGATGCTTTCATACCAGCTATCAGAATTGATCTTTACATCCTAAGAAATGTGTTTAACTATTTTCTATTATATCAATGACAAAACTGAAGCAAAACATAGCTACCTAAATTGACAAATACTATACTTCTTTCTTGTAAATAACCTAGAAGTTAAAGCCAGGTTTGCTTAACCCTTTACAGCAGAGTCTTGAAACAGGGCTAGCTATACACAGAACTTTAGGCTCTCAGAAGAATCAAAAGCACAAAGAGATTGAAGGGAATTTATTTGTGAGTCATTATTCTCTATATCATTATTTTACTATATGTCTAAAACACATCTAACTGAGAGGTTACTGAAGGTCTTCCAACACTATTGTACTTAACAATCCCTTTGTATAATTATATTTACAAAAATTGTCATTTTGTTTCCACTTTTATTATAACATTTTCAAGGAGAGGTGAAAATTTCTATTGTTTCAAAAACAAAGATATTACAAACATTGGGGTGAAAGTTGAAAGTAAAAATTCTTTATATTTATGGTATATGATATTTTGATATTGGTATATACATTATGCAATAACTAAACCAAATTAAACATCATGTTTGCTATCTTATATACTTACTATTCCTTAGTGTGAATGTTTGCAATCTAATTTTTTAGCAATTTCCAAGTGTACCGTGCACTATAATGAACAGTTACTGTCATGATATCTGTTGATCTCCCTGCTTTATTCTTTCCCTCCAACATAAATTTTATCTGACTAATATAGTCCTAAACTTCATCAACCTGATAAAATCTCCACCATAGAATTTGTAACATTTAGATTAATAATTCTGTAGTAATGAACTTAGCAAGCACATAAAAGAAATTATAAAATGCTAAAGCATATGAGTCTATTTTAATATTCAGCTATGAATGTGAATATTAAATCATTAAGGTGGTTAACTTTTAAAAAAGACATTATCTTTAAATTTTATACTATTTGCAATATCTCTGAATTATTCCTCAAAATTTATTTATATCTCTGGTAAAAATAATTAAGTTACACTTAAAAAAATATCTAAGACCATATATGAAATGAAAGTTCTAAAGCTTTCATTTGATGCTATGATTATGATTAAAACTAAAGCTTGAAGCCTATTCCTATATAGACTATATTCTTCAGGGATGTACAGTATGTTGCTACATAGGAAGACAGTAAACTATTGCATAAGAAAGCTTAAAATCTGTAATGAAACAGGGATTGGAAGAGAAACCTGTTTAATATAAACATATGCAGTTCCTTAGTGTGCTAAGCCTTTTACTTTAAATCTATGATAATGCAAAGAACTAATCTGTATGATGATTCTGAATCAAAAAATCAATAATGTGAAGTTCTTAGAAAAATACACCTCCAATACTTGTAGACATGAAAGAACAGTGGAGAGTATTATATGTTCTTACGGTAAATTTACAAAGAAATGAGAACTTGATTTGTTTTTGAAATTAGTTCTAATTATCTGTGAAATGAGTGTTCTGCGAAAATAAAAACATTATGATCTGATGTCCCTAGGACAATTACAGATGAATGAGTATAAGGTTGATCACAAATTTTATGCTTCCTCTGGAACCAGGATCCAAAATTTAAATATTTGTTAGAACCAGAAAGCAAGAGGATACGAGTACACTGCAAAGGACTCCTCTCAGGATTATTTTTATAATATGTTGTTGATATATTCTTTTATATTTTTATATTTAAATGAGAGTAAATGTTGATTATTGCAACAGTTCTTTGGACTTTGCAGTAATCAAAGGACTGAAAAGAGATTTACCATTAGGGAGTCCATATTGGCCCAGTCTATCTCACCACTTAATCTACCACACAGCGTACCCACCTTTCAGTTCTGAAGAGATCTGAATGAATATTCAGAATCCTAATATCAAATGAGTTTTCGTATTGATTTTGTTACTTAAAATCAGGATTTCCTTTGTAGTTATAGATGAGATGAGATAATCATTTAGATTTTCATTCATTTAGGAAAACTAATTTTTTAAATTTCCCTTGTGTCAACAGGATTTGCCAGTCCGCTCACAGGGATAGCAGATTCTTTTCAAAGTAGCATGCACAATGCTTTACATATCTTTATGAATGGAACAATGTCCCAAGTACAAGGATCGGCCAATGATCCCATTTTTCTTCTTCATCATGCTTTTGTGGACAGGTTGGTTGACATTTCCTCATAAATTATGTGTTCATTGCACTTAAATGTACTATCAACATGTGTTTCAAATGTGACTTTATTTATCATACCAAACCTTATAAATTATGGTCGTTTGCTCTTTTGAGAGAACCTAAGCTAAGACTAAAAGTTCAAATGATATATTAAAGTAATATTTACTGAAGAGAAACCAATGAGGTGTAAGGTATGATAAGAAAACAGAAAATTTCAAGTTAAGCTACAATTTAAGTTCAGATACAGTTATGTCTTGGGACAGTTTAGGGTACCCTTAATTTGACATTAGATTAGGACAAAAGGAATAAATTTTGAATCTAATACTAGAGAGTCTGTAGCTACAGGTTGATTTTACATGGTGGATGCAGAACTCCCAAGTACTAGTTTTATTCTTCATAGACTATGAGGCTATGTGGTTCAAGTGCTGAATTTGAAAACTTGTAGGAATTTGTGGTTAAGAGTAAAAACATGAATATAGGGAGTCTACTGTGTAGGGAAGGATGAAAAAAGTGACAGTTTTTATGGAAGAGACAAAGTTACATTCCTGTTTCATAGGAATTTTCATGGTTTGTAACTAATCTTTTTATGATTTTTAAAGCAAACTGATATGTGGATGTAAAAAGATTTAAATAAAGGTGTTAGTCATGTAGACTTCAGAGAATCAGCTGTAATATATCCTGAGATTTAACGTTTCAGAATTTTCACACAAATAACGTGTTGGGAATGGTTGCTACTATCATGGAATGCAAAGGATTTTTTGATATTTAGAATTCATCAGTGAATATTATTGGGGCTTTAGATAAATCATGGAGGTATTCTGAGTTTCCCTTTTCTCATCTTTAAATATGGTCTTTAAGAGAAGTTATGTAGAATACAGAGGTTATTAATAAACAAACAAGCTATGAAACTAACTAAACAGATATGTGTGAACAGTAGGCAGTCCATATAAGTTACAGGTGACTTGATGACAACCCTACGGCCTCCGAGGTACATATATAATGGAAATATAATGATATCACTTTGGTAATAATGCTGAGTGGTAGAAGTAATAATACTTAATGATACTCTATACAAGTGAGCTATAATATTCTTATTATCTAGCAATTTGAATATATTCTTCAACAGTGCATTACTTTTAAAAGTTTGAATATTAAAATTGATACCAAAAATGCTACTATAAAGAAACAGAGTATGTTATTGAGGTGTTGGAAATTTCTTGCAAACTTATTTAGTATTACTAGGTAAAAATATTTTAGACTATCTTCTTAATTTTATAAATTCATTAATGTTTATTCAAGAAATAATTAGAATGAGTTGGGCACTCACTATTCTCTCTTCATAACTGAGCTTGTTAATAAGCATGAAACAGTGGTTTGTACCAATATTAGAAGTCAAGGATTATATTAGGTGTATTCCTCTCTATACAATTCTCTCCATTTCTCCATGGAGCTTATTGAATTATTTTCTGTCTACAGAAATTTGTGTTTTCCTCCTTCCTATAGAACGAAATTCATTGTATCATAATTCTCAAAGTACTAGTTTATTTGAATCATTGAATCATTAGTTCAAGTTTAATTTTATCATTCATGACTTGTTTACTCAGTACTCAGCATGACATGTAATGTGTAGTTGAGGGAATAAATGGAGGATTGCAATTAAATATTCTAACTTAAAAAGATGAGTAGAAAAATTTGCTGAATGCATTTCCTATTGTTCTTTCACAAAATAAACTGTAGTGAGCTCTTGCATGCTAGGGAAATTTAAACAATATTAAAATAATGCCAATAAATCTACATTTGATGAGCTTTACAGTATTATTTATATTATAAATAAGGAATGGAGGCTACGTGATATTTACTTCAACTGCATGTGTTTTAATATATATGAATCTGACTATTAATAAAGTAGAGGCAAGCATAAATAAATATTAGTGAATTATCTCTGACTTTGAATTTAGACACAATTTTATTAGTTTTTTCAATTTGTTCATATTTAGAAATGGATAAATATACTTGTTCAATAATACCAACAATAGAATCAATTCTGAAAACTCAAAAGAATGGAAGGAGATGGGCATTTGGTTTCCTATAACTCTTAAAATGTAATAGAAATGTTTATTTCTTACTAGTTTTTATTAAAGTCATTTCTGATGAGATATTTATTTTGAAGCCTTCTTTCCATAGGTTGGTTTAATGAGGACTTCTTTCTGGCAATTCAGTTCAAAGTGCTGCCTAGTATTATTATATATTGCATGCTATCTCTCTAGGCTTGGCTTCTGGAATGTCTTCATATCTTGGCACCGCGTGCCATGGGGAGGGCTCCCCATGCAATGCTCCTATCAACTCTTTATAACAGCTGGTCTTCAAATCCTCTTATGGAAACTGTCTGTGTTAAGGCTTACAAATCCATGCCTTACTTTGATGTGATTTAGTTTGGTTAAAATGTTTCCATCTTCAACTTTTGAGAAAATGATGACTTCCTCAGGAAATAATGGATTGTTTGTGAGTAGCACAGACCGTAGATAAATGTTTGGTAGCAGAAAGGGAGCAGAAAGGAGTTTTATTAAGACATTGTTTTCCTGTTCAATTTAGAGCTAAAGGCTTTCTATGAGCAAAAGCAAACCCACTTCTGCACACATACATCCAATTATCTGTACATTCATAAGTAACTTTTGTATTTCATAAATATGCCATATTGAACTTGAACTGACAGCAATAACTACATATTTCTCATCTCCACCTGTTTCCACCCAAGCTATACAATGTAAATTAAGTAACATACAGTAAAATGTAGCTCCTTTGGTAATTGTGAATTAATAGGCAATGACATTTGGGTGTGAAGAACACGATTGAAGTAAAGACAGACAGGCATCCTCTTTAGCTTATAAACTCATAACACTAAAATTGTGACTGTCACAAAGGAAATATCCACTAGTTATGGAATATACTTATGACTGTAGACTTCTTGAAATATAGATACAATTTTAATTGGTGCCATTTGGGAGAAAAAATGTTCAGGTTAACAAAACTGATAAAGAAGTTTGCGGTTAGAGAAGGCTCATATTAGCTCCAGTTATTACAAAAATGTACTAAAGTATTAAAAGCACAAGCTACATTTGTAAGAAATGAGATGTATACTGAATTCTTTGTATGTTGCATAAATGGATTCATTTCATATCTGCAGATTCTATCATGCTATCAGTTAAGTCCCATTTCATTATATTTTAGGTAAAAAACTGAAAGAGTTTAAGTCACCTGATATAAATCTGCTTTATAAAATACTTAATAGAAGATATATATATATATGGATATATAGATATATAGATATATATATGGATAGATAGATATATAGATATATATTGATAGACAAAAAGAGAATAGTCTTCCACCAGTGGGAAAACTGAAATTATCATTACTTTGGTTGTTTTAACGGTAGCCAAGTAGTGTGATTGCTACAGAAGACACTATCCAAGAAGAATGAACTACAAAACATTGGCAATCTGAAACCAGAATGACCAAGATGGGCCTGTTGCCATTTCTCCTTCCAGTTTAGACCAGCCATTTTAACTGATTCTCAAATCCTAGTCTGATGTCATTGGGTACAGTGGTAAGACACTGGGGGCAGACAGGCTGAGTAAACAAATGAGCAGTGGAAAACAAACAGAATAAGATGTTCACCAGTAGTAGTTTATGTTTAAAACCCTAGATCCTAAATATAAAAAGAAATTGTGTGATAAACAAACAAACAAACAAACAAACAAAAACATTAGCTCTGGAGTCAGAGCCCATGAGAAACTTCTAGCAATACTCAGTGAGTGAATCTTTTTTTTTTTTTTTTTTTTTTTCGAGACAGGGTTTCTCTGTGTAGCCCTGGCTGTCCTAGAACTCACTCTGTAGACCAGGCTGGCCTTGCTCAGAAATCCACCTGCCTCTGCCAACCAAGTGCTGGGATTAAAGGCATGTGCCATCACTGCCTAGCTTGAGTGAATCTTATGTGAGATTGGAGAAGCTGGTGGACCTCTCTGGACCTGTTTCCTCACATACAAAATGATGTTAATGAATCTTTTACAGTATAATGTATCTCAGTTTTACAAATTATAACACAGTGTACACAGACTAACTCTCATAAGGAGTAAGGAGGACATTTAAAAGTGTCTACATAGTCTCTCTATTTGCTATTTTCTAAGTGCTCTCCAGTAAGGTAACACTACTTCAGCAAGTCTCTGAAGCCTGCCTTTTGAGGGTAGGAAAATCCTGGCTAAGTGCAAACATGAACTAATGCATTCTAGGAATAGTGATCCTGTCTTGATCCTGAGCTACAGATAATTATCTCTTCTGCAGTGACTTCTTGGATGTATTTGCCGAAGAGGCTTTCCTTCCACTCTACTCACCAAGTGTCCTCTGGGTTAGCTTGCAAAGAAGGCTGCTCAAACCATATGCCCTCAAATCAGATGCTGTACCAAACTGTCAGCACTGTAGTCCAAGCAGAAGGGGGGCAGCAAGACAGGTCCCTGGGACTTCAGGAATGAATAGCAGATTGCTTCCCTACTGGTGACTAGAGGCTAAAGCTTGCTCAAAAAGGTAGAAATATCAGGGTTATGGAAGGAGGTCATCTCAGAAATCAGAGATCTATCTTCAAGTCTGCACTTGCCATCAGATGGGAAGTCAGAGGGGAGCCTGCTCTCTGTGTGTTTCTTTTCTTATTATTGGCCTATAACCCAGTTAAAAATGCTTACTTGTTTTCTGAATCAGAATTCATTTCCTATAACAAATTGCCATTGTACCATTATAATCATATTCGACCGTATTCCCCTAGCTGCTTTTCCTGTTAGATTTAGCTCTTAAAACAGTTTGTCTTTGTTAGATTGATTCATGTGTGTCTCTCCCGGTAAATCTTGAGCTCTCTGCTGACAGGGTCTATATATCGATCACCTCTGGCATCTAATACTGTCCATTACACATAGAAACTATCCACTAAGACTTCCTAAAGTGTCATGTAATTGATAATTTTGAGCAGCCAGCCACTATGGGTTATCAATAACATTTTGTTGTGAGATAAAATATTCACCCAGGGACATTGACTTGTACTCTATCTTGTGATAAAGATATCAGTTCCTGTGACAAGTAACCTTAAACATGTCCTATAATGAAGAAAATCTCTCAACTCTTCATAGGATCAATGTGATTTAGAATTAGGAGAATTACAATATTGTTAACCTAAATATTTCATTGGCAACAGTAGAAAGAAAAATAGGTCTTCATTATTAAATCTGAAAATAGATCTTCACTGTTAAATCTGAAAGAATCTTTAAAACATGCACCAAACTCTTTAAGGCACAAGCAAGGTAATCCTCCCACAGAGAGATTTCTGCTAAACTTAGGGAGAAGTGCATACTATCAGTTCCCAGGAGGTAGTAGTACAGACTATTTAACATGACAATAGGCTATTTAACCAAGTCAAGCAGAAGCACTAGGACTATAGAAAATGCCCTCATCTTTTTTACTTAGCAAGTTAAGATCAGAAAGAACTTCTTTAATAACACCAAGTAGTGAATCCAAGAGAGCTATTCAATGAGTCAAATTGCCAGAAAACAGGACCCCTGCGGATCATAAATCTTATGATTAAGACCATGTGATTTAGTACTAGGCATGCCTAATTTGAAATTATCCATTTGTATGATCTTTACTACGTTACCTGCTATTATCTAACCCTTCCTATACTAAAGCAGAAAATGGTTTAAATATTAGTATCCGTAGGAAGTTATAGCTTTCAGTATTTTGTGCATTTGTGTGTGGTATTGTGGATAGAATTCATGACCTTGTACAATTCAAGTGCTTTATTACTGAGGTATACACCCAACCCCAATGTTTTTGTATTCAATATGATATTTTTGTTTTGATTTGACTTTTTGTTTGTTTGGGGAGGGGGTTATTTCACCTTATAACTCTTACATCACAATCTAACACGGAGGAAATTCAGAGCAGCAACTCATGGCAGGAACCTGGTGGCAGCAAAAAAAGCATTATCTTTTAATTTGAAATTATAATATAGAAATTATAACCATACCTTCTAAACATACTTATATTCCCTTCTCTTTATATAAATTTAAGATTGAATCGTGTGTGTGTGTGTGTGTGTGTGTGTGTGTGTGTTTTAACTTGCTAATGACTCTCCTAATTATATTAAGCAAAATAAGGGAAAAAAGTGTCATTTTGAATCTCAGATGTTATATGTAAGAGCCTGTATCCATAAGTAGAGATTACCGCCCTGACTTTATTATGTATACCAGGCTGGTCTAGAATTTACAGAAACCTGCCTGTCTCTGTCTCCCTGGTGTTCCTTGGTATATTATACAGATATTGTGCTGCGTCTGGCCACCCCTCCATCCCTTTTTTCTACTGGGGGCTGTTTCAGCCTTCTGCTGCAGCTACCAACCTAGGGCTGAATTTTCCGTAAACTTTGAAGGCAGAGTAATTTTTATATAACAGGATGGGGCAGACCTGCTGTGCCAAACTTGGGAGAACGTGAAGTGGCTTATCCTGCAACTGCAGTCTACAGGAAATCTCCATGGGTTTTACCATCCTCTGCTCTATCTGCTGACTTTACAGGGCCTTGCTGCCCTTGGGAGAAGCCCCATTTTTTTTTGTCTTGCTTTTAAATTTAGAAGCGGCTTTTTTAAAAAGTCACTTTTCATACTCTCTGTAGGTCCCTGCTCCTTAGTTAGGAATTGCCTTCCTAGCTGTTCTGGGAAGCGTGGGCTGTTTTATTTGTTTGTTTGTTTAATGAGGATAGACTTCTTGTGCTGCTAGCTGACTTCCCGCTTTTACCCCGGCTCTTTTAGGCTGTAATGTTAGGTTTTGACTGCCATAAATCGAGTGCCATTTTGTTGTAGAAATTATTTAATCCCAATCCAGGGATTCAACCCCGCCTTTGACCATTTAGTTCCAGGATAAAAGACACACAACATTTATTTTTACCATAAACCTTAATCAGCACTAGAACTTGGCAGAGTTCTATCTGTTAGCATTCTGTCTAAACTGCACCCCACAATTACCTGGCAACAGCCAGGTATGCTCCGCCCCACAGTTGCCTGACAACAGCCAGGTGGGCCTGGCCTGGTATATAAGGGTTGTTTGCCAACTCCTCTCTCTTAATCTCTTTCTCTTGCCTCTCTCTTACATCTCTTATCTCTTACCTCTCCCCATTCCCTTCCCTCCTCTCCACATGGTCATGGTCGGCCTCTCCACCTCTCTACTTCTCTACTCTCTTCCTCTCTCTGACTTTTTCTGCCTCTACTACCCTCTTAACTCTCCTCCCCATGCCCTAAATAAACTCTATTTCTATACTATACCTTCGCATGTGTCTGGTCCCTCTGGGGGAAGGGATGCCTGGGCTTGGGCCTGCACACCCTTCCCCCACACCTTCCTCCCCATAACCCCATATAACATATATCTCTATATATTTTTATAAACACATCACTACCCTCTTGCTATTAAAATCTATTTTCTATGGATAACCTAGAGTTACTATGTTTCATCTGTGTTGCTCTTAACTCCAATTGGCCTGTCCTCAGGTTCGTTCTTTCTTGATTCCTAACCCAATGTGTCCCCCTCCTCCACCTTCTTTTCCCTTTCCTCATGGTCTCCTCCAGCCCCCAGGCTGGGAATAGCAAGCACCACTTCTCTCAATTCGGCCTAGGTATAGGCTGTAGGCATCTTTATTTACCAATCAGAAATAACTTGGGACAAGGACACATGGCATCACTTGGATCTATGTGCAGGTTCTCTCGTCTATAGGGCAACCAGGTCTTGGGGGCCACACTTAGCAATATAATACATAGCAAAAGACTAACCCTTAACAAGAGATCAGAAAGAACTAGAAAGGGGTGAGCTTATTCAGCAGTAAGCCTACAAGATGACAATTACATCAGGTAAATAAAAGTTACTTTACATATCAATAAATGAGTCATTTGGTGATATTGCAGTTAGATATTAAACAATCCCCACATTTAATTGGATACTCAAAAGTCAGAATACATTTGAAAACATATATTTGATAACATTTAGCACATAGACAATGCTTAAAACCATAAAACAGTTTAAATTACGCAGGGACTTAGTACAATAGAAGAAACAATCCAAACACTTTAACCTGTACCATTATTTAAGAGAATGAGCCGATAGAGATTAGGGAGCAGGAAGATCAACAGGAGACAAAGGGGGAGAGCCAGCATATGAAGTCTTAAAACTTTTGTAAGAACGTGAGAAACAAAACAAAACAAACAGCACCACCACCATCAACAACAAAAAGAAACAAAGAAAGGAGACCAACAAACATATCTACTGCTCTAAAATGAGCAATTAAATAATGTTACTGGGCCTGGTAGTGATGGATGCAGCAGCAGATTTGGTAGCTGCTCAGAATATAGGAAACTAGAATGGAAGTTTCAGAAAAATCCTTTGCAAAGATTTCTAATGAGAAGTGGACAGAAAAAATGGAATAGGGTATATAAGAAGCTTTTAGGAAATCAAGTGGTATAAAGAGATACAGAGGGAAAGTGAGAAAGGAACCTCAGCATGTTGATTGACAGTCTTAGCTACTGTTCTATTGCTGTGGAGAGACACCACAGCAACTCTTAGAAAAGAAATTTATAATTTGGGGCTCATGGTCCCAGAGGACAATGGAGTTCGTGATTATCATGGCGGGAAACAGATGGGCATGACAAAAGAGCAGTAGCACAAAGCACCACAATTTAATCTTCAGCAGAAAACAGGGCCTGGGGGCTGGCATGGACTTTTGAAATCTCAAAGTCCTTTTCCAGCGATATACCTCCTCCAACAAGGCTGCACCTTTCTAACAAGGTCATGTCTCCTAATCCTTCGAAAATAGTTCCACAACCTGGTAACTAAACATTTAAATATATAAGCCCCTGGGAGGTTGTTCTTATTCAAATAATCACATTAATGTTTGAGGTTTGAAGACAAGGAACCAGTGAAACCGTCCTGTGAGACATGCCTGACTTTCGCACATTTAGAAGGAAAAGATAGAGAATAGGTGCCTATATTTGTGCAAATGCAGTGTTGAGGAAGTGTGGTGTTTTGATTGTATTTTAGTGTTATTTCTTGCTTTTATTTACTGTTCCATTCAGTGGCATTGGTGCTCATCACTTTGAAATTTGGTGATGGCTACGTGGGAGGATAAGAAGAAAAATCAAGAATTTATAAAAAGGTTTTAGGAATATTTTTTTTCTTTATGAAATTCAATACATCAGTATTTGTTCTTGAATTTAAGAAATATACTGATGCGGCCAATGGGAAAGTTCTACAACATAGTGCAGTTCTTTACAGCCTCACTGATACCATGCAGCAGAGTTTCATATGTGTGTGTGTGTGTGTGTGTGTGTGTGTGTGTGTGTGTCCCATTATCATTCTTTAAGTGTACAGATTATAACTTTTATTTATTGTAAATTCACACTTAGAAGCTAGTAGTCAACTGTCAGGATTTCAGTTGACCTCTGTATTATGTGGAAGTATCATCTCCTAGGTCTGCCATTAAATCCCTTCTGACTTCTAGGATAATAAAATTAGAAATATAGCCTCCGAAGAAGTGAATTAAACATTTTATTGCCATAGAATACTACCACAACCTAGTGGCTTAAGAACAGACATTTATATCAACATAGTTTCAAGAATAAATGCCCCAAATCAATGTCAAGAGAATTGAATTCTCCTGAGGATTTCTGTCCTTGGTTTAAACATAGCCATCCTTTTCCTGTGTGCTCACGTAGAATACTTTCTGCGTGCATCTATTTCCTATATCTATTTCTTCTCCAGATACTGGTCATATCTGATTGTAGCTCCCACTAATGACTTACTTAACTTAATTGCCAGTCTCTGACTTTGTCTTTAAATCCAGTAAAACCATGAGGTTCTGGGGATTAGTAGTTCAATATATTATTGATTTGGGTGGGGGTGCACTTAATCATTAAGATGTCCTACAAATAAAAATTAAACTGTAGACTGAAGGAAGATAGAATAGTAATAGAAAATGTTGATTTAATAATGGGATAGCAAGAGTAAGAAGAAAAATAATTTTTAAGACAGATTTTTAGCTCCAAATGGCAGGTTACTGGTGTTACAATTAATGGGAATTTTGCCAATGAAATGGTAGAAAAATCTTTAGAAGTGAAAAACATTGGTCTGCTCTAAAACTCAAATTATGAAAAATTACATGGCTTCAATATGAAAGCTATTTTTAAAAGAAAAAATTTCCAAATTGTTCTTAAATGAAAAATAAAGCCAATAATAATTACTAAAATACAAAATATCCACAGGAAATGCTAATTTCCCATTTTATTTCTAATATTTTTAGTTTCATTAATTTATGTTATTAATAAGATTCTGATGCCTTGTATGTTTCTGAAATTATCAAAACAAAATTTCTTCATATACTTTTGGCAAGACAGAAGAAAGCGAGGATGTATAATGTAAATGTTATTTCCATTCTTGCAGCAAGCCAAGATACATCTGTGGAGTACAAACTGTCACATAATCTAGAATAACAAAGGCTACAGAGCTATTCGATGTTGAAAAATACATATTACTATGCCCAGTAAGTCAGAGAGAAATGCCAGTTTTCTTTAACTGCATCTTTATTCAACAGGAGAACAGTGTTTATATTTATCAAAAGAATAAGATTTCTCACAAGAAGAGACAGTAGAGCTCCCTTAATCTTAGAGAGAAGAAAGACAAGCAACAGAACAAAATTCAAGATTGACGTTACCATGTTTCCCTTAACAAACCAGAAGTGAAATGTTTTGGGGAAGAGAAATCACATATAATCCCTTAATCAGAGTGATCTTTCTTCTCTTAGTTCTGTGGATACAAAGCCATTGGGGCCCTTGCTCACTCCACTGAACTGTGAGCAAACAGCTCTGTATAAACACACAGTGTAAAGGGACCTAGCAAACAGCAGAGCGTCCTTAAAATCCACCTGTTGTCCACTTCCTTACCCTTAGCATGTCCTCTCTTTCTGCTATTTTTTGGATTGCAATGTCTCATTTCTCATGCGTGATAAGGAAGAGAAGACATTTCACATGTTTTAAGAAAATGTCTTATAATTTTAAATCTACAGTTTGTGTAATTATAAGGTAGATAAAGCTCTCTGTTCTAGAAAGATACTAAATTATCAGATATTCCACTTCTAGCTGAGGAGACCCTGGCAACTGACAGCTGGGTGAGAGGGAGTCAATTTTTATTAAGGGTGTGGTCCCTTGTAAATTGACCAGTCTCTGGTGATAGACCACAAATCCAAGAATCTATGGGCACCTAAATTGGACATGAGGAGTTTAAAAAAAACAGATGTGACACAAAATTGTGTGTCTCTGAAAGAGGGAGTGAAGTTTGGCAGAATGGTAGAAGGAACATGGATACAATAAAAGTACTAAAAGAAAATGAGTACAAAGCAATGAAAACAAATTAGAAAAAATGGTTTAAAATGACACAAATCTAAGATAATGTCAGATTCTCTTTAGATTAACAGATAAAACTTTAATAAATGTAACAATAAAGAATGTCTTACATTTTAAACACATATAGAGAAGTCTCTCAAAACACTATGCTCAGACACATTCTAGAAAGAGAAAAAAATTAGAAGTACCATTCCATTTAAAATTAGGCCCATTCCTGTCCTTGACTATTGGGATTTTAGTTTGTGTGACTTAATGGTTAGATTTTGTCAGAAATGAAGGGCTTGACTCCATGGCCTAGACTAAAATTCCTTTGAAAATCTGAGTTTCCTGTAAATCTGCACCAAAAGTGATTAAAAGTACCGTAATCTCAAAATCTAACATATTAATGAAGCTGTGTGTTTCCCAAACCTGATAGATGTTTAATACTTTGAAGAACTTGAATTTGCACATCATCTAATTTTCTGGTTTGCAATTAAACATAGAGCTGAAAAGCAAGTGAAAGTAAGTCTCTGAAATTGAAACAAACTAAGTTTTGTTTGTCCCATATTTGGAACAAATATGTTCGCATTTATAAGACATGATACAAAAAGGGATTGCTAAGAGAGAAATATCGAAAAAGTACCGGACACAAAGGTAGTGCAAGGAATTTAAAACAGATTCAAAGGGAAGGCATCATTTTGGACCTTTCTCTTTGTTTTGTCATTTATTATTAGCACCAAAACTATAATAATTTATTTTAAATAATAAAAAAAGATATTGGAAAAAATAAATACTGAGTATCAAAGTCCACACATGATTAAGGGATGGGGCGGAGGATGTGGTAAACAAATCAATTATGCTTCCAACATCAGAGTAAGCATCAGGATTTCACTTCAGATGTCTGTGTTTGAATTTCTCTGAAATAAATTAATGTAACAAAACATATAATTTGTTGTAATAGAACAATTCCAGAAATTCATAGCATAAATACCACCAAAACTAAAAATCCTTATACCCCTCCATTTCTGTTTATTTACACACCAACAGCAGATCCTTCTTTCCTTTTTTCTTTTCTTCCTTCTTTCCTTCCCTCCTTCCTTCCTTCCCTCCTTCCTTCCTACCTTTCCTTCCCTCTTTCCTTCCTACCTTTCTTCCTCCTTCCTTCCCTCCTTCCTTCACATCTGCCTTAATATCTTTTCCAATGCAGACATCATATGTAAGCATTATTTGCAGGTAGCAAAATCTGTCAGTTTAAAATATAATTTCTTAAGGATAATGTTTTATCTCTGTCTTTATAATAATATTTATTTTATTTGTAAGTTATTTTGCACAATGCATTTCCTTTTTTTTTTCACTGTTTCCAATTTTAATGCTTCCATAATTTCTTTCTTTTTTTTTTATTTTGGATATTTACTTTATTTACATTTCAAATGTTTTCCTTTTCCAAGATCCCCTTCGGAAAATCCCTATCCCACCCACTTCCCCCCCTCACATCTATGAGAGTGCTCCCCCACCCACCCACCCACTCCCGTCTTTCCTCCCTGGCATTCCCCTATACTGGGGCATCTAACATCCTTAGACCCAAGGGCTTCTCCTCCCACTGATGGCCAACAAGGCCCTCCTCTGCCACATATATGGCCAGCATCATGGGTCCCTCCATGTGTATTCTTTGGTCAGTGGTCCAGTCTCCAGGAGCTCTGGGGTGTCTGGCCAGTTGGCACTGTTGCTCCCTCCATGAGTCTGCAAACCCCTTCAGCTCCTTCAGTCCGTTCTCCAACTCCTCCATCCTGGACCCCACGTTCAGTCCAATGGTTGGCTGGGAGCATCTGCCTCTGTATTTGTCAGACTCAGCCTGAGCCTCTGGGGAGAAGGCTTATCATGCTTCCATCAGCAAGTGTTTCCCAGCATACACAATAAAGTCCAGGTTTGGTGACTGTATATGGGATGATCCCTAGGTGGGGCAGTCTCTGGATGGCCTTTCCTTCAGTCTCTGCTCCACACTTTGTCTCCATATTTCCTCCTGTGAGTATTTTGTTCACACTTCTAAGAAACACTGAAGTCTTCCATC
Source organism: Uromys caudimaculatus (assembly GCA_028551405.1). Taxonomy (NCBI): domain Eukaryota; kingdom Metazoa; phylum Chordata; class Mammalia; order Rodentia; family Muridae; genus Uromys; species Uromys caudimaculatus. The sequence continues at coordinate 105,225,348 of CM052703.1, forward strand.
TTCTTAGGCTTCATATGGTCTGTGAATTGAATCTTGGGTATTCCGAACTTTTGAGCTAATATCCAATTATCAGTGAGTACATATCAGTGTTTGTTCTTTTGTGACTGAGTTAACTCACTGAGGATATTTTCAAGTTCCGTACATTAGCCTGCAAATTTCATGAAGTCATTGTTTATAATACCTGAGTAATGTCCCATCCTGTAAATGTACCACATTTTCTGTATCCATTCCTCTGTTGAGGAACATCTTGGTTGTTTCCAGCTTCTGGATATTATAAATATGACTGCTATGAACATAGTGGAACATGTGTCCTTATTACATGTTGGAGCATCTTCTGGGTATATGCCCAGGAGAGGTATAGCTGGATCCTCAGGGAGTATTATGTCCATTTTTCTGAGGATCCGCCAACTGATTTCCAGAGTGGTTGTACCAGCTTGCAATCCCACCAGCAATGGAGGAGTGTTCCTTGCTCTCTACATCCTCACCCCCATCTGCTGTCACCTGAGTTTATCTTAGTCATTCTGACTGGTGTGAGGTGGAATTTCAGTGTTGTTTTGATTTGAATTTCCCTGATGACTAAGGATGTTGAACATTTCTTTAGGTGCTTCTCAGCCCTGCGAGTTTCCTCAGTTGAGAATTCTGTTTAGCTCTGTTGACCATTTTTGATAGGATTATTTGGTTCTCTGGAGTCTAATTTCTTGAGCTCTTTGTATATATTGGATATTAGCTTTCTATTAGATGTAGGATTGGTAAAGATCTTTTCCCAAACTTTTGGTTGCCGTTTTGTTCTATTGACAGTGTCCTTTGCCTTATAGAAGCTTTGCAATTTTATGAGGTCCCATTTGTCGATTCTTGAACATAGAGCATAAGCCACTGGTGTTCTGTTTAGGAACTTTTCCCCTGTGCTCATGTGTTCGAGATTTTTCCCCACTTTCTCTTCTATCAGATTCAGTGTATCTGGTTTTATGTGGAGGTCCTTGATCCACTTGGACTTGAGTTTTGTACAGGGAGATACAAATGGATCAATTTGCATTCTTCTACATGTTGGCCACCAGTTGAACCAGCACCACTGGTCGAAAATGCTATCTTTTTTCCACTGGATGGTTTTAGCTCCTTTGTCAAAGATCAAGTGACCATAGGTGTGTGTGTTCATTACTGGGTCTTCAATTCTATTCCATTGATCTACCTGCCTGTCGCTGTACCAGTACCATGCAGTTTTTATCACTACTGCTCTGTAGGTTAGGGATGCTGATTTCCCCAGAAGTTCTTTTATGGTTGAGAATAGTTTTTGCTATCCTGGGATTCTTGATATTTCAAATGAATTTGAGAACTGCTCTTTCTAACTCTATGAATAATTAAGTTGGAATTTTGCTGGGGATTGCATTGAATCTGTAGATTGCTTTTGGCAAGATGGCCATTTTTACTATATTAATCCTGCAATCCACGAGCAAGGGAGATCTTTCCACCTTCTGAGGTCTTCTTCAATTTCTTTCTTCAGAGACTTGAAGTTCTTGTCATACAGATCTTTCACTTGCTTGGTTAGAGTCACACCAAGATACTTTATATTGTTTGTGACTATTGTGAAGGGTGTTGTTTCTCTAATTTCATTCTTAGCCTGTTTATCCTTTGAGTATAGGAAGGCTACTGATTTGTTCGAGTTAATTTAATATCCGGCCACTGTGCTGAAGTTATTTATCAGTTGTAGGAGTTCTCTGGTGGAGTTTTTCGGGTCACTCAAATATATGATCATATCATCTGCAAATAGTGATATTTTGATTTCTTCCTTTCCAATTTGTATCCCTTTGACCTCCTTTTGTTCTCTAATTGCTCTATCTAGAACTTCAATTACTATATTAAATAGATAGGGAGAGAGAGGGCAGCCTTGTCTAGTCTCTGATTTTAGTGGGATTGCTTCGAGTTTCTCTCCATTTAGTTTGATGTTGGCTACTGGCTTAGTGTATATTTTTTTTACTATGTTTAGGTATGGGCCTTGAATTCTTAATCTTTCCAAGACTTTTATCATAAAGGGATGGTTAATTTTGGCAAATGCTTTTTCGGCATCTAATGAAATCTAATGATCATCGGTTTTTTATTTTTTTCCTTTGAATTTGTTTTTGTAGTGTATTACATTGATGGATTTCCAGGTATTGAATCATCCCTGCATCCCTGGGACAAAGCCTACTTGTGGTGAATGATCATTTTGATGTGTTCTTTTTTTTTTTTTTTTTGATAGATGGCTTTCTTTTTTTTTTTTTTGATACTTTATTTACATTTCCGATGTTTCCCACACATTAGTATCAAATATGTCGGTTGCACAAAATTGGTGTGTTTATTCTTATTTTCCTCTTTTGAGGAAGTGTTCATATTCAACTGCTAGTATCATCTTTAAATATATGATAAAATTTATCAGTAAGAAAAATAAGAATTTTCCTTGCAATATGTCATTCAAAAATAAAGTCAAATATTTGCATAAATATAACATTATTCATCTCCCTCTTCTTAAATACATTTTAATAGTTTGTGATTTTTGTGGAATTTCCCAATTTTTTCAAATATAAAACAGTGGTCAAATATATTTCATATTTTGTATTCCTTTAGTGTATATGCATTGTGGTGTGAAACCTAATAATCCTTTTTGATACTATAATTTCTGTTTCTTGGGGTTTTTTGGGGTTTTTGTTTGTTTGTTTGTTTGTTTTTTACTGTGATAAACTTTGTTTCTTTCTTTGTTTCTTTCTTTCTTATTTAATTTTAATTTTATTTATTTTAAATCCTGACCTCAGTTTCCCTTCCTTCCTCTCCTCCTAGTTCCTCCTCTCTCCAAACCCCAGTCTCCTCATCTTGCATTTTTCCTCAGAAAAGGACCTCCACACATATCCAGCTGCCTTGGCATACCAAGCTGCAGTAACGCTAAGCATCTCCTCTTCTATTAAGGCTGCACAGTAGGGAGAAAGGATCCCAAAAGCAGGCTCTGACCCAGCTAACCAGAGTTTATTGGTATCCTTGATTATATATTATGAGCTACAGCTCAAGGTTAGTTTTCTCCATTGATGTTATCTTCAATTTCAGAACTCTATATACTTTTGCCTCTCTTTCTTTATATTGAATTTTTCTTTACTTATATTTCCCTTAATAAATATTAAAACACTTGCTTCAGTTCTTTGTCCTTAAAAATTGTTTCAATATTATAAATGTATTTTTATATACTGTTTTATATATATATATATAAATATATAAATACACACACACACACACACACACATGGCTGGAGAGATGGCTCAGAGGTTAAAAGCACTGACTACTCTTCCAAAGGGGTCCTGAGTTCAATTCCCAGCAGCTACATGGTGGCTCACAACCATCTGTAATGATATCCAATGTCCTCTTCCAGTGTGTCTTGGACAGAGTAACAGTGTACTAACATACATAAATAAATGGATATTTAAAATTTTACATTTAATTACATGTAAACTTACATTTTAATTAATTGAATTATGTGTTGTCAAGTTCCATTGCTAGATAAAGATGTCTTTCCACAGTTAGAGCTTCCATATAAGAGTTTTTAATTATGGGATCCTTTTTGTTTTTGGTTCGAATCAACATAAATGTTTACTTATTTAGCTAAGGTTGTTCTCTTTAGATTTTTGCTTATTAGGTAGGTCTAATATTTTTTCGTTCAAGTGTATCACACCACCTCTCTCTCTCTTTCCTTCCTTCCTTCCTTCCTTCCTTCCTTCCTTCCTTCCTTCCTTCCTTCCTTCCTTCCTTCCTTCTTTCTTTCTTTCTTTCTTTCTTTCTTTCTTTCTTTCTTTCTTTCTTTCTTTCTTTCTATGTATTTGGTTGTTTATAGAGTATCACTAAACAGGTCTGACTGACCTGGAATTGACTGTGCGAATCAGCCTCATCCTGAACTCACAGAGATCAATCTGTCTCTGCCATTCAAATGCTGGAATTAAAGATATCAAACTCCACACTCAACTCATATGGGATCCTAAAATTTTATACAATCAAATAATTTTAGTTCCAGTATTCAGAATGTTCAGTAGCTACTTAAATAGTTGGGATTATTTGTTCTTTTCTAATCTTTCCTTCATTATTCTTTCCTTCCTTTGCCTCTCTCTCTCTCTCTCTCTCTCTCTCTCTCTCTCTCTCTCTCTCTCTCTCTCTCTCTCTCCAGGATCTCACTATTTAACATTGGGTAAATCTGCCTCAGCCTTTTGAGTTTGGGGATTACAGGTATGTGCTATCATACTTGTCTCTGCTTTATATTCTTTGAAAACAAATTTTTCTTTTCTTTCTTTTATTTTTCAGTTCTGGTAAAATATTTCTGAAATGATTTTAAGAATCAAGATGTACATGTAGGGCGTGGGGTGGAGGAGACTTTAAACAGATTTACAGCTATCATTTAATTTATTTTAATTTTTAACAAAGTAAAATAAGATGTAACAGAAACCATCATATTGAAGTTGGACAAGGTGAACCAATGGAAGAAAAAGAGCCTCAACTGCAGGCAAGAGGATCAGAGACACTCATTCGCACACTCAGGAGTCCCATAAAAATACCAATCTGAAAGACAGAATGTGTATACAGAGGCCCTGGTGCAGATCCCTGTCAGCCCTGTGCTTTCTGCTTCAGTCGTCCTGAGTTCACCTGAGCCTTGCTCAACTGATTTAGAGGGCCTTCTTTTCTTGGTGTCCATCATCCCATCTGACTCTTACACTTTCTCTGTGTCTTCTTTTACCAGCTTTCCAGAGCCCTGGGCCAAGGGATTTGATGGAGATATGTCATTTAGAGACTTGTGTTCCAAGGTCTCTGTGTCTCTCTTTGTAATGTCAGGCTTTGGTTGGCTGTGGTTGGCAAAATATTTTCTAATGATTCTCTCACTGCTATATTTAGCTAAGTTTCTGTTCTAGTGATCATTCTTCATTTACTATACTTTTTAATTTTTGTTTCTCAATAATGTTTTCTTCTCTGCAGTTTTGAAATTTTACTGTGTTCCATTATCTTTCCTTGACTTTAGAAAAAAAAATAATACTAGAGAATATATCTTCAAGAATCCAATTTCTTCTTCTGTATTTCTATTGATGTAGTTTGCCTGCCCAATTTGTGTTCTGGGCTGGTGCACTTGTGCACCCTCCCAGGAGCTATCTCAGATCCACGAATAGAAAACACATACACACACACACACACACACACAGAGAGACACACACACACACATCTTCTTTTTTTAAATTTTATTTTAATTTTTTGATACTTTATTTACATTTCAAATGTTTCTCCTTTCCAGGTCTCCACTTTGGAAACCCCCTATCCCCTTCCCCCTCCCCCGCCTCTATGAGGGTATCCCCCACCCACCCACCTGCCCACCCACTCCCGCATTCCCACCTTGGCATTCCCCTATACTGGGGCCTCTAACACCCTCAGGCCTAAGGGCCTCTCCTCCCCTTGATGGCCAACAAAGCCCTCCTCTGTCACACATGTGGTCTGAACCATGGGTCCCTCCACTTGTATTCTTTGCTTGATGGTCCAGCCTCCAGGAGCACGGAGGGTGGGGAGCGGGGAGGGGGTCAAGCCAGTTGACACTGATGCTCCCTCCATGGGGCTACAAACTCCCTCAGCTCCTTCAGTCCCTTCTCCAACTCCTCCATCTGGGACTTCACACTCAGTACAATGGTTACTGTAAAGTGAAACTTGGGTATTCTGAACTTTTGGGCTAATATCCACTTATCAGTGAGTACATATCATGTTCATTCTTTTGTGACTGAGTTACCTCGCTCAGGATGATATTTTCTTTTTTTTTTTTTTTTTCCTCCTTTTTTATTTTTGATACTTTATGTACATTTCCAATGTTTCCCCTTTTCTGAGTCTCCTCTTTGGATACCCCCATCCCCTCCCCAACCCGCCTCTAGGAGGGAATTCCACCTCCCCACCCACCCAACCCCCCGTCCACCCATCCCCATATTCCCGCCTTGATATTCCCCTTTACTGAGGCCTCTAACATCCTCAGGGCCAAGGGCCTTTCCTCTCTCCCTGATGGCCATCGAGGTCATCCTCTGCCACATATGTGGTCCAAACCATAA
>CM052703.1:105231924-105256695 GCA_028551405.1 Uromys caudimaculatus
TTCCAAGCTCCTGGGAGGGCACCCCTCTCTGGTGCTCATTGGCAACCGACTCCTGGCGGCGCACCCAGGATGATATTTTCAAGTTCCATCCATTTGCCTGTGAATTTCATGAAGTCATTGTTTTTAATAGCTGAGTAGTACTCCATTGTGTAAATGTACCACATTTTCTGTATCCATTCCTCTGATGAGGGACATCTGGATTGTTTCCAGCTTCTGGCTATTATAAATATGGCTGCTATGAACATAGTGGAGCATGTGTCTTTATTACATGTTGGAGCATCTTCTGGGTATATGCCCGGGAGTGGTATAGCTGGATCCTCAGGTAGTATTATGTCTATTTTTCTGAGGGCCCGCCAAACTGATTTCCAGAGTGGTTGTACCAGCTTGCAATCCCACCAACAATAGAGGAGTGTTCATCTTTCTCCACATCCTTGCCATCATGTTCTTAAAATGCCTTGGCTAACTCAATGACTGGGCACTCCTAAATCTTCCCCTGCTACCTCAGGCCCAGTCTGGAAGTGGCCAGAGACCACTTACCAGAAACTCACATGGCTGGTTAGTATTTTCCTCCTTTCTTACTGTGAGTCCTCTTTGCCTCTCTCCCAGGCTGCATCCTATCTGCACAACTCTCAGTGTCCCACCTCATGCTCAGTCATTGGCTACTGGCCTCTTCATTGATAGATCAAAACCCAATTGAGGGAAAGGACCTTCAGTATCAGTAAACCCAGATTCCCAATTAAATTAAAGCACCAGAACCACTCTCTGCATGTTTCCTTGTCTCTTCTTCCTTTGCTTTTCATCTCTATCTATCTCCTCTGCAACGGTCATGATTTGGTTTTCATCTTTCCTTCCTTCTTTCCTTCCTTCTTTCCTTCCTTTCTTCTTTCTTTTTTCCCTCCCTCCATCCCCCTTCCCCCTCCCTTCTTTCATCCATTTTCTCTTCCTCTTTTTGCTTCTTTTTCCATCCCTTCTCCTTCTTTGTTATTTCCTCATGTCTTTTTAATTCCAATAATACAATAGTAAATGAGGTCAAAATCTTCAGTTTCCTTGATTCCTTTCCTTTTTTGTGGCATATTTTCTAATATTCATATTAAACATATTATTCAACTCTCATTTGATCTATTTTTTCTTTAGTTGTTTTGGATGATTATTTGATAATTCCTATATGTACAGAGAAAATTTCCTTCTGATCATATGTGCAGTTTCTCTCTTTCATCTTCAGAGTTATTTGTTTAAATTTACTTTTAGAAGCCTATCCTAAAATATCAATCTATGGGCTTTCTCAGTCTTTGACCTTTATCTAATCTTTAGGGTTTGATTTTGTTGTTGTTATTTCTCTTTTTTTTTTTATACTTTGACAAAGTAGTATATGTGTGTGTGTGTGTGTGTGTAGTATAGTGTAATTATTTTGTAGTGTTTTATAAGTAATATATAACTGACAGACATGGATAGAAGAAAACAATAGATATTTAGGTAAATAACATTTATTTCCAGAGACAAGAACACATAACTTCTTGTATTTATATTTGTATACTATTGAGTTTATGGTTATCTCTGATAAATCACAATCTTTAAATTCCTCTGGCTGTGATTTAACATTATTTTTTGAGGAATTTAACATTTGGATTGCTGGAGTATGATAATGCCTTGGTTATAGCCACAGCTTCAAGCAGGTTATATATAACGTGGAAAGAATCTTCTGCCTGTACCCTTCTCATCTTTGCACTGCTATTTTAGAGGTCAAGGAGGCATTCATTCCAGTGTTGGCAATAGGTTTATGCTGCCTTTGTGCATTTGAGCCTCAGGGTTAGGAACTCTTAGCACTTCTAACCCTGTTCCAGTGGTAATAATCTTTGTCACATAGTACAGTGACTAGAAGGATAATGGTCTCTCAGTTCTTCTTATACACAGCACTGACACTGTTTTGCTGAAGAGCTTGAATGCATATTCTGCCTCCTCTGTATCAGAAGAAAGCTTTAGTTTTTGTCAATGTAGGATTCTGGGATTGAACTTGGGTGCTTTTTGGACCAGTACAAACTGCTTAGACCTCATGTCACTATAACATGGAGTCTGTGGACAAAGTTCCAAATTTCCTCGAAAGACACAACTATTCTTTCTAGTAAAAAGGCAGGGACCCTTTTATAAGTCCTAGCAGCTGATCTCTTTACTTTGTATTATAAAAAGAACCATAACAAGAGCCAATCTTATACCTATGCTTCATCAGTTGCCCATTAATAACCTGTGCTATTGCTGCCAAGAGATTATTGGCTTCTGCAGACATGCCTGACTCTTCTTCAGATAAGAAAAGGCCAGTACATCCCACTGCTTCCTAATATTTCTCATGAGCAACCAGTAATTGTCTGCAGAAAAGCGGTGCTAAGTGGTTGTGTACTTTTCTCCGGATTGCAGTCTTCCAAATTCTACCTACTCCACAGCTGTCAGTCTAATTTGGTTGTTAACATTTAACTCATTTATATATAAAATAAGTTCTTTCCTTCTTCAGCTCGTATTTATGTAGTCATGCTTATGAGAGATATGGGTACATCTTCTAGTGTAATCATACAGCACAAACATACAGCGAACACCCTGGCTATTTGATCCCTGAGTCTTATAATTTTTTCTGCCTTTTCTTCTGTAATTATCTCTGAGGACAGCAACAACTGGCCTTCTGAAATGGATAGGCAGGGTGGGGCATCCGGAGCGCTTAACTGTACACATTCTCCTGCTCAGAGCAGGAGAAACAGTCTTCTCTAGGGGAGAGCACTCTGATTGGTTATCCAATACCAAATGGTCAGCCATGTATTTTAAATAAGACAACGTTTGATGGGAAGACAGGGAAGGAAAAAAAGAGATATTATAATCTCACAAATAAAAGAAATAATTTTAACAAATAAGTGATGTTGATTTAATTAAGACAATTTATAAAAACTTTATTTGTACCACAACTCAATTTAACATTACTGGGTTATATAAAGAACATAAAAGTGTTTTTACTTTTTAGTTAGTTATCTAGTGATTTTTCCCATTTTGCATAGCTTGAGATAGCTCCTGTATTCTGCTCAACAGCTGTCTCATTTTTTTTTTATTTTAAAATCCAAAAGAATAGGTAATCTACTGCCAAAGTGTCACATATTCTTTGATATATAGATCAATTAATAAGGAATACCATGTGCAAACCTCACACACAGTGATGCTGAAGTAACTAGCATATGTGGGGGTCTGAGTATCCATGCTCCAATGAATGATGAACTGTATTCATGCCTACACTGGTAAGCCTGGAATTAGGAACATTTACGCAACCACAAAGTACAAATATGAATTAATTCTAGGAATGCAAATAGTCCTTGATTTATGGCATACTTTGAACTCATTTTCCATGCAAATAAAATTTTTTGCAAGCTTAATACTATTTTGATATTACAAATCAGGTGCCCTAATGTATGGAGTATTTGAATCAAACCGCTCATATGTTGCCTAGTCTCAATAGCTTCCTAAGGGGATTGACACTTTGTAAACTCTTTTTCCTGAAAAAAAAAAAAATGTCATGTAGGCAAGTTCCATAAATGTATATACTCTTAGCCACCTATATGACCCTGAATACCACATCTTATACTAAATCAACTGTTCTTGGCTGTCATTTAGAAATAGCATCAGGAATCTGTATTTCTCCTGATTCAGACTGCAACGTCACTTGGATAAAAGTTAGGAAGATTTTTAATCCAAAAGAACATGATTTATATGCTAAAAATTATAGAAATAATATTGAAGTAAATTTAATAAATCTCTGAAATTAATAAATATCTATTGCTCAGGGATTGGAAGACACTTGCTGTTAAAGTGATAAGATTCTCTAAGATGATTTGTTTTCTGTATTATCCCAGTTAAATGGGAAGAAGTGATATTATCTAGTCACATGGCATAGATACTCAGAGTTCTTAATGTTTATAAGATTTTCTTGAATAATGGTTTCTTACTTTTAAAAATGCCATTAGACAATGTCCAAGGCTAAATGATAGTTTTATCTCATATCTTCCTAGCTATATTTTTTTCTGCAAAACAATACATCCCCTGACTTTGCAGATATATAAATAAAGGACACTTTATTTCAATTTTGTTATCAAGGACATAATAATGTATACATAGATAAAACTGTACCCTTTATTACTGATTGTCCATTTGCATGGGAAATACTTGGAAATTATGATGAATCAAATATTTATCATCTCAGTAAATGATATTACTTCAAGCCCCGATATTCTGTCATATGTAAAATATATCATATATGTAAGAATTCTCCTTCTGAGAAAATTGCTTTTTGATAGTGTCATTTTCTTTTCATTGCTTCAAGAACGATGGATTTGTTTCTCCCCCATTAAGTGATACCAATGTGCTAAATGCATGTTTTATTGTTTTCAAGTTTCATTCATCTATATCAGTTTTAAACTCAGACCTATTATATAGTAAATTCAGTGGGATATTTTTACAATTCTTGACTGTTTATTCTTTCTTTAAAACTAGAGCGTGTCAGTGTTTTAAGCACAAACAGAAAGTGATAAGTTGGACATTTATTGACATAACTCACATCCTTAAAAGAAACAAAAAAGTTTAAAGGTAGGGGGAATTGATAATAAATGAAATTATTATTTCTAAATGACAGAATACATAAGCAGCTAGAACAGACTTCAGACAGGAAGATCATGCCTTTAACCTTTGTAGAGGTTGTCAGATGGATTCAAGGAGAGCTTTGCAAATAACTGTCATGTTGATTTTTTTCTTTCACAGTTACCCCCACCAAGCCCATGAGTTGTGGGCTGATTATTTCTCCATAGTTCCCTTTTCCTTAATGTTAGTTAATTAGGCACTTTAAGTTTCATAAATTTCACAACTTAACCACTTAAAAGACAATAGGCAAAAATTAACAGCAACTTGTGACATTTATGAGGATTTCACAATTCCCTTGGCCCATGTCTCTGCCTCTTCTCCAGATGATCCCTGTTGACTTTCTTGGTATTCTACCCATTGATTCATTACTTATTTTCAATAATCTTCACTTATATAAAGATCATTCCTTGATACAATAAATAGAAATTTTGTTTCTCCTTGTTATTTCCTTCCCATAATAAAAATTCAAGCAGAGTAAGAGGTTTCCCTTTTGCTTAATGTGTCAGTTTACATATTTTAAACTCCTGATTAGGTGACACAGAAATCAACAAGTTATTTCTAAGGAATAACTTTAGTTTTTTACTACTGCCATTGAAAGAGAAGAATAAATGAGTAGAAAATGGAAGAGGATTTATGTATAGATGAAGATCCTCACTCCAGGAAAATAATAGTGACAGGTGGAAAGATACAGAGAGCACCACAAAAAATAATGAGGTTTTCAGGCTTTCTTTTGTGTGTTTTTGACTTTTTCTTTCCAGTGGTAAGCACGATTTGTTGTGACTTAAATGGCAGCCTGCTGCCTGGATCAATTCATGTTCTGAAGAATGCTTTACATTATCTTTTTCATTCATTACATGAGATTAAGCACACTATTTTTGCCATTGAAATTCCAATTATAATAGTGTTATTGCTGTATAAATTATTTGTGTATTTGTACTCCATATGCTTCTATAGTTATGCACTATAAATATGCTGATGCATGCATAGAACATTCGCCATTAGCTGGAAAAATACATTTGAGATTATAGTGAATTTTCTCTATACAAATGTCATTCCTGGTGTTGAAACATCTGTAAACTTCTTTATTTTTTTTTGTTATATCTTCATGCATTACTTTAACTACTATTAAACTGAGTATAGGCCCTTGGTACTAAACCATGCCATATGGACCATAGCTCAAGCCCTAAAAATCAAATTCCGCATAACATTTTTATAATTTATAAACATCCTTTCATAGACTTTTATTATTCATGGTTTACTTATATCTAGCAGTATGAATGCTATGGAAGTGGATCTTCTTTATCCTCCATTGTTTAGAGAGAAGGAAAAGGTTACACATCCTCAGTATATATACGGAAAAATTAATATTTCTAATCCTCAGGTTGTTAAATTTGTAGATATGGAACTTTGGATATGATTAATTATGTTTACTTTCCACATGGATACATTGGCTTTGTTTATTATTGATCCTATCATATACTACAAGAGCTAATTCAACATAGAAATATATCTAACATAGAAATATAACCATAATTAGAAATTTAAAATCTGATAACAATCACGCCTTCTTTGTTGTACAGACCCAGAAGATAGACCCTCAAATACAATCCACACTCCCTCTTTATGCATACAAGGCTTTCCAACTCTGACTTATTCTCACCTTTCTAGGTTCACTTCTCATAGGCCCTGTATTATTCACTATTGCTTCCCCTATGTAGCTACTTTTACTTTCCATTTATCATGACTCAACTTCCTGTGAGGGTGCAATTGGAATGCTGTCAATTTCTTCTCATAGTTTTCCTAACAGATCTAAGTCCTCTCTTCTAAGAAAGCCCCTTTTCTTCACCTTTGCTACTACTAGAATCTCACGGTTTCATCTACATGCCTCTAAGAGCAACACTAACACGGCTTGGGTTTTCATATGCGCCTCTATACTATATAAAATGGCGTCTGTAAAACTACAGACAATTATAACTACTCTTGTAATTTGGCATATAAAGGGTACATGATGGAAAATGTATCAAAAAATTAGTGAAGACCTTAAGGAGTAGGATAAGGTAAGCTTCATTATTACGATTTCAGATGTTGGAACACTGAGGTTCTAAAAACAAATAACATTTTCTGCTGAGAGTCAAATGGAGAGTCAATCTCTTATCTGTATTCAGCACAGTCTGGGGGTTGAGGGGCTAGCTCTTTATGAGCCCATTTCATAGATTCCCACTAACTAACTGTGCTTTATGAGTATAATCTCATTAGTTTGATTTGAATTTAGTTTCTATCTATCATAAAATCTTTCAATTTAATTTCACATTAAAACCATCCTCCCTTCCAAATTGTCCACAGTGTAGTGCCTGCCATCTACATATATGCTTAAATATCTATAGGAAAGGAAAATTAGATTATCACTGATTTTGTTTTCTTGACCTTCATTCTTAACTTCTCTTTTCAATTCTTTTTTAATTTATTTATTTTATTTATTTTTATTTTTTGATACTTTATCTACATTTCCAATGTTTCCCCTTTTCTAGGTCTCCTCTTTGGAACTCCCCTATCCCCTCCCCCTCCCCACCTCTATGGGGGAATTCCACCTCCCACCCACCCACCTACCCATCCCCATATTCCCACCTTGACATTCCCCTTTACTGGGGCCTCTAACACCCTCAGGCCCAAGGGCCTCTCCTTTCAATTCTTATGTTAAGTTCCTCAAAACTTTTTCATTAGTTTAAGTGATTTCAATCTCATCTTAATTCCTTGCCATTCTCCATGCATTGCTTTTTACTCTCTTTAACTAAACTAAACAGTTTTAAAGTAGGTACTTGAAATGGTGGTCAGTTGACATTCAGCTCAGTTAAAGTTCATAGTTCCTTTATGGAATTTTCATTTAAAATTATTCATGTCTGACAATCTATCCTCTTAAAATGTGGATTTCTATTAAAAGAGTTGTTTCCTGAATACTTTCTGAATGCTCTCCCAGTGGGTTCCAAGATTATTGAAGAACACTAGGAAATATAAGCAATGAGATACGGCTATTTCCCATGCAGAAAGAGGCTCATGTCTCCCCACACCAGCCCCATAGTCTCCATTCAAATAGATTGCTTACTTAGTAGAAGATCACTCCACCTAATCCCACAAACTTGACTCTCCATACACTTCTGTACCAGCAAAATATGACTGTCATTCCATTGCCTAAACTCCTCCCATGCAAGCTCATAGCATCACAGAACTATTTAGTCTCAAGGGCTTCCTTGCAAGTATCTGTTGTACCATATGTACTGGCATTTACATTCCCTTTACGTTCTGAGCAACTTATGGTCCTGGGTTCCTTTATTCTTGACCTGTAGTTTGCTTTGGCTGCCTTTTCTCTTCCTATTACATTGCACGATTTCTATCAGTCACTTCTTGAAAGCATGTTCAAATGTCACTCAAAGGTCCTCTTACCTCATTCATCCCTCCTCTAGCAGAATCTACCTGTCCTTTCACTGTTCTCCAAATGTATAAAGCATTCTGTTGTTTGCCATTCATGATATGCTGTGTTGAATTGTGGGCCCAACTTTAGCTTCTGGAAGACAAAGATAGTTCTTCACTGGGTTTTGTCTTTGTAGCACCAGGCTTCAAGCTGATCACATTTTGCTACCTGTGAGGTTCAGTGAATGGTTCAGTCAGGAAATATTTAAAATCAGCATACCTCAGATTTTTTTTCTTTTCTCAATTCTGATCATCAATTAGTAATTCCTAAAAGAGTTACTTTATATTCACTTTAAGAATTTAGAAAATGGCCAGGCAGTGGTGGCACATACCTTTAATCCCAGCACTTGGGAGGCAGAGACAGGCGGATTTCTGAGTTCAAGGCCAGCCTGGTCTACAAAGTGAGTTCCAGGACAGCCAGGGCTATACAGAGACACCCTGTTTCAAAAAACCAAAAAAAAAAAAAAAAAAAAGAATTTAGAAAACTTGTGGACTTCCAATAAAATGTATAGTTTCTGTAAATTTCCTTTAAATTTTGTGGGTAAGTATGAATGATTCAAATGCCCATTGGTTTGGGGAGCAAACACTATGTAAATATATGGCATATAATAATTAGTAAGGAGATTAATTGCTTTATTTGAATTCTATACATATGATATTAGATGGAGACCTGAGAGATAATAGTGAATGAATTTTCAGTATTAAATACATATTCAAAAGTTATCATAATGTAATAATCAAGGGAGGAAAGAAATAATTCTTAATAAAATTCCTATAGAAGTGGTATTTGACTTAAGCCTTGATGGAGCAAAAGATAAAGAAGAAAATCATATATAGTATAAAGTCCTGAGGAAGAAAACCTCAAAATCAAATTATAATGCTAATACAAATATCAATAACAGTAATTTTTTATATTAGGAATTGTTCTTCTTGCTTACTTACAGTCCTGGCTAAAAATCTGATGAAAGAGACAGAAAGTCTCTTTCATCAGATTTCTCTAAGGCTTTTTTTTGTGATGAAAGATGTCTTCACAATTTTCCCTTTGTCTCTGTCTAAGTCTAAATTTCTTCTCCTGAGGACATCGTCAGTCTGTGGTGGTCTCCTGATTCATTTTACATCAATCATTTTTTAAAGAACTCATTTTCTAATGTAGTCACCAAGGTCCTAGAAGTTCCTTCACCATTTGAATTTTGTGGCTGAAAAGGTTCATCCAATATTGTTATACTATCTGTTTCACCAAAATGAAACTAGCATTGTAACATGTTCAGTAGGTTACCCATATTCCTAGAGTTATTATTACAATACTCTGAACCTAAATTTTCAGCTTCAGACCTTCATAATTTCTTCATAACCCTCTACAAAATGCTCATGCTGCAACTTTTTATTTTGTATGCATGTATACATACGTGTGTTTGTGTGTGTTTTAATGCTGTGCTCATGTATGTGGAGGTTAGAGGCTGACACTGGGAATGTTCTTCCATCCCTTTTCACCTTAGTTTCTGAGAAAAGGTCTCAAAAAACCTGGAGAGTGCCAATTGGCAAGATTAGCCAAACAGCTAGTTTTAGGAAAGGGTCTCAGAGGACACGATATAAATATATTTATGTCTGAAACAAAGGGTCCATCTTGTTCCCAAATTCTCTTCTTAAGAAGCATAAATAACATGATAATTTATCAATATAATTTATATTACACTCTCTTTCTGGATGGCAGCTGAGGATCTAGACTCAGTTCATCGTGTTTGCATAACTAGGACTATACTGACTAAATCATTCCAAAGCCAGTTTTAAATTTTTTTTAAATCTATTTAAAAAATATTTCTTAGCTTTCTTAATAATTAATTTTCTGGGGACCTGGGAAGCTACCCAACCTCCAGTAGGGAGCCTCACTCCCACACACATACAAGCAATAGTAAATGGACTCAGTAGGTATGGGATTGGGGAAAGAGAGACAGAGAAAGAGAGAAAAAGAGAGAGATCAGGAAATTGGGAAAGAAAAGTGAGGGATGAGGAGTAATTGGAAGAGAAAGAATGGAAGTTAGATTCTTTCTTTCATATAACACATTACAAATATTAGAGTGTTTCTAATCATTAACAAAGGTACAAAATAAAATATTATCTGAAAAAACATTCTTCATCTTGTCCATAGTATATCAAATATAGCTCTGGATCCAAAATATAGAATATTTATTTCAAAAATGTTAATATTGGCTCTTGTATGAAGTGAAACAGGAGTAGTTTCTGCTATGTAAAAGACAGCCAATACTAATCGGTTTGGGTGCCTAATCGATTGTCTAGGGTACATTGCACACCTAGCTTATTGGTTTCTTGCAACCTTTTGACTTTGTTATTAGGCACAATTCACAGCCAAGGAAACTGAAGGTGGGAAAAATAATTTGTTGTTTTTCACACACACACACACACACACACATGCACACACACACACACATTTGCAACAAATGTCCATATTTCTCACTTCTCTCCTTGCTCACAAACCACAGAGCACATATTTTCTTCTCACCTGTTTATCCCATAAAGCATTCTTTCTTTTAATAGATTTTATTGTTATTTTTTCCTTAACTCCTTCCACTTACACCTACCTGCTGTGGATATGGGCTGTCTAGAAAACACTCAGCTCTTTGGGAGTCACTTCATGGATACTCACAAGCCTCCCTACCAAAGAAATTTTAAGCTGCTCATTAAAAAATCTCATGTCAAGTGTCTATCTGCAACCTATTTCTTTGTACTGTATTCAGGGTCCCTGTGGTACAAGGAGGAAAATCGAGTTTCAATTATGAACACACATACACACGCACATGCACACGCACACACACACACACACACACACACACACATCTTTAGACTGTCAACATCAGCATTTCACAATTATGAGTTTATCTCTTTTCTGTAATCTGGAAGATACTTTATGATAAAAAGTCCATTTTGTATAAGGGCTAATGACTGAAGATGTCTAATTTAGACTTTTAATACACCACACACACACACAAATAAAAAAGTTTTCTACAACTTCGAGCAAAACATTAAAGTTTTAATTGTCTGCTTTAACTCCTAATTGCTAGGCAATTTCTTGCGTATTACCAGAAAAGTAAAAGTATTAAACAGAACCACCAGAGTTCTATTTCTTTGAGAGTGAAATTCTTTTGCCCAGAAGCATGAGCCATAATACCTACAGTCCTATGTAACACTTCACCATTCAATTTTGATTTCTTGCTTCTACACCTCTTCTTTCTTCCTAGACATAGATTTCCCTTCTGATATTGTTTTTAAATATAGGTCTACCAGGTTTTATGTATGATTCAGTCTATGATTGTGTTAAAATAGAGTACTTGTGACTGGTTTATTAAATAACACATGTGTTTCTTAAAGTTCTTATGGCTGTGAGTTGAGGGGCTTTTCTTGAACTGACATCTAATGGGAAGGGATACAATGGTCAAATAGCCCAAGAGAACAAGAATTAAGAGAGGACAATTTTTTTTCATAACAAACACTGGCATAGGCAAATTATCTCACTCCACAGACAGCATTATTCCATTCATGAAGGCAAAACTCTTGTGAACTAGTTTCTGGTTATTGAGTTCTGACATTCAATACTTGTAGACTGAGGGTCAGAATCCAATATAACTTTGAGAGATACATTCAAAGCATAGCATCATCCTTCATCCATCACCCACAAGGTAACATGTATATCTGTCAGAATGCTTATTTGTTAATGCCCTCACTCACTGCTTCAAATTCGAAGAGCTACCTCCTAATGCTCATAGAAGGAAAATGTGCAAAATTCGGTCACACAAGTTTTGCTACTCTTCATGGCTAAAGCCCAGGATTTTTTTTCTCCAATATCATCTAGAAATATCCCTTTTCTTGACCCTTATGAACAAGTATGTCACACATTTAGTGCCTGTGATTTACAGTGTGCCTGTTCTTCTTCATCCTTCCCCTGGAAACTCATTCTTCAACTCTGAGCTTCAATATAACATCAAAATTTTTTCCTTAAATTTGCAGATTTAGATAAGCCTATAACCATGAATCAGGAATTCTTGCTATAGAATGCTTTTGTAAAATTTTCTGGTGTATAATTATAGAAATATTTCTAAAATTACTCCTTAAGATATTTAAATCTACTACTATACTGTTAAGAACCCCAGAGCAGAGAATTTCACTAATCCTTTGACCAGAAAAAATGTATTATAAATGTTCAAAACTTAAGAGGTATTCATCTATTTTAAATAAATGAATTTTAGGAATAAAATGTTTTATATTTGTGTAACAACATTTTGTTGTTACTGGCTGATGTTCTAAAACAAATTGATTCTTAAATACTCGACACTTTTAAGGCCCTTCTGTCAATTTTGTTTAATAAACTTATGTTTTATTTTGAAATAGTTTCACTAATTAGATAAAATACTTGGTTTTGGCATGCATCATGACTTGTTTATTGTATCAATAACATCTTAAAGAGTATGGAACAGTTGTTGAAGTTAGGAAACCAACAGTGATAAATTACACAGGCAAAGTCCATATTAGAAGTAACTCAGTGTTCTTCTTGGACTGGTGCCATGACTAAGATCCTATATTACTATTATTCACCAAATTTTCCTATTCTCGGCTATGTCAGCTTTTCTCACTTTCATTTATCAGTCTTGACATGTTGGAGTCCTACTCAGGTGTCTTGTATAATGTCCCTCAATAGAACTTGATTCCTATTGGATATATAAGTTTTGTATTGTAAGAATATTATAGAAGTAAAACAGCATTTGCTTCATACCATATAAAGGACATATAATATGCTTACTACCGTTAATATTAGCATATGTTGTCTGGTAGAGGTGATTTTTGACAGGTTTCTCAAACTTTCTCAAATCTCTCTATTTTCTGATAATACACTTTAGAAGGGAAGTCCTTATTCACTACTTGCAAATAGAGAATAACGTGATTATTTGTATTTGACATCGTAAATTGCCCCTACTTATTAATTCATTTATATTAGTGTGAATATACCTCATTTTGATTATAAACCAATACTACTTAATATTTTAATTTAAATTGCTCCATATTTAGCAATTGGGAACAATTTCAGTTTGCTCCTTGTCCTGAAATAAATATTTCTCTCTCTCTCTCTCTCTCTCTCTCTCCCTCCTCTCTCTCTTTCTGTTTGTCTATGTCTGTATGTCTGTCTGTTTCTCTCTCTCTTTCTTTCTCTTTATCTCTTTATATTTGGGTTTGAGAAGTTTCTACTAAATCATCTTTAAATTTGCTAGTTCCTCATCTATATTAAATATACTGATCAACTCACTGAATTCATCCTTCACTTCTATTGTAGATTTGCTTTTATTTCTGATGTTTTCTTTGGTTATTTATTAGTGTTTGTACATCTGCTTACATATTTCATCTTGTCTTGTGAGATTTTTATTGTGAGTTTTTTACATTTCCTTTTAGAACTCAGCATATTATTAATATAGTTTTGAATTCTGTGTTTGATAATCCCAAAAGTATACATGGTATTTGAAATTCTTTGTTTCTTCAGGCTTTGTTTCTTCAGACAAGATTTCTTATTTTGGACATGTTCTGATTTTATTTAATTGTAGTAGCTGAGGTAAATAAAATGTTAATGTGAAGATTCAGGGTGGGGTTTTTTTTTTTGTATGCAACAATCTTTAATTGATTTACTGTGGTTATAGCTGGCATAAGTTTCAAATTTCCTTAGTACCTGTCATATTTTCCTTTTGAATTTGGACTTCCCTGTATAACTTTCTTAAGGACATATATCCTGTTCCTTAAAATATTGTCGTTCCTTAAGTGTAATCTACTATACCTTTGTAGAATGACACTATACCTTTGTTTGTGTGATGTTACAGTCTGAGTGCAAGGAAGTCATACAACATATTCTAAAACTTTTATAACTTTTAGTACACCAATGTTTAGGTGCTATGGCTACAAATGTATTTCTCTAAACCTTTTTCACCCTATCCATTTTCCATTCTCTCTTCCCTTGCTTCAGCACTA
Organism: Uromys caudimaculatus; assembly: GCA_028551405.1. Classification (NCBI taxonomy): domain Eukaryota; kingdom Metazoa; phylum Chordata; class Mammalia; order Rodentia; family Muridae; genus Uromys; species Uromys caudimaculatus. The sequence continues at coordinate 105,246,073 of CM052703.1, forward strand.
CAGAAAACATTTTCTGGAGGCCTTGAGCACTTTAGTCTCTTTTTTTTCCCCATTGAATAAGACAAGAACAGAAAGAAATCAAAAATCTAAGAAGATGGAAATATCTCCCATGCTCATGGATTGGCAGGATTAATATAGTAAAAATGACCATCTTGTGGAAAGCAATCTACAGATTCAATGCAATTCCCATCAAAATTCCAACTCAATTATTCATATAGTTAGAAAGAGCAATTTGTAAATTCATTTGGAATAACAAAAAACCCAGGATATCAAAAACCATTCTCAACAATAAAAGAACTTCTGGGGGAATTACCATCCCCGACCTCAAGCTGAACTACAGAGCATTAATGATTAAAAACTGCATGGTATTGGTACAGAAACAGGCAGGCAGATCAATGGAATAGAATTGAAGACCCAGAAATGAACCCCCCCCATCTATGGTCACTTGATCTTTGACAAAGGAGCTAAACCATCTAGTGAAAAAAGACAGCATTTTCAACAAATGGTGCTAGTTCAACTGGCAGTCAACATGTAGAAGAATGCAAATTGATCCATTTCTATCTCCCTATACAAAGCTCAAGTCCAAGTGGGCCAAGGACCTCCACATAAAAGCAGATATGCTGAAACTAATAGAAGAGAAAGTGGGAAAAAGCTTCAAACACATGGGCATAGGGGAAAATTTCCTGAACAGAATACCATGGCTTATGCTCTAAGATCAACAATAGACAAATGGGACCTCATAAAATTGCAAGCTTCTGTAAGGCGAATCACACTGTCAATAGGACAAAAGGGCAACCAACATATTGGGAAAAGATCATTACACTATATCCTGTAGAGGGCCAATATCCAATATATACAAAGAACTTAAGAAGTTAGATTCCAGAGAACCCAAATAACCCTATTTAAAAATGGGGTACAGAGCTAAACAAATTCTTAACTGAGGAATATCTAATGGCCGAGAAGCACCTAAAGAAATGTTCAACATCCTTAGTTATCAGGGAAATGCAAGTCAAAATAACCCTGAGATTCCACCTCACACCAGTCAGAATGGCTAAGATCAAAAATTCAGGTGACAGCAGATGCTAGCAAGGATGTGGAGAAAGAGAAACACTCCTCCATTGTTGGTGGGATTGTAAGCTGGTACAACCACTCTGAAAATCAGTCAGGTGATTCCTCAGCAAATTGGACATAGTATTACATGAAGACCCAGCTATACTACTCCTGGGTATAGTCCCAAAAGATGCTCCAACATATAACAAGGATACATGCTCCACTATGGTCATAGCAGCCTTATTTATAATAGCCAGAAGCTGGAAAGAACCCAGATGTCCTTCAACAGAGGAATGGATACAGAAAATGTGGTACATTTTCACAATGGAATACTACTCAGCTATTAAGTACAATGACTTCATGAAATTCTTAGGCAAATGGATGGCACTGGAAAATATCATCTGGAGTGTGGTAACCCAATCACAAAAGAACACACATGTTATATACTCACTGATAAGTAGATATTAGTCCAAATGCTTGGAATACCCAAGATACAATTCACAGACCACTAATAAGCTCAAGAAGGAAGACCAAAGTGTGGATACTTCAATCCTACTTAAAAGGGGGAACAAAATACTCATGGGAGAAATATGAAGACAAAATGTGGAGCAGAGACTGAAGGAAAGGCCATCCAGAGACTGCCCCACTTGAGAATACATCCCATATACAGACACCAAACCCAGACACTATTGTGGATGCAGAGAAGTGCTTGCTGACAGGAGCCTAATATAGCTGTCTCCTAAGAGGCTCTGCCAGAGGGGGATGCTGGCAGCCAACCATTGGACTGAGCATGAAGTTTCCAATTGAGGAGTAGAGAAAGGACTGTAGGAGCTGAAAGGATTCACAACCCCATAGGAAGAACAACAATATCAACCAACCGGACCCCTGAGAGCTCCCAGGGACTAAACTATCAACCTAAGAGTACACATAGAGGGAGCCATGGCTCTAGCTGCATATGTAACAGGGATGGCATTGTCAGACATCAGTAGGAGGAGAGGCCCTTGGTCCTGTGAAGGCTCAATGCCCCAGTGTTGGGGAATGCCAGGGTGGGGTGGCAGGAGTGGTTCAGTGGGTGGGGGAGCACCTTCAAAGAAGCATGTCGAGGGGAGATTGGATAGGGGGTTTCCAGATGGGAAACCAGGAATGGGGATACCATTTGAAATGTAAATACATAAAATATCTAATAATAGTAATGATGATGATGATGATGATGATGATGATGAACAGAAGATAGATTAAGAGAACACTATTTCTTCAGTTATGAACATTAATTGGAAAAGGTTCTCAACATATTTCACAATACTTGCATGGACAGAGTAAGATAAGATCTAGTATCTTTATCCTGAAAACCTTTTAGAATTCCTGGATGTAAAGTGATAATGTGTGTTGTAATAGCATATCAGATTGCTACCCCAGAAGTTTGCCACTATTAACCAAGTCTAGAATAAATCTTCAGGTTTTCCTGAAATGTTTAGTTGTTGTTGTCATTTTATGGATCCATCTGCATTGGCTCCTAGTCGGTAGATTTTAGACATATTCTTTAGGGCATAAATATACCTACAGCTTTAGGGTCAGAAATTTGTCCTGAAACCTGGATTTTCTTATGGATTCATGAGAAGTTGCTTGTTTTCCACTTTATCTTTTTATTATTTAATAGACAATACCAACCAAGGGCTTTATATCAGACTTTAAATCAAGTATTCTATGTTAAGTTTATCTTTAAAACATCACTCCATCTCTCTATGATCAATTATTCCTAATTCTACAATACCTCTCTTCCTATTTCTCAGACATTCAGAAATCTTTCCAGAGTGAGTACAAATGAGGTATTTTTAAAATAAGATTTTCCACCGAACTGTCACTGTGAATATACAGTTTATTATTAGTATTTCAATGAAAGCCATATTCTAGACACAGTTTCATGAAATTAGCTGATGATGAAAACTACCACTGAAGATTTTAATCAAGATTAATGATTTCATTTTCAAAAGTTGATAAAATAGTAAGCAAATTAATGGTCTCATCCATTAAATCTGTTGCGAAGGATTGATGCCCTTGTCCTATTCAGGTAAAAGTTTTGTTTTTATTTCTCAGTAGAAACAAGATTATTTATAAATTAAACTATAATAGTAATTTTTCTAAGATGAAATCAGTTACAAATTTTTCCTTCAGCTTCTGCATATTGGCCTGTTCATATATCAAAGTATAAGAGGGTTTGGAAAAGGGCCAATTGTCTAAGACTTTGCATATGCCTAAAATATGTGTTTACTAGTTGAAAATATAAGGTTTTAAACTAATAAAATATCATACATACATGTATATATATTTATAAATTTATAGTATAATCTCCATATGGTTCAAGTATATATGGAATATTATATTACACTTCTTAAAGCCAAATATAAAACAATTAAAAGACATCTTTTCATGTTTTGACTTGTTTGTATTTTCTAACTTGCATGTGATTAACAAGTAAGGCTTTTTTGAAGATAAGAGTACAAGCTAATAATTTTTAAAAGTCATAAAATTATAAATCTTAGAGAGACTTAGTGTCTATATACCAGTTCTAGTCTTTTTCAGTTGAAAGATCTGGGAACCAAAGAAAATCAATCCTTTAGAAACCTCTTCTTTCCTAATTCTACCTACCTAAAGACTAGCAATATTAAAGAGCTGTCTCCAAACATATGGTCTTCATATTTCTGTCATAGTATATTTCATTTTTCTTACCAGCCATAAAGTTCTCCTAGTGTACTGATAATAATACAAAAGATGATTGGCAAAAGAGATCGGGAAAAATGCTACGATCAACAATCTGTGTGTGATGCCATTTTAATCTATATAGTATCATTGTGCCATAAAATTTATTTCCATTTTGAATTAGAAGTTGACATGTAATATGTGCTTAATATATATTTAATACTAAACCAAAATTAGAAAAAAATTTGTATTCATGGTCCATATTTTCATGTTTTATGTTTACTTTTAAAATATATTGACAAGACTAGTGATTGAAATCCATATCCCAAGTGACAGAATTGCTTTATACCATAGGAAAAAAATATTGTGTTTTTTCTATTTGGCTTTCTTTTTCTCTTTGGTGTAATTTAAACTGTAAAAGTTTTTTCTTTAATTCATTCAAGTATTATCAGTCTCCTTGTTATATAAGTTGCTCTCTATAATATACTACCTTCTTACTTTCTAACTTAAAATTTAAAATTAGTAATAATTTATTTATTTGGACCTTCATAAATATTTCTAACATGGAAATTTTGGATCCGTTTGATTGTAAGGATACAGTGAACATGACTTCAGTAAATTTAGTATTTTTAATTTATTTTTTAATCATGAGAGATTCAAACCTAAAGTTAGTGTTCAATCTTTCCCTGTTAAGCAGTCTTGTAACACGAATTGATTTCTTGGTCATGCTTTTAAGAGCTCTCTATAAATTCTGTGTTTGAATATCTAATTCATTTTTCCAAATCTTCTGATTCATTTAGGTTTTTAGCATTACTACTAGTTTTTATTGTGTCTAATAGAAACTAACATTGGCTTATTTTAATAGGAAAGTTCCAAAAGGAATTTAGCTAGCTTTCAGAACTATGGTGAAACAAACTCTGGGGCAGATATGAACAATAGGGGCAAACTCCTGAGCAAACATGCTTGAGAACAGATTAGTGCAGAATAGATTCCTTTCATGGTCCATCTGTCTTTTGCCAAGGACGAGCCTCAGCTTCAAGGGAGGTTCTGAAAGAAGGGAACAACTCAAGTCAAGTTGTAGATCCAAACTTGTGGCCTATGTTCTGCTTGGGATAGCTTTCTAGATCGTTTCCTCTCTGATCTGCTTTCTCTCGAGATCACCAGACAGCTAGCTCTCTTCTCTATTTTCTGGTTTTGACAGTTCAGCAAGCAGTTCTCTCTTGTTATTCTAAAAATTTTTTTTGGTTAGCTCACATCTTGAAGATCATAAGTCCTGACTTTTATTTTACATATCAATCTAGTCATTTAATCCAGGTTCCCTTTTGATAATCTTATAAATCACTATGCCATGACTCTTGATTCTTAGGAAACAGCAAACACTTTTTTTTTTTTTTAAACATTCAGATATCTGCCTGCCACTGTTAAGTACAGATGATAAGCTAGCTAGCTAGGACCCTGCCCTAAAATTACCATTTCTACCATGCCTGAGCCTGGATCTAAATTCCCTTTGTCCCATGCTGACCTTGAACTCAGGAATCTCTCTGCCTTTGTAAGCATAAACAAAAAACTTATCAGTCTCCCTAAATCTGTGATCACCAGTCTCTATATCTCTTTATTCCCTTCCTTACTATCTTTCTTACAAGTTGGCTCAGAGTGCAGCTGATTTTGTTCTTTTAGATTCACAACCCCCCCCCTTTCAATTCATATTGTATCTTTATATTTTGCATAGCTGAGAAATTATATATTTTCAAACTCATGTTTTTAGAGGTCTCTTCCACAGCATTAAGGACTGTCCTGAAGATTCCAGTGTTTATCATTTTGGTGAGACCTTAGCCACACCATCACTTGCTAGACTCATGTTATCTTTGATTATCATGGAGTCTTTAATGCTAACAGAAAGGACATTCCTTGAAGGAGGAACATAAATATATGTACATTATTATACAAACAAGCCTTATACCAACAGAAACCACTGATACTCATGGAGGACCATACCTGCTGGCCCTGTTCCAGGGGCAGGAACCATGTCATTCTACCTCTACCAAGTCCATGTCTGACTTGGCAATCATTGCTGCAAATTCAAAGTCAATGCTATTACAAAGACTGACATTGTTCACTGTTAGAATGGATTTCCACTGTCGTTTTGTGTGTGTGTCACTATTTCCCATTCCTAGGATGGTTTTGTCTCATTGCATGAATAGTGATCATGTGGTCATATAAAAGTTTTATAGGAAGCTGGAAATGGGCTGTTTCATCTTATATCATTAAAGGTTGGCTCTGCCTCAGAAAACATTTTATTTCCCAACCATAAGACAAAGATCAAAATAGCTGATACTCACATACAACAACTAACAAAAAGTAATTAAGTTCTAGTCTTTGGTCAATTTAGTTTTATATGTTATTTTTTCTTTTGACTCTCCTTGCAATTTTAAAGTTATATTTAATTTATGATTATGACTAAATTTCATGAAACCAAATGTCAAAATCTGAAAACCTCTATACTATCTACAAAAGTTTAATTTTCATAAGGAAACATTTGAAGTTATCTTCACACTTATTTCTGTTGAGTGACCCTCTTCAGGACATGAAATGGGAACTTGCTAAAGTTTGAAGATAGTCAGCATTTGACCAAGTCTTGTCATATCAATAATTGTCTCTTAAGAACTTAAAATTTAGACCTTATAAATAAAATGTTCCTGAATCTGAGTAACCCTTCCCTCTGTAGTATTTTTGAACAATGGCTCCGAAGACACCGCCCTCTTTTGGAAGTTTATCCTGAAGCCAATGCACCTATCGGCCATAACAGAGAATCCTACATGGTTCCTTTCATACCACTTTATAGAAATGGTGATTTCTTCATTTCATCCAAGGATCTGGGATATGATTACAGCTACCTACAAGACCCAGGTAAGGCTCAGTTGCCTTCAGCTGAACTATGAAATCTAATGTGGGTAACATCCTTTGGGGTAGTAAAAAAATCCATTGTATATTCAATTTTTTTCCAAAATTTTTAAGAAACTATATTATACCAATTCATAATCATGTGAACTAGAGCTATATTTCAAAGAATACTAAATTATATCTATTCAATCTACTATAGGACATTTTGTACAGCTAAATTATTGAAGAAAATAGGAGTGGTGAGCTCTTGAGACATAATTCTGTCAGTTATTTTATGATCTGGGATATTATTTCAATTCAGTGAATTATTCATTATATATTTATATAGAAATAACTCAATAGATTGTTTCGAATCATGTGAAAAAATTCAGTCTATGCAGGATGATATGGTGTTAACAATTTGTAATCTTCCACTATGAGACTCTTGATAGGATTACAATACAATAATGACATTTTCAAAACCAACTAATGGGCTTAATAATACTTCTTTAATGTTAATTATTATGCCGTTTACTAAAAGCATAAAGTAAAGCCTCAGGACTGGAAGTACCTATGGGCTTCAGTCTTCATGGTCAGAACTACACTGATATCTTCTTGATGAGGAACAAATAGGTAGTAGTGAAAGCCTAGTCCATGTAGGAACCTCCTACCATTCTAGTTTACCTATTTGCTGCAATGACAAATGACTGAGAAACACAAGTTAAAGAAATTATTTTCTCCTGATTTCAGAGGTTTCAGACCATGATCAACAGGTTTCATTGGTTTGAGCTTGAGGCAAGATAGAAATATCATGATGTTAGGAGTATGCAGTAGGGACGAAGAGAGTGTCATATTCACAATGTATCCTTCAAAGTCAAGCTCTCAGTGACTTACTTTCTCCAATCAGGCCTCACTTCCTACTTCCAGCACCTCCCAATTAGTGCATCATATCTGAGAATCCATCAATTATAGCCAGAATCCTCATGATACAACTTCTCAAACTTAATCAAACTTTAGTTTTTGGGTATGTGGGTATGTGGATGAACCATTTATATACAAACCATAACTATATACATTATTTAATTTGTAATTCACTACATAGGTATTATTTTCCATAAAAGAGGTGAGAATATCAGTCTAATAGAATTGGAGTGACTTCTTAAATGTTAAATAGCAATATATGGAGGAAGCTGACTTTGACAGTTCCCTTAGCACACTATGCTTTCACTATAGTTTATAAAAGCTTCTATATAAAGGCTAGAAGAATACAATGTAAATTACAAATGGTTAAATAAATGAAACATGAATAAGTTCATTAGATAAGGAAAAATAAACAAATGTATGAACCTCACTAACTCCTAGCTCTTAAGATCACCTTTAGTTTCACTGAAATGACTAATGTAGTTTGGATCTCAATAAACACCAAATCCAATTTGGAACTCTATCTTAGTCAGCGTTTTACTTCTGTGAACTGAAACCATGACCAAAGCAACTCTTAAAAAGGACAACATTTAATTGTGGCTGGCTTACAAGTTCAGAGTTTCAGTCCATTATTATCAAGGTGGGAGTATGGCAGCGTCCACACAGACATGTGGCTGGAGGAGCTGAGAGTTCTACCTCTTGTTTCAAAGCATCTAGGAAAGGGCTGACTCCCAGGCAGCCAGGACAAGACTCTTAAAGCCCACTCCAACAGTGACACACTTCTTCCAAGGCCATACCTACTCCAAAAAGGCCATACTTCCTAATAGTGCCACTCTCTGGGCCTTGCCTATTCAAACCACTACAAAGTCCAACAGACTGTGCAAGGAACTACAAAGACTGAAGAGCAGAATTTTACAGGGATTCAGATAGGGAAGCAGTGATTTGTATGTAATTCATCTTTGACAATGTTTGAAGAAACAGTAGGCAGCAGATAATGAAGGTCAGAAAATATTCTAACCTGAAAGAAGAAGACTAAAAAGCAAAGATGACCACTGTATTTATGGAATATTTGAATTCTTCTATTGGGTGTTATGAACAAAGAAAGTAACATTGAAAAGATTGAGATATTTTGTAAACGTTAAAACAAATTGCATGCTTTTTATGACTGGAGCATCGTCTAGGTGTGATCCATGAACCAGTTTCTCCCTCATTACATTTTTAGGACAAACCTCATAGAAATTGGCAAATAAGTTATATACTGAGTGAAGAAAAAGGAGATTATAAGACTCTTTTGAAGCTTTTTAACCTGTGAAACAAATTAATTATAGTACAATTCAATTATATATTTAACAATAATAAAAGAAGGACCAGACACAAGGGCAAATCAATGTTTTTATTATAATAAAATGATAAGATATGAAACATCAGAGTAAATATTTCTCAGTGCAATATGATACATAGACTTGAAGCTCCAAACAGAGGCCTAGGCTTACATCTATATGAGAGAAGAGGGTCAAAAATCCTAATTGAAAGTGATATATATTTTTTATGTTAAAATAAACAATACTAATTTAAAACGCTTTACTGATTTACTGTGTTTTTTATACAGCTAAGCATTTACACAGTTACCTTTAGAGAAAGTTGGTTTTAAGATAAATAATAGAACTTGCCTATTTTCTATCTTATGAAGCATTCTTCATTATTGTTTCTTTATGCATTCAAAGTGCTTAAAATTCATCTCTATTCATTGCTAAACTTCAAGATTTCTAAAAAAAAATATTAAATTTTTTTCAATAATTTAGTTCATGATGGTCATTATTCATCATTCAGGTATTCATGTTGATAATTACTTAAGTATTTTGTTGTAGAAGGCAGCTAATGTCTGAAATTGTCAAACATTTTCTCTTGTAATCAGATTTAGTGATGTTTAACAACTGAGAAGCAAGTGATTTTCTTCCTGGGGCAACTGATAACAGGCAAGGACAAAAATATCAAAAAAAAAAAAAAAAGTTTATTTTGGCTTCAGAGGTCTTGATGTCTTAAGACTAGAGAATGCATGTTAATGGTTGTTATGTACATGAAACTTGTTTATATTATAATGTACATAATTTATTTTAAATCTCCCCTTCAGAAGGACATCTTCTCTGACAAGATTAATGACCCAATGATAATCAGAAACTGCACTAGACTGGGAGGCTAGGGTGTGTCTAATGTACTAATTAAAATGGTAAATGCTATGACCTTCAGGACAGCCTGTTGAAAAAAAACTGAAAACATGAATTCAAGAATGCATAATTTCACTGGGCAGTGGTGGCACATGCCTTTAATCCCAGCACTTGGGAGGCAGAGACAGGTGGATTTCTGAGTTCGAGGCCAGCCTGGTCTACAGAGTGAGTTCCAGGACAGCCAGGGCTACACAGAGAAACCCTGTCTCGAAAAACCAAAAAAAAAAAAAAAAAAAAAAAAAAAAAATGCATAATTTCTCAACTATGCAAAATATAAAGAAGAAATAAGAATTATAAGAGGGGCTTCATGGACCTAAAAGAACAGAGGCAACTGCACCATGAGCCAGCTTGTCAGAAAGATATTAAAAAAAGAACTAAAGAGATTTGTGGAAAGGTGATTTCAGAGCCAGAACTCACCCAGCTAGCCTATAGTCTGTGCTTATAAAGGCAGGCAGATCTCAGAATTCATTTGCATTGTTAAAAAAAAAAAAAAAGTACATGTTGTCTTGGAATCTAGGGGCTAAGGTCATAAAATAAGCAGAGAATTCTCAACTGAGGAAATTCGCAGGGCTGAGAAGCACCTAAAGAAATGCTCAACATCCCTAGTCATCAGGGAAATGCAAATCAAAACAAGTCTGAGATTCCACCTCACACCACTCAGAATGGCCAAGATCAAAAACTCAGGCGACAGCAGATGCTGGCGAGGATGCGGAGAAAGAGGAACACTTCTCCACTTCTTCTGTTGGTGGGATTGCAAGCTGGTACAACCACTCTGGAAATCAGTTTGGCGAACCCTCAGAAAAATGGACATAATACTACCTGAGGACCTAGCTATACCTCTCCTGGGCAT
>CM052703.1:105257195-105278691 GCA_028551405.1 Uromys caudimaculatus
AATTTTGATGGGGATTGCATTGAATTTGTAGATTGCTTTTGGCAGGATGGCCATTTTTACTATATTAATCCTTCTAATCCATGAGCATGGCAGATCTTTCCACCTTCTGAGGTCTTCTTCGATTTCTTTCTTCAGAGACTTGAAGTTCTTGTCATACAGATCTTTCACTTGCTTGGTTAGAGTCACACCAAGATACTTTTTATTGTTTGTGACAATTGTGAAGGGTGTCATTTCCCTAATTTCTTCCTCAGCCTGTTTATCCTTTGAGTATAGGAAGGCTACTGATTTGTTTGAGTTAAGATATGATTCTTTTCTACAAAACATACTATTTCAACATATATCATCTGATAATTCATGTCCCAAGTTCACAATCATACCACTTATTTATTACTTTAGATGTTTGCATTGTATAATGCTATATATATTCTTTTTCAGTGTTGGAAAATAATGTATTCTATTTATGTTTGTCTCTATTTTGTATCTGCTTATAATTTACTCTGATATATAAATCATGCCATTCATCATGCATCTTAATTTTGTTTTGTCAAATAATGAGATATGCTATTTTTAAGGCTAGATTTTTCCAAATATCAAAACAACAACCTCACTTTCCATGTCTATGATCTCACCAGGTTCATGCCACAAGTCAGCTGCCAGAACTCTTGTCTCTATATTTTAAAAATCATTTCCATGTTTCCAAATAATATGTAAATAACAATATCTTTTAATTCATCAAATATATCTCAGGGGTTTCCATGAGTTTACCTCTCTTACAAACCTATTTTATTTCTACCATCTTAATATGGAACTGTCACTTAAAGACATGTTGAATTTTTGTTATGTTTCTACATTGAATCAGTCTGTTATAGTTATTTCTTATAGTATTCTTCTCTTAGAGCCAATGCTCCATATGTTTATTTTAGTATATATAAAACATATCATAACTAATAACCATATTTAAAATATAAACTATTAATTTTACTTCAAAACATAGTAGATAATGGCTAATTTATAATTTGTTTCCATCGATATCCTTTGAATATCACTCCAAATCAACCTAATCTTTCTTCATTACCTTTTTGGAGTACAATAATACATTCAGTCATGGAGTAAACATTTACTTTTCTCATGGGGTTCAGGCACTTTACCAAATTTCAGGATTACTTCATTGTAACAACTGGTTTTTCCACCCACACCCCAGTTCCCAAATAACTACTTGTAGCTTCAGCTCCAGGGGCTTGTTCACTGTGTTTATTTATTAATAAATGCCTAGACTTTAAACTAGGCTTCTTTGACTAGCCTGTAACTCAACGATCTTGTTTATACTAGTCTATGTATTGGTATAGAAATACTATACCTATAACATTTAGAGTTGTATGTTTAGTGCTTCTTGGACTAAATAGAAAAATGCTTATAATAAACACATGAAACTAAAGGTGCAATTTGACTTTAGGAAAAATTTTAGGAAAAGTACAGGGAAGTCCCACAAGTACATTATTTTCAAAATATATATGTTAGGTTATCTGAACTAGAAGATTCGGGGGTAGAAATTTATTTATGGGTGGCAGGAGTCATAATTGTTCTAATCCCAACCCAGTTGCAATTTCTTATGAGGTTTGAAGTAATTATAGATTATCAAAGACTAGGAGTTTTCCTTACTTGAAATTATGTTAAGAATACTTTTGACTAAAATCTATTGTCTTAAGACTGAAAACTGTAGGGCTGGAGAGGTGTCACAACAGTTAAGAGTTTTCTCTTCTTACAGTGGACAGAAGTTCAAATCCAGTATCAACATCGGCAGTTCATAACTACTTGTAGCTTCAGCTCTAGGGGCTCATTCACCCTCTTTTTACCTTGGAGCCATCTGCATGTTTATGCCCACATACATGTACACACACACACACTCACAGGCAGACACACACACAGACACACACACACAAAGACACACACACACAGACACACACAGACACTATTTGAAAACTGAGATCTCCGCAAGAATAGAGTGTACAAATGTCCCAGTGTTCTCGAGAATGTTCTGAGACTACTAAGCTTTTTCCAGCAGTAGTCGGTGTTACTCAGATAATAGTTGAAATTATCAAACAAATCATGCACAGTTAATAATTCAACTATGTTTCATATATCAGCAGTACTATTACATAATCATCAACAAGAACTGTGTAAAATTGTAACAATAATATCTAATAATATTACTCATCAAGGGTTATATACGGGTTTCAAAAGATTCTAAAAGCAGAGAATTGTTTTCTTTTCTTCCTAGAGAGAAAACTGAGCCAGTGAAAGAAGTGGTTAATTTCCCCAAGCTTTTCTATTTTCTAAGCAAAATAGCTGGCATTCAAACCCAAGCATCTTACTCCTAAGTAGCATGCTAAAATGCTGTAATGGTGCTGGTGATATCCATGAAAACAGCATGATCTCTTTCTATTTCAGATCCAGACTTTTATGGAACCTATATTGAGCCCTACTTGGAACAAGCCAGTCGTATCTGGCCATGGCTTCTTGGGGCAGCACTGGTGGGGGCTGTTGTTGCTGTAGCTCTGACTGGGCTCAGCAGTAAGCTATGCCATCCGAAGAAGAAGAAGCAACTTCAGGAGGAAAGGCAGCCACTCCTCGTGGACAAAGCTGACTACCACAGCTTGCTCTATCAGAGCCATCTGTGAACATCCTAGGAAACAGAGTGAAACTGAAAGGTCTGACCTCACTCGACCTATTTGTTGGTGTTTCTATAATTTTAAACTAATATAATACATAGACCATAGCTGTTTGTCTGACTGTTTTTGCTTAGACCCACGGTTTTTCCCAAGTCCTAGTTTCTAAAGAAAGACTGGGATTTGCTAAAAAAAATAACCTACTTGTATCTAAATAAAATTTCTCTTACAACTAATTAGGCTGGTTTTTATGACTGTGTCTTGATTATTTTAAATAAAATCATAGTAAAACTATAATAATTGATGCCTATGAACTTGAGGCACATTTTTGTTTTCCTTACTTCATTGTGAATTTCCAAGAAAATAAAAGTTTGCTTTCTCTCTCTCTCTCTTTCTCTCTCTCTCAGCTCGCATACATGAGTGTGTGTGTTTGTGTTTATGTGCGTGTTAACTGTTTCAGACAATTTTGAAAATCTGTGATAGATAGAAATTCTCACTTATGTCTGAACTTATTTCATGAATGATTAGGAAAGACAAATAATTACTAAATCAGTAACAGAAGAGAACATCTGCTAGCTTTCATTAGTTGTCATATTTAAGCTATCGTATCTACATTCTATGACTGGTGGAAAAAAAATCAGTCAAGAGAGAGGAATGTACTTCCTAAGAGGATAGTGGCCTCTGGGAGGAGAGGACTATTACTAGAGATTTTTACCTGAAGTTTACCCATAGCCAAAAAAGAATCAAAACAGATAACTACAGTAACATCTGAAGCTCGAGTCAGTATGACTATAATCTGAAATGATCAAGTCCAAGGGCCAGAGGAATGGGAACAGTAATGTGGAAGACCATCTGAATCAGATTCTGGTGGGACACTGTCAGAGGCACATCTGGTCTCATGGTGCATTTTTATGGTCATCTTTGAGACCTTTGCACCTGTATGACTCACCAAAATTTGCTATGAATAGTGAAAGTAAAATTTTAGTATAGTTGATAGTTTAGTAAAATTTTAGAGAGCAAATTTTTAGTTTTCTAAACTATTTTTTTTTTTCTAGCACTGGACATCAACCCAGGGCCTTGTATATGCTATGCAAGCATTTTCTTGCACTCTCCTACCTAGCATTTATATATAAATCTGCCCAAGAAATGTTCATTATAACTGACAGGGGCCTTTATAAACTCAGTTTCCCCTTTATCACAATAAAATTCCCTCCTTTGCCACTGCATGCCATCATAGAATATTTTTTGTTTTGTTTTTCTCTAGAGGCTCAAGGTATCTATATGTGTACCGGTAACACCTTTGATAAAACTTACCATCTCTATGAAGCTATACTGATTCTCATTATTTACTATCTCTTTGATTCTGTATTGATTTTCATTATGGAAACAAAATTATATAATGAATATTTTAATATATCTGAAAGTTTCATTAGATTCTCATCAACCTTGTATATTTTAGTCTTGCTTACTGTGTAGCTTTTATAAACTGCTTCATTTTTTTTAACCATGAAATTTTACTGTTGCTACATAATTTTGTTAAGAAATAAATAAGTAGCATTCTTTTTTCCCTCTTTATTCCTCCTCTGGGGAATTTTTATGTTTTAAACAATTTTATGTTTTAAAAATTAGTTTTAGTATTTATTTATTTTTTTATCAAATCAAATACGTAATTCTCTGTTTGTAGAGATTAATCTGTGATAGATACAAGTCATTATAAACAGTGTCTCTATGAAGCTGACAACAAGCATAAATCATTGATGTTTAATAGCCTTTCAACGTTTATATAAGCTTTCATTTAAGAAAAGAGTTTGGCAGTTTATACAATAGAATGTAAAATAAAACAATCTATATGATCAAAGCCTTAAAATTATTCAGCTGTTGCAAGCTACATATGGACAACTTTAATATTTTTAATGTTCTATTTAAGTTTTATATACTTCAAATTTATTATTTTTGGGCCATTTTTTGTTGTTGTTGTTGTTGTTGTTTATATAGCAACATTCTAGGATGGGGTGGGAAGAGCTTCCTTAGCCTCACCCCTAACTGATGCACTGTGGACAGTAATGTCTTCTGTCTGAGGGAGACTCAGTTTTCTTTTTGAATGGTAGAGTCATCATGCTCCAGTAGAAGGATCCAAACTCCGTAGAATATGCACACCTGAAATTATAGTCAGTGAGTTATTAAATTTTAAAAAGAAAAAAAGTCATGAAACTGAGGAGGCAGTAAGGTAGGGTGGATCTGTGGAGAGTCACATGGAGAAGTGGAGGGTCAAATTTTCAAAAATATAATCAAATATTTATAAAATGTAATTGAATGAACAGCATACAGGTGTAAATGAAAGCTCATGTAGAACTGTCTTCAGTCACCAAATCTGACTGAATGTGAATTTATTTTTTGCCATTTCTACTAGTAGATTCGAGACTTACCTTAATTTTTAGTTGCCAAGTTTGGGTTCACCACTGAATATGTCTCCTAAAAAATGTCTTAAAAATTCATAGTGATTGAGCTCAAGAGATGGCTCAGAGGTTAGGAATACTGGCTGCTTTTCCAGAGGTCCTGAGTTCAATTCCCAGAAACCCCATGTTGGCTCACAGCCATCTGTAATGGGATCTGACGCCATCTTCTGGTGTGTCTAAAGACACCAACAGAGTGCTCATGTAAAATAAATAAATAAATAAATAAATAAATAAATAAATAAATAAATAAATAAATAAATAAATCTTTAAAAAACTTATAAAAATTCATAGTAATCACTTTTTTCCTTTTGCCTAATTTAAAATATATGCATTCTCTTTCATTGAACATCTTTGCATCCCGTTTGTCCCACAGATAAGTAAAACAATATGAGGCAATAATATGTTGACTAAATGTGAATATTTAGTGAAATATAGTTCTTAATAAATTAGTTTTATTAAAATTATTTTTAATATATTAGTCTATTTCACAAAATTAAAAATAAATGTAAAAAATTACAAAATATTATTTTCAAAATCAGTGAGCTATAGTGTTTTATAAACTGGTTCCTAACTGCTGTATTTTGTTGGCTTTCCAGTCTCAGAGAGGAGTCTGGATTACAGTTACACACTGCTGTGTTAGGATAAAAGTGTACTGTTTTAATGAATGATACTTTCAACTTCACATGGAAAAGCCATTTCTATTATGTTAGGCCAATAATTCTAACTTTAATGGCATTTCATAATGGGTGCTGAGTTAACTATTTGATGCCGAAATTGAAATAAAAATAATGTAGTGGTCATGGAACCTCAAAACAAAACAAAATAAAATAAAGTAAAAATTCATTATCTTTTAAAAATCTAGTATTTTTTTTATTAACTAGATAACAAATGTTGACATGTTTAAAAAGAAATATCTAGCAAAATACACAATAATTGATTAATTTTAGTTTAGATTTTAAAATATTTATTCTTTCTGAATGACAGCTACTTTATTATCTGGCTCATAATTAATAGCCGTAGTAGCTTTTGCAGCATATATATCCCCCCAAATCTAAGTCAATATACCATTACAGTTACCTGAACATCTATTTATTACAATGCAACTCACAATAGCTAGGTTGTGGAGACACCCCAGATACCTATCAACAGACAATGGAGAGAGAAACCATGGCATGTATATCTGTTGGAGATTTGTTTAGCCATAAAGAGGAATTAAGTTATGTCATTTGCAAGAAAATTGATGTATTTATAGTTCATGGTGTTGAATGCAATAGGTCACAGTAAAAAAAAATCACATTTTCTTAATGCATATATTCTATATTCTATATACATATAAATGTATACACTCATATTTTCAAGAGGAACTATTTGGTTTCAAAGAAAAGGTCCCAAAAGTGAAGGGGAAAAGAGGATATTATGGGTAGTTAGGGATGACATCAGTATGAGCAAAGGACATGTTATACATGTCTGAAAATGTTATAATGAACATATTATAACATTTATAATGTGCAAAATAAATATATACCAATATATTGTACAATAAATATATGCCAATGATAAAAGAAAAATATTCAAGTAGTTATGTATTTTACTTATAAAGACAAAATGAAATGAGCATTAACTTAGCTAGCAGATATTTTGCTAGAATTTGGGGCTATAAAGATGATTAAGACCCATAAACCATATGCTTCATTGAAAAATGCAAATGGAGGTCATAGGAAAGTAGATAATTACTTATGAAATTATGATGGAAATATAATCATTCTAGAGTAATATTCTAA
Source organism: Uromys caudimaculatus (assembly GCA_028551405.1). Classification (NCBI taxonomy): domain Eukaryota; kingdom Metazoa; phylum Chordata; class Mammalia; order Rodentia; family Muridae; genus Uromys; species Uromys caudimaculatus. The sequence goes on from CM052703.1 coordinate 105,264,099, forward strand.
AACACAATTTAACAAGTAAGGTCATAAAATAGAAAAATAATTACCTATCTCTATTCTAAAACATAATTTTTTAGATTGGATTAATTTCTTCTTTAACAACTATAATAGGACCATTCCATCATTTATATACTGGACACATGTCTAAGCATAACTCTATATAATTTCCGTTTGTCATATGAACACTGAGTATGGATATATCATTTTATTTTAATGATGAAGAAGCTTGAATAACAAAAACATTCTAAGAAGTCAAAAAACCCTATTAAACTGGGTGTATCACTACTTTTAATTCATGCCTTCATGACTTTAATCCTTATTTCTCAGGCAAAGCCATATTGTTTCCATGACTTCCATATATATTTTTGATTACTTTACTATAATTATCATCATTACTGATAATACTGGGGATTTATTTTGTGTGACAGAAATTCTGACATATGTTTGCACATATATCATCATTGCATGGGTAATGGAAATTATTGAGCTGAGAGGTATGCTCAGTGGAAAAGAACACTTGATATGCAGGCAAAAAAAGAAAAACACCCCTAATTCACATTCTAATGTCTATATACAAAATATGGCCATGGTTACATGCTCACCTGTAACCTCAGTGCTGTGCAGGAAGTGTGATAGAGACAAAAATAAAATCACTTGATTTCTGTCTATCTGCCTAGCTCCAGCTTCAGTGAGAAGCTCTGTCTCTAGTGATTAGGTACAAATTGATAAAGAAGGATACTGGAAATTTTTCCTTTGTGCGTGTGTGTGTAGATACATATAGATGGAGAGAGAGAGACTGAAAAGAGACAGAGACAAAGACATCAGAGATAGAGACAGAAATGGAGAAAATGAAAGTACAAATGGAAATAATTTAATTGTACAAGCTTTTGTAATTCAAATTGGTGGAAAGAGATTTTTACTTTAGCTAGTATGATTTTAAATTCAAAGTTTTTCTCAACATGTAAAAGTAAGTATACTGCACAGTAAGTTCTGGAATTCTATAGATCCATAAGGACACTAATACAAAAAAAAATACAGATAGAAAGAAGTAATTATAGATAGAAAGACAATATCCTGCTTCATACTAACAGTAATCTGAAAGGTCCTGGATAAGCATCCACATTGAAACTATAAGTATCATGTCAGCTATTGTTCTAAAACTGTTCTTGGTGGGGTGATTCTTTTATGTAGCGGTGAATAGTTAATCCGTTTTTAGCTCCCTCCCTGCAGGTCATCATACTTCTAGTCACCTGCCAGAGACCTCTGGATTTGCGAATGAAACACACACACACACACCAGATTAATTTTGATATGCTTTCAATAGCTCAATGCCTGGCTACTTCCAAACCTCCCCATGGCTAGTATATAGTCCTCTCTGGTGTTCTTAGTTAACACTTTCTAAATCTGTCCTTTATTTTTGTTGCCCCAGGTGAGTAACCCCTGGAACCTTTCCCCTGACTTTTACATGTTGGCTGGTCTTAATTCTGATCTCTCTGCTTCTCTGTAATGGGGTGGTCTGTCCTATGCCCCTCTCATAGTGAAATTCCTTCTTCATGTCCCTGAGTTTCTTGTCCAGAAATCCTAAAAGTCCTGCCTCTATCATCCTGCCCAGGCATTGGTTGTTGACTCTTTATTGATTAATAAAAAACTAATTGGGGACAGGGACCCTCAGTGTCTGGACATGGAGATTTCAGTGTGATTTGGGAGCCCTTAGCAGAAATACTCAACAAAGAGAGAGTGAACCTTTAGAGACCATATCCACAGATTAGGCATGGTCCCCCACTGAGGGATGGGGCCTGTACTGGCTGATTTTGTGTGTCAACTTGACACAAGCTGGAGTTATTACAGAGAAAGGAGCTTCAGTTGAGAAAATACCTCCATGAGATCCAGGTGTAAGGCATTTTCTCAATTAGTGATCAAGGAGGGAGAGCCCCTTGTAGGTGGTACCATCCCTGGGCTGGAAGTCTTGGGTTCTATAAGAAAGCAAGTTGAGCAAGCCAGGGGAAGGAAGCTGGTAAGTAACATCCCTCCATGGCCTCTGCATCAGCTCTTGCTTCCTGACCTGCTTGAGTTCCAGTCCTGACTTCCTTTAGTGTTGAACAGCATCGTGGAAGAATAAGCTGAACAAACCCTGTCTTCCCCAACTTGCTTCTTGGTCATGATGTTTGTGCAGGAATAGAAACCCTGACTAAGCCAAATGGGCACCAGCATAGGTGGGTATTCCTGTGACAATCTGACCATGTTTTGGGGAAGACTGTGGAAGGACTTTGGAACTTTGGGCTAGAAGAGCCATTTGATGTTAAAGAGCTCTGTGGGATGTTGTGTAGGAGCTTGGAAGATAATGTTGAGAACAGTGCAGAAGATGGAGGCCTGGCTTGTGAAATTTCAGAGGGAAGATTAAAGACTCTTATCAGGGCTGTTGCTATTTTGACTGTGAAGATTCTGTTGTTTTGGTTAGCTGGGGCTGAAGAATCAGCTGTGATTAACAAGATACTAGAACTACTAAAGTGAAAACTTTGCATTACTGGGACTATTGATGCTGGTTAGCTGGAGCTAAGAAATTAGCAGTGATTAAGAAGAGACAAGTATCACTGAGGTGAAATCTTCTGGGAAGTATTTTCTGAGAGCATAGAGGCTGCATTCCAGGGATAGCCAGGGTTGTACCTTGTGCTGTGGCTGGACTTGGTAATGTGTAAGATTCACCCAGGTGGTACTGGTTTTGAAGGCATGAAGGGGTCATAAAGAGCAGCTGAGGCTCAGCACTATGAAATGCCATGGAAAGTCATTAGTGAAAGTGCATCCTCAGTTGCAGTTGATGTTCCAGGACTGAAGAGGTCATGCAAAGGAGTTGTGGCTTGGCCCCATGAAGAGAGCCTATGAGAGGCTGTTGGTAAAGTCTAGTTGCATTGGAGGACAGCAGTGTTTTGGAGAAGCCAGTACCATGAGATGACCACCAAGAATAGCAGCAGCAGTGGAGTCCAGGTATCTGGAGCCTAGAAGACAAGGTGTGTGCTACAAAGGGCAGAGCTGGAGAAGTGACTTAAGCCCTTGGAGGAATCCTGAAGATCATGAATGGATCCCAGACATTGGAAGGTTGGAATTTGTTTTTGCTTTTGATTGTGACTGTGCCCTGACATTTTTCCCTTTTGAAGAAACAAGGTATTTTAGTGGTGCCCACAGTTAAGAGACTTTGAATTTTTAAAAGACCTTGAATTTTAAAAGATATTGAATATTTTAAAAGGATTTAACTTTTAATATGCAAGACTGTGTGTGGGACTTTTAAAGTTATTTAGATCTTGGGGATGAATAAGAAAGTAAGGGTCCAGGCTTAATGGTGATGTGTTTGTGTGTCAAGTTGACAAAGGGTCAATTGTACTAGCTGATTTGTGTGTCAACTTGACACAAGCTGGAGTTATCACAGAGAAAGGAACTTCAGTTGAGAAAATGCCTCCATGGGATGCAAGTATAGGGCACTTTCTCAATTAGTGATCAAGGGGGGAGAGCCCCTTGTGGGTGGTACCATCCCTGTGCTGGCAGTCTTTGGTTCTATAAGAAAGCAAGCTGAGCAAGCCAGGGGAAGCAAGCTGGTAAGTAACATCCTTCCATGGCCTCTGCATCAGCTCCTGCTTCCTGATCTGCTTGAGTTCCAGTCCTGACTTCTTTTAGTGATGAACAGCATCATGGAAGAGTAAGCTGAATAAACCCTTTTCTCCCCAACTTGCTTCTTGGTCATGATGTTTTGTGCAGGAGTAGAAATCCTCACTAAGACAGAGCCACTCACCCATATCAAAACTTTTAACCCAGAATTGTTCCTTTCTGAAGAATATACAGGGACAAAAAATGAAGCAAATACTGAAGGAAAGGCTATCCAGAAACTGCCCCACTAGGGATCCATCCCATCTGCAGACACCAAATCCAGACACTACTGCTGATGCCAAGAAGTGCTTGCTGATAGGAGCCTGGTATAGCTGTCTCCTGAGAGGCTCTGCCAGAGCATGACAAATATAGAGGCAGATGCTTGCAGCCAACCTGAACTGAGCATGGGGTCCCCAATAGAGGAGTTAGAGAAAGGAGTAAAGGAGCTGAAGGGGTTTGCAACCCCATAGGAAGAACAACAATATCAACCAACCAGAATCCCCAGATCTCCCAGGAGTTAAACCATCAATCAAAGAGTACACATGGAGGGTCCCATGGCTCCAGCTGCATATGTAGCAGAGGATGGCATTATCTGGCATCAATGGGAGATGAGGCCCTTGGTCCTATGGATGCTCAATGCCCGGAGTAGGAGAATGCTAGGGCGGTGAGGAGAGAGTAGGTGGCTGGGTGGGTGGGTGGATAGGGGAGTACCCTCATAGAAGCAGGAAGAGGGGGATGTGATATGGAGTTTATGGCAAAACCCAGAAGGGGGACAACATGTGAAATGTAAATAAATAAAATTACCAGTAAAAACACAAACAAACAAAAACCAAAAACCAAACAACAAAAAAGAGAAAGCATTAGTACCAATCCCCATCACTTCTACACTGATCACTAAGACTCATCACAACATAATGTAAAATAGATGACAGAGTGCATTATCTTGCTTATAGCCAGTCCTCTGAGGTAAGGTAAGTATTGGGAGAAAGATGGAGTGTGATGGGCTGGAGGACATGGTAAGACAACTATAAAAGAAGTAATTTTTTGGAGAAGTTAACTGTACCGCTATAAACCACATTGATTATGATCCCTGTTATTAAATACTCCTTTAAATACTCCAATTCCAGGCACATTTCTTACCACCGTTGGTTGCTAATGGAGACACTCATAACCAGTAAAAGTGCCAAGAATATGTGACAGTAAAATGATCAGTCTGAAACACGATCTATCTTACTTCCTCTGATGCTTAATTAAGCAAGACTGGTGGAAGAGTGTGTGGAAACAATGTAAGAGCCAGAAGACAGAGAAGTATACAGCAAAAATAGTTCTGCAAATGACACCACTATTACATACATGAAGTCACCAAAGCTATGGTTGCAAAAATAGTTCTACAAATGATACAACTATTGCATATATAAACTCACTGAAGCTATGGTTGCTTGTACAAGAGCTGCCCAAATATGAATGTGTAAACATTTCATCACTAATAGGAGTGGCCTATGAGACTCTCCTTTTCTGAGGGCCTAGTTAATGGTTGTTACAGGAAGGAGTGTCATTTTCTTCAGTGGTATTGCCATTGATAAGGTGCTTCTGTTCCATCTCCCACCCATGCTTGTGTAAGCAACTGTAATTATACTAAGTTGGTCACACACAAAAGGAAGGCATAAAAGCAAGAGCAGCATTTTTGGGGATAAAATGGCTTTAGCTGGAGTGGAAGATGCATGAGAGAGATAAAAGATGGATGGAAATGATTAAAATTCTTTACATACATCAATTAAACTGTCAAATAACAAAAAAGCAAATCAAAGGGCTGTGTTCATTGCTTTGGAGGAAAATAATAGCTAACATTTGTTTAAGTGTGACTTATAGTACTATTGGTCAACAGTTCAATGTTAATCAAATTAAATTTTATATTTAACTCTTTTATTATATTTATATAAGTAAACATACTGTGTGTGTATATGGGGGCATTCTTACGACATAATTTGTATGTATCTGTCCAAAGACTATTTGGAGAAATTGGTCCATTCCTTTAACCATATTGGGTCTGGGTATCAAATTTAGGTTGTCAGACACACTCACATGCTCTTAGTGATTGAGGTATCATTCTAACCTTTAAATGTTGTAATACATATATATATGTGTGTGTGTGTGTGTGTGTGTGTGTGTGTGTGTGTGTATGTGTGTGTATGTATATATATGTATATATATCTATCTACATAATGATATAATGTATGTGTGTATATTTATCTAGAAAAACAAATATCAAAGATTAGCTGAGGAAAATTCCATGAGATGCTCAGACGAACCTAACTAGATGCAATGGTTTAGGTTTCACTAATTCAAACTGTATAGATCAACTTCATATAATACCACTACCAAGAATGAAAATTGACATTTGTTGGCATCTACGTTTCTCTTCCTTCTTCTCCTCTTCCTCCTCCTCCTCTTCTTCTTCCTCCTCCTCCTCTTCCGCCTAGTTCTTTGTCCTCTTCCTTTTTATTTTTCTTCCTTCTACCTCTCTCTCCCTCTCTGTTCCCTCCCTTTCTCCATCCATTCCTTTCTTCTTTTATCTCAGTGTCTTTTCTTTTTCTTTCTTTCTTTTTTTTATTTTTATTTTTAATTTTTTATTATTTTGCATCTAGGTCTAACTCAGTACAGTAAATCTCCTGCCTCAGACCTACAAATATTGGGATTACAAAAGCCACTATGCCTGTCTTATGCAAATAAATTCTACCTCATAGATAAATATCCCATCACTTTGTTCCTTTTGGGAGATGGAATAGCTATGAGCACAGAGGTACCTTGTCTTGGAAAGATAGTTTGTGCTGAACAGATATCAAGTATGTCACATCTAACCTGTATGGCAAGTTAAAATATAATAGGGTAATGAAGCAAACAGAGCCTGGGTGAATCCAATGATAGAAGCAGATACATATCAAGTGGGACATATGTCCTAGGCTCTTAGAAAAGTTGCTGTACAAGTTTGACACTGCCACAGCTCACACTGTGTTGGAGAACCTTTAAAGCAGACAGTTGACATTGATTGAAAAGAAAAGATGCCCTAATGCAGCTGTAATAACTTCTTTACTTCCAGACTGTGGCTATGGCTCCTGAAGCTTCATGTGCTGTCACTCATCCAATTATCTTTGATGTTAGTAGCAAATGGAATTTGCGGATTAGGGTTATTTGACTTCAAATTCCAAATCTTCCAAAGCCCATGTTGTGATCCATTACTAGATACTTTACTTCAACCTATTTTAGAAGACGAACACCAGGCACTCTCCCACATTTTACTCTCACCCCCAAATATTCCATTAAGACATTTTGAAAGGACTAAATGAATCAGCTATTAATACTATAAAAGAAACACAGGCACACAGGGAAGTAAGCATCTTGATATCTGAATTTGTTTGCAAATTTCTCACCTAATATTTGTCAGAATAAATATAATTTTTAAGTTCAGAAATTGCTTTGCCAAGATGAATGTAAATAACTTTGAAATCTGTCATAATTAGCCATTGCTCTAACTAAAACCATACTTTTCATATACTACTTGTCCTTTGTTCCACTTCCATTGTAGCCATTCCTACTTCTCTGAGGGTCACACCCTCACCAGAAGGCTGTAAACATCATCGGTGCCACCTACAAACACACAGACAACTTAAGAAATTTTAATTAGTTTTAGTGCATTAAAGGAAGCCCAATGAAACTAACTTTCTCATGTTTTCAAATTTTGAGACTTTGGTAAATATATTACTCTCAACAGAGTAATCAACATGAACGGAAAGAGGCATTTTGAGAAAATTAATCTTCAGTACTGAGATTTGGATCAAAAGCTTCATGATTCACACACACACACACACACACACACACACACACACACACACACACACACCACAGGAAGCCATTTTCCCAATTCTCTTTTGTGTTCTTCCTACCGAGCATTTTCACAACACTAATGCTATTAATGCCTGTACTCATGACCCCATTTTGACACAAAGCAGATAATGAGGATGAAGGCTGTATGCACATAATGGATGATCTTGCTTTCTAAATGCATTTGAACTTGACCTACTGAAATGCTCATTACAGATTGTATGACAGCGCTGTGAAAAGAAGGGTAAGGCATCATTTCAAGGAAGCAGGTTCTTGGAAATTAAATGACTTAAAGGATTACTACATGGTCGGAATTGATTTGAAAAATTTCAGAACTGTATAATGAAATAACCTTCTTAAATCCTACATTCCTATCATCACTATTAAATGTTCTGCAAATTGGAACACAACAGACTCTAATTGAACTCAGGAATAGATTTTAAAGTAGAAAATAAAGAGTAAGTCTGTAAAGAATGTAAAGAAATTTTATTTAGGAATATAAATAATGTAAAGTCTTTTATTCTGATGCAAACTCTCTTCATTTTGCTTAAACAAAGTCATCAACCTATTCCAACTTCGTGCACAATATTAGATATATTTTTAGATCTACTGGTCACCATATTCATGAATACAAAAGCATTTTACTCATTCAGCTAATGGTGAATTACAGATTCTTTTGAAATTCATAGCCAGCACAGAAAAACAAAGCAGAATTACTTATGGAGAAAATTTTGGCCTTCAACTTACTGATAGGTAAATCAATTTTCAGACGTTAGCAGGCAAACTGATGCAAGTATCTCATTCCCTCCGATCCAAATGTGAGACAAATCTGGAGGTCCTCTATTATTCTTCATTTTGTAGAGAGCACACATTTGAAACATTGAGGTTGTGGTGAGCTGGAATCAGGAGTGATTATCAGAATGTGAAGCTGGGCATTATGTTCACATTTAGGCAAGCTAAAATTAACAACAATCCAATGGAAAATTGCATCTAGATTTCATAATGAACACATGATATATTATTGTTTTTTTCTTGGCCTAAAATTTACTTAGGTTTGACTTTCTAAATTTCATAAATATTTAATGTTTTAGGTTTTTAAAACAAATATAAGAGTTTGGCATAATAAAATAAAATCACCTCAAAATAAATAAAACTAAAGTCTTAAACTCAGCACATAAAGGTTAAATTTGAGAATCTACAGTTTCCAAGTACTTATCATATAGAAAGGAAAATGTCAGTGTTAAGGTGGAAGGCATAGGCATTCAGAAAGTGGCTCAAATGAACATTTAATTTGGTTGTAAGCCTATATAGAAGATTGAGTCATCTATCTCTCCAGCTCTCAAAAGAACATGTACAATAGTACTTTCTTATCTTCTTTACATGTATAACTATTCTGATTACTTGGTTTTTCTTTGAGGTGGAAAACAGTGGCAAAACCAAACTATTCTCTGCTAGAAATGCTGGGTGATTTCCCACCCAGAACACAAAATTAGTTGACAATTGAGGAATTTCATTTTTTTCCCCAGAATTAATTTGCTTTCTAGAGCTCCCATAGCATTAAATGACAAAGCATACACATCATTTTTTGATAAAGGGATGATGTTTTCTTCAACTATGAGATAACCACTACCACACTATGAAGTTTGGAAAATGTACTAAATAAGATGGCTGCATTTCATTTTCATCCAAACATGCTTTTCTTACCATCAGCTGTAAAAATGCAGAGACACTTTAAAGCTTGGTCAGGGCATTGTGCAAAGTTCCCCCATTATGATTAAACAATACCAGAGCTAATGTTTATCTAAATTCTTGTCCAATGTTCCCTATATACTCCCTAGTAATAGATGAATACAGGGAGTGTTTATTGATAATGTGACATTTTTTAATACACCTCTCATCCTGTTTCTATAGGAACGCAGTCCTCTCTGCGTTCTTTTTTTTTTTTTTTTTTTTTTTTTTTTTTTTGATATTTTATTTACATTTCCGATGATTCCCCTTTTCTTTAGAAACCCCGTGTCCCCTTATATATACAATTTAAATATTAAAGTCTAAAAAGCAGTATGGCTTTGAAAATATGTAATGCAAGGTATCTTTGATGAGAGTAAAAGATCTATAAATGTACTTAAGACTTCTATTCAGAAGAGAACTCACAACATATTGTATACTTCTTGTAGAATTATTTCAGTAATAAGCAATAGGCTTTAGTTTGATACGACATTTCATAGACACACAGTTTATCACATTTTCTCCTTTCAATGAGGAGAACAATGTGTGGAAAGACGTTAAGAACCAGGAGGAGGATGACTGAATGGAAGTTGCATTTTCCAGACACAGCATGGAAATGGCATATGTGAGCATTCGGCCATTGCTAGTAGTGTGCACAAGACCTACAGAAGCTCAAGCCAGACAAACCTAGCATGGTGAAGGGTGGTTAGCATTAATTTTCACCCTTAGCTAATGAACTACCAGGAGAAGAAATGTAAGTTTTCTTTATAAGTATGGCTATTTCTGCATGGAACCCAGAGTACTAAAAAGCCATACATCTAAAATAATGTGGGCAGCAAAATGGTTTTACTTCTTAAATAAATTCAAATTGATTCAAACAAATCATAACTACAAGAAAATATAACTTTTTTGTAATAACAATTGCAAAGCAGAGATCAATGTGTGTAAAATAAAGGCATAAAGGTATCCAGGCAAGCAGCAGATATGTCTTTAATGATATCAGTTGTAATTGAGAGCTAGTACACTAGTGAACCAGATAGGTTATACTACTCTACCACACATTACATAGCTACAAGAAAATATTTTACATTCAAGACCCAATTGAAAATTAGAAACAAAACTGCTTTTTCGTTAGTTAATGTGTTCACCAAACCATATTTTCAAGCCTATGAACAAAGTCTCCACATCGTATATCATGTACAGTTCTCATTACTAAAATTACATAGTTAAATTAACTTGATGACAGGGTTCATATGCATGTGTCAGTATAGGCGAACAGATTTATAGTTGTAATACAATAGAGAATGGGTCTATTAGTGTCTATATTTGTTGAGCTTTGCATTCAGTAAGAGCTGTGAGATAGGATGTTGCAATGACAGTTTTACTGCATGGTTTTCAGCTAAAACAATGGGTGGCACCCTTCCCTTCTTTATTACTATTATATTAGAAAATGCACGTAGTTCTTTCTCTACTTCAAACAACTCATCAAAGAGTTATTTCATAGAGAAGCCAGATACAATTCTGTAAAATGACAAAGGTTCTGTTAAATACTAATGTGGATAAAAATGTGAAAAGGTTTCTGATGAATAAAACAGGTCAAATTATATTCAATCTTCCCACACTTTGTGTATTTTCTGTGATACAAACACAAGCACAATTGTCTTCATATTTTAAATAGTTTCTTGTAATTCTTCCCTCATTTATAACATTGTTCTTATGAAAATGTTCTTGACCTGACCAATTATTAAGTATATAAATTAGCATCCTGCATTTAAATGACAATATCTATTCTAACATATTATATAATTTATGCTAAATTAAAAAGTACACCAGTTATTTCTTCCTTTTATAGACTCTCCTTTGTGACTTATTAGAACTCTCTGCTTTTTTTTAGGAAACCTAGTCTCACAGCTTTTTAAAATTTTGTCCATTGAAAAGAACATACAATGGAGTAAAATTGGGGGCAATGGAAACGAAATTTGGATTTAGCAGAACAAAAATTCTCGCTGTTTACTGATGGTAGAATCAATTACGTTTTATTTCATGTATTTCTTTATTCAGTAGTTTACAAAGGCTGGCCTTGCTGGACAAGCAGCAAGTCATGGTCATGGAAAGACAGAATAATAATCACATGTCTTCACATCAAAAAAATTTTTAGAGGCCAGAAAGCTGGCAAAGTTATGACTTGCAACTACAAACTTACATTTCAAACTAAAATATTAAATACTAAGATATCTCAGAAATTTTACTTTGCATTTTCCAACATTAAGATATGATGAACACTACCATTTAATACAGTTGCCAAAGTTAAATACTGATCTGTAGAAATGGATAAAATATAATAGACAAATATAATAGACAAAATATAATAGGCAAAATATAATAGACAACTAATAAAGCTTGGATCAGAATATGTGACCTTCCTTCATGTCCACCTGAAAGTAATGAGTCCCTATTCTCCATACCAAGTCAAACAGAGTATTTCTAGAGAGATTCAAAATAACATAGCTTGATATTCAGTTGGATGTACATTTTATAACAATGTAGAATGAGCCTGTCAAGATTTCTAAAAACTGAATTTTGGTAAAAATGGATATCTTAAAATATGTCAAAATCTCTCTTTGGACATCATTTTTTAAGTACAAAAGGAGAGTTTTAACTTCAGCATTTTATATTATTGTATCAACAGAACATAGGAAAAAAAGAAACTGTATCATAAATAGCAATGGTTATTTTCATTTCTTATTTAAGATAGAGAGAGAGAGAGAGAGAGAGAGAGAGAGAGAGAGAGAGAGAGAGAGAGGAGAGCGAGACTGTTACAAGAATGCTGTGCTATACTTTTAGAGGTCAGAGTAAAGCTTTTTGGGAGTCATTTTTCTCCTGTTACCCTGATGAGACAGTCTTTCAGGGTTCTTGAATTTGTGTCTATATGGGTTCGGTGTATTGAAGTAAGATCATTGGGCTTCCAAGGCAAGTGTGTTTACCTCCTGGTCAAAGTGCCTAAAACAACAATCTGTGAAGTGCTTAGCCATAAATGGGTCACCTGTCTCACAACCATTTCCCTAGAAGATGCAGGGAACATCGTGGAAGAGGAGAGCTCCCAGGCGTCCAGGTTTGTTGACTCTGTTGGTCTTCCTATGGAGTTCCCATCTACTTCTGGACCTTTTATCCTTCTTCCATCTCTTTCATAGGTGTCCCTACCCTCCATCTAATGTTTGGCTGTGGGTATCTGCTTCTGTTTTCATCTACTGCTGGGTATAGCCACTGAAAGAACAGTATGATACTTTAAAAATGAGTGATTCCCCATTGGATCATTCCACACTCAAGTCCATAAGAGTGACTGTTTGTATAGCAATTTCTGTGAGATAAAGCATTTCTTCTTGGAAGAAAATTCTTCAGAACTCAGTATGTTTTAAAGGGAGGTAAAATATTCCATCATACATTAAGTTCAGGAAGTAAACAATGGAAAGGCTTCAGGAAGTCACAAACACAGAACAGATATACTAGGTTCCTTCATCACAAAGCATATATAAATTGTAAGAGATTTCTGGGAGACAAAAATTTCACACTCAAACCAGCTGAATTGAGAAAACACTGAAAGAGGGAGAGTTTTCTGGATGAAACTCATACCATCTGAGATGTCTACAAAAGACATTCTTCATCCTGCCAAGTTCTTCGCAAGTTGTGCAGTAAGATCTGAGTTTTCAGGTTTCTAGGTATGGGAAGTCATCATCCATGATAGGTGAGCTAGGTGAGTAACCCCTCACTCATATTCCTGTGAAAAATCCTGATAAAACTCATTGGTTCACCAAGTAAGACATTAGCAATAACCTTAATTTAGTCTGTAATCAGTTCCCAATCCAAGGTGAGCAGACATTTATTAATGTCTCTGAAGTAACAGTGTGGGAGGTAGATCCATCTGGAGTTATGGAGAGGAAGAAAGGGCAAATATGATAAACATATATTGTATTCTTGAATGACAGTCTCTAAGAGTAAAATACCATGTTTTTTTTAAAAAAAAATGAAGCTGCCCTGAACGCCTGGTATCCCAAGGGGACCTCCATTCTCTCCCCACCTCTCCTCCATCTTTATCAGACATGAGACTCCGGAATCATACAGGTAAGCTTCCCTTCCTCCAACCATCCTTCCTTCTTTCTGAGCCCACTGACTCAAGCCAAGCTTCCCTGAGCAGCCTGCTATTCTAGGGGGACATCCATGCTTCGACCACCTCACCTCCACCTTCATCAGACCTGTGACTCCTGAACCATATAGGTAAGCTTCCCTTCTCCCATCCATTTTCCCTGCTCTCTAAGCTCTTTGGGCCAAACCAATCTGCTCTGAGCAGCCTGCTTTCCAAGGGATCCTCCATTTTCCTGCCACCTCTTTCCTGCCAGGATCATTGAAACTGCAGCTCCTGAATCATACAGATTTGCATTCCGGAACCATACAGACCTGTAGTTCTGGAACTATTCAGTCCAAGGATACCCATCCGAACACTGCTACCAGTACCATAGATGTTCACCCTCTCCAAATACTTAAAAGTACATCCAGGGACCAAAACCATCCAGAAGGTTAAAGGCCCTCGAAAGAACACAATCAACAAAACCAGAGCACAGCTACCACAACACAGCAAGCCCTGGATATCCTAACACAATGAAAACACAAGAAAATGACTTTAAATCCAATCTTACAACAATGATAGAGGCCTTTAAAGAGGAAATAAATAAATCCCTTAAAGAAATACAGGAAAGTCGGTACCCAACGAGCGCTGTAGAAAGGGGGAAACCTCTGCCTGGGACACCAGGAGTCGGTAGCCAACGAGCGCCATAGAAAGGTAACCTCACAGGAACTTGGAAGGGCCGTGAGTGGGGTTGAGGGGAGCAGCACCTCTCGCCCAGACCCACCCAGATCTGCCAGGATCCAGGGCCTGAGAACCCGGGGACAGAAAAATTCCGAAACTTCCGGATCTCACTTGCAGGGGGAAACCTCTGCCTGGGACACCAGGAGTCGGTAGCCAACGAGCGCCGTAGAAAGGGGGAAACCTCTGCCTGGGACGCCAGGAGTCGGTAGCCAACGAGCGCCGAAGAAAGGTAACCTCACAGGAACTTGGAAGGGCCATGACTGGGGTTGAGGGGAGCAGCACCTCTCGCCCAGACCCGCCCGGATCTTCAGGGATCCGGGGCCTGAGAAGCCAGGGACAGAAAAACTGTGAACTTTCCGATTTACACCTGTGCCTGGGGACCTCAACCTGGGCCACAAGGCTCCACGTGAACAGAGAATCCCAGAAGTGCTGACACACCTTTGAGCACAGGCAAAACCACCACTTCTGGATCAAGAGAGACCTTTACAGAACCTT
>CM052703.1:105279191-105317949 GCA_028551405.1 Uromys caudimaculatus
GAAGATGCTCCAACATGTAATAAAGACACATGCTCCACCATGTTCATAGCAGCCATATTTATAATAGCCAGAAGCTGGAAACAACCCAGATGTCCCTCATCAGAGGAATGGATACAGAAAATTTGGTACATCTACACAATGGAGTACTACTCAGCTATTAAAAACAATGACTTAATGAAATTTGCAGGCAAATGGATGGAACTTGAAAATATCATCCTGAGCGAGGTAACTCAGTCACAAAAGAAGGAACATGGTATGTACTCACTGATAAGCGGATATTAGCCCAAAAGTTCAGAACGCCCAAGTTTCATTTAACAGTAATCGCTGGACTGAGAGTGAGGTCCCAGATGGAGGAGTTGGAGGAAGGTCTGAAGGAGCTGAGGGAATTTGCAGCCCCATGGAGGGAGCAAGAGAGTCAATGGGCCTGACCTCCCCCCCTCCCTCGGTTCTCCTGGAGTTTGGACCACCACCCAAAGAATACACATTGATGGACTTATGGTTTGGGCCACATATGTGGCAGAGGATGATCTCGATGGCCATCAGGGAGAGACGAAAGGCCCTTGGGCCTGAGGATGTTAGAGGCCTCAGTAAAGGGGAATATCAAGGCGGGAAAATGGGGATGGGTGGACGGGGGGTGGTGGTGGGAGGTGGAATTCCCTCCTAGAGGCGGGTTGGGGAGGGGATGGGGGGGTATACAAAGAGGAGACTCAGAAAAGGGGAAACATTGGAAATGTATATAAAGTATCAAAAATAAAAAAGGAGAAAAAAAAAAGAAATACAGGAAAATATAATTAACAGGTGGAGGAAATAAAAAAAAATTCAAGACACAAAAATGAAAACAGAAGCTATAAAGAAAACACAAACTGAGAAAATCATGGAGATGAAAAACCTAGGGAAGAGAACAGGATCAACAGATGCAAACATCACCAACAGAGTACAGAAAATGGAAGAGAGAATCTCAGGCATAGAAGATACAATAAAAGAAATTGATACATTAGTCAAAGAAAATGCTAAATTTAAAACAATTCCTCACACAAAACATGCAGGAAATCTGGGATACCATGAAAAGACTTAACCTAAGAATAATAAAAATAGAAGGTAGAGAGTCACAGCTCCAAGGCCCAGAAAATATTCTCAACATAATCATCGAAGAAAACTTTCCCAACCTAATGAAAGAGATGCCTCTAAACATACAAGAAACTTATGGAAGATCAATTGGACTGGAAAAAAAAAGAAAATTCTCCCAGCACATAATAATCAAAAAACAAAATTTACAAAGAAAGAATACTAAAAGCAGCAAGGGAAATGTACAAAGGCAGACTTATCAGAATTATACCCAACTTCTGAATAGAGAGTCTAAGAACTAGAAGGGCCTAGACAGATATCATGCAACCTCTAAAAAAACAAAAGGTGACATCTTAGACAACTATGTACATCAAAACTCCCAATCAACAGAGAGGGAGAAAACAAGATATTTCAATACAAATCCAAATTCAAACAATATCTTTCCACAAATTCAGCCCTACAGAAAATACTAGAATGAAAAGTCCTACTCAAGAAGCACAACTACATCTAAGAAATACAGGATATAAGTAATTCCATGGAGAAAGCCACCCCCCCACACACACACTCTAATACCACTGACATCAATATAAGAGGAAATAACAATCACTGGTCTTTTTTTATCTCTCAACATCAATGAGTCAACTCCCCAATTAAAATACACAGGCTAACAGAATGAGTGTAAAAACAGGATCCATCATTCTACTACATACAAGAAATACATTTCAGCAATAAAGATATACATCACCTTACAGTAAAGAGCTGGAAAAATGTTTTCCAGGCAAACAGATACAAGAAGCATGTTGGAGTAGCCATTCTAATATCTAATAAGTCATCTTTCAAGCAAAGTTAATCAAAAGAGCTAGGGAAGGTCACTTCATATTGACTACAGGAAATATCTACCATGATGATATCTCAATTCTGAACATCTATGCCCCAAACACAAAGACACCCAAATTTGTAAAAATGAAAAAAATTACTAAAGCTTAAATCACATATAGAACCCCACACATTAACAGCAGGAAACTTCAGACCCCATGCTCACCAATTGACAGGTCATCCACACAAAAACTAAACATAGAAATAATGAAACTAACAAACGTAAAAAAAATGACCCGATAGACATCTATAGAACATTTTACCCAAACATAAAAGAATATACATTCTTGTCAGCACCTCAATGATCCTTCTGCAAAATTCACCATATACACAAAGCAAGCTTCAACAGATACAGGATAACTGAAATAACTCTTTGCATTTTATCACACCAACTTGGAATAAAGCTTGACTTCAACAACAGAAACACTGGAAAGCCTACATTGTCATGGATATTGGACAACTTTCTACTCAATGACCTCTGGGTCAGGAAGAAATAAAAAAATAAAAAGAAATTAAAGACTTTCTGGAATTCAATGAAAATGAAGGAACACAAAACCCAAATTTATGTGACACAATGAAAGCAGTGCTAAGAAGAAAGTTCATAGCACTAAGAGCTTTTGTAAAGGAATCAAAAAGTTCTCATACCAACAATTTAAAAGTGTACTTGAAAGCTCTACAAAAAAGAAGGAAGCACAGAAAATAGGAGTAGAAGGCAGGAAATAATCAAATCAGGGCTGAAATCAATCATATAGAAACAAAACAATATAAAGAATCAACAAAATCAAGAGCTGGTTCATTGAGAAAATCAACAAGATAAACCCTTAGCCATATTAACCAAAAGACAGAGAGACAGTATCCAAATAAACAAAATCAGAAAAGAAAGGGAGACATAAGAACAGACACTGAAGAAATTTAGAGAATCATTAGGTCTTACTTCCAAAGCCTCAACTTCACTAAATTGGAAAAATCTTAACAAAATGAATGATTTTCTAGACAGATGGCACTTATTAAAGTGAAATCATGATCAGGTAAACTACTTAAACAGCCCTATAACCTGTAAAGAAAGAAAAGCAGTCATTAAAAATCTCCCAACTAAAAAAACCCCAGGACCAATTGGTTTTGTGCAGAATTCTATCAGAATTTCCAAGAAGAGCTAATACCAATACTCCTCAAACTAGTCTACAAAATAGAAACAGAAGGAACACAAGGACTCAACAAAGAAAGAGAACTTCAGACCAATCTCTCTTATGAAAATCTATGTAAAAGTACTCACAAATAATATCCAGGGATACATTAAAGACTTCATCCATCATGATGAAGTGGGCTTCATCCTAGGGATGCAGGAATGGTTCAATATTAAGAAATCAATCAAATTAATCTACCATATAAACAAACTGAAAGAAAAAAAATTAAATGATCATCTCATTAGATGCTGAGAAAGACTTTGAGAAAATCCAACATCTCTTCATGTTAAAGGCATTAGAGAAATCAGGGTTACATGGCATGTACCTAAATATAGTTAAAGCAATATACGCAAGCCAATAGCCAACATCAAACTAAATGGAGAGAAACTTGAAGCAATGCCACTAAAATCAGGGACAAGACAAGGCTGCCCACTTTCTCCCTGTCTATTTGATATAGTACTTGAAGTTCTAGGCAGAGCAGTAAGACAAATAAAGGAGATTAAGGGGATACAAATTGGAAAGTATTGGTATTTGCAGATGATATGATAGTATATATAGGTGACCCCAAAAATTCTACCAGAGAATTCCTACAGTTGAAAAACACCTTCAGCAAAGTGGCTAGATACAAAGTTAACCCAAAAGAAATCAGTAGTCGTACTTTATATAAATGATAAATGGGCAGAGAAAGAAATTAGGGAAACAAGTCCCATTATGATAGCCACAAATAATATAAAACATTTTGGTGTAACTGTAACCAAGCATGTGAAAAATCTGTATGAAAAGAACTTCAAGTCAATGAAGAAAGGAATTGAAGAAGAAATAAGAAGATGGAAAGATCACCTATGCTCCTGGATAGGTAGGATTAACAAAGTGAAAATGGCCAATTTGCCGAAAGCAATCTACAGATTCAATGCAATCCCCATCAAAATTCCAACTCAATTCTTCAAAGACTTAGAGCAATTCTAAAATTCATTTGGAATAACAAAAAACCCAGGATAGCAAAAACTATTCTCAACTATAAAAGAACTTCTGGGGGAATCACCATCCCTGTCCTCTAGCTGTACTCCAGAACAATAGGGGTACAAAGTGTATGTTATTAGTACAGAAATAGGTTGATCAATGGAATCAAACTGAAGATTCAGAAATAAACTCACAGACCTATAGACACTTGATTTTTGATAAAGAAGCTGAAACCATACAATGGAAAGAAGAAAGCATCTTCAACAAATTGTTCTGGTCTAACAGGATGTCTACATTTAGAAGAATGAAAATAAATCCATATTTATCAACCTGCATAAAGCTCAAGTCCAAGTGGATGAAGGACCTCAACATACACTAAATCTCATACAAGAGAAAGTGGGAAAAGACCTTCAATGGTTTGGAACAGGAGACAATTTCCTGAACAGAGAGAGCACCAATAGCTCAGGCTCTAAGACCAACAATTAATAAATAGGACCACATGAGACTGCAAGGTAAAGGCCATGTCAATAGGACAAAATGACAGCATACCGATTGGGAAAGGATCTTCACCAACCTTACATTGGACAGAGGGCTAATATCCAAAATTTACAAAGAACTCAAGAAGTTATACACAAACAACCCAAATAACCTAACTAAAAAGCGGGTTACTGAGCTAAACGGTGAATTAACAACAGAGAAATTTTTTATGGCAAATAAGCACTTAAAGAAATGTTCAAAGTCCTTAGTCATCAAGGGAAATGCAAACCTAAATAACTCAGAGTTTCCATCATACACACATCATAATGGCCAAGAGAAACCTTAAGAGATAGTACATCCAGGATTTGGAGCAAGTGGAAGAGTGTTTACATTGCTGTTGCAAGTACAAACTCGTACAAGCACTTCGGAAATTAATTTGGTGATTTCTCAGAATACTGGGAATAGTTCTACCTCAAGACTCTGCTATACCACTCCTGGTCATACCCCAAAAGATGTTTGAACATTCCATAATGACACATTCTCAGCTATGTTCATAGCAGTGTTATTTGTGATAGAGGGAACTGGGAGGAAGAGGGTGTGGGAAGGGGAATAGGGGTATAGGATTAGTATGGGGAAGGACAGAAGAGATGACCAGATGGCCATGAAAATGAATGGATATCTGCAAATGACAGGGGTATGGATGTGGGGAGCATCTCTATGACAAGACAGAGACGTTGGATAAGGAGGTACCCACAAATCATTGGGGGTGACCTTAGGTGTGACGTACTACATTGGGGATATGGAATCTGAAGAGGCCACCTCCTGTAGCCAGGCAGGAACCCCAGTAGAGGGATAGAAACACCAACTTACACACAAAACTTTCAACATAAATTTTATCCTGTCTACAAGAAATGCAGGCAAGGGGAATGGAATAAAGACTGAGGAAATGGCCAAACAATAACCAGTCAAACTTAAGACCCATCCCATGGGCAAGCACCAATCCCTGACATTATTAATGGTACTCTGTTATTCTTGCAGACAGAAGTATTTTGTCCTCTGAGAGGCTCCATGCAGAAGCTGACTCAGACAGATATAGATACCCACAGTCAAACAGTAGACGGGGTTTGGGGTCATTATGGAAGAATAGAAGGGAGAATTGCTGGTATTGAAGGGGATAGGAACTCCACAGGAAGACCAACAGGGTCAACTCAACTGGACCCTTGGGACTCCCAGAGTCTGAGTCACCAACCAAAGAACCTACAAGGGGTAAACCTAGGCCTCTCAATACTTATGTAGAAGATTGAAACATGGTCTTCATGTGAGTCCCAAACAACTGGAGTAGGGGCTATCCCAAAAGCTGTTGCCTGTATATATGTGAGATATGTTCTATAACCTGGGCTGCCTTGTCTACCCTCAGTTGGAAAGATAACATATAGCCTTGCAGAGACTTGAAATGCCAGGATGAGGGATTCTCAGGTGAGCCCTCCCCTGCTCAGAGGGGGAAGGGTAAGGTTTGTGGGAGGGTATGGCCGGGAAGGGGGGGAAATGAGCAGGATATAAAGTGAATAAGTAAAAAATAAAATAAAAATAAATAAAAAGTATTTTTTAATATAAAGAACATTATTTAGCATGAATGTAACAATAATATCTATCAAATGATGACAATGTCACCTTTTTTTCTTTAATGAGTCTCTAACAGTATCTTTTAATTTAAATCCATTACTTTTTTTTATGAATGTGTTTCATGGAATCACTGATTGGGTAAGTCATAATCACAGAGTGTGCAGAAAACATTTATCATATAGTTTGTCCACTGTGTTTTGTAAGAGTATCTGTGTTTTCACAGTCATATTGTCAATAAATAAAGAATTAAGTAGCATTTCTTTCTTATATGACATTAATCTTGAAGAGAACTAAACCTTAAACATCTGGATAAATATAATTTCTTTCCCTCTTTATGTATACATACAGAGATACATATACACATACATTCATGGAATCAGTTTCTTTCTGTATCTATAGTCAAAAGGTATACATGTGGTATACATTTACACACACACAGACACACACACACACACACACACACTATATATATATATATATATATATATATCTCCCTCATATATATATATATATATATATATATATATATATATATATATGGCATATCTATCATCTATCTATCTATCTATCTATCTATATTTCTACTATGGCATGTATATACACATATATGCATAAATGCATACATTATATATAATATGCATATATGTATATTAACATAATATATATGTATATATGTATACACACACAAACTGAGATTTTAGGTCTTAGATATAGGTAAAACAATAACTTCTTTCCCTTACCTAAATGAGAAGCAACTTAAAAACTGGTTTAAAGTTTTACTGAATTATTTGCTTTGAAGTATATAAATTAAATTCTTTCTACCAAATAAATTTGTTAGTATCATCCTATAAATTAATAATAATTTCTTAAATAAAAGGAATATACAGGGAGAGACACCTATAGTGGAAATTATGTTTTCTAGAGATTCTTAAATATAATCTGCTGCTTGAGAATGCTTGTGTCCCAAAATTATATCCAGTATGACATATATCATAGCACGATTGCATTACTTTCTCAAAAATTTAAAATTACATAAAATAATTAATATTTAGGTATAGGCATGCTTGTAATTCTAGAACTTGGGAACATGAGACAGGAGGAAATGAAATTCAAAGCTATCTTTGGCTACATAGCAAGTTTGAGGATGATTTGTTCTACATGAGACTTTGTTATAAAACAATTGAAAGGTAAGTAATATTTTATATTACTCACCAAGCTCAAATGAAAACTCTTAAGGCTGGTATGAGAGTAATTTGCCACATTCACATGACCAGACTATGATGACATTAACAGCTGTAAAACCCAAATTCTTAAGGTTATCATGCCAGTGTATAGTTAGACAGTACTTCTTCAATTATTTTTCTTTTTTCACAAGACAACAACTCCCTCTCCTCAAAATTGCTGATTCAGATGTTGCAAAGGTAAACTTATAGAAATTCCATGGACACCATTTTAATTTTAATATTTATTGCCATCAAAAGTAGTGATTTAAGGCTTACACAACAGTAACCGCCACCATAGAATCTATCAAAAGAAACGAAGCTGTCTTCTATGTGTGTGATAAAGCTTTAATTTATTCCTCTTCAAAAATAAACTATTTTTAACATATAGATACTTGAACATGCGCTGGAATTTAGAAAAGGTAAGGAAGTTCACTCGATATAGCAGGCAAGTCTGAAATACCATCCTTGTTTCCTAAGTTTGACCTGAATTATTGAAATCTGAAGAATTCACATAGTCATATGAATAACTCATAATCAGAAAGGAGTCAGTATTGCATGTCAAACCTGAACAAACCCGTTTCTTTTTATGAGTTCTTTTTAATGTATGTTTTGTGAAAATCCTTTCTAATCTAGACAGCATTGTCAAGATGTCATAGTTTATGTTTCCACAGTTCAATCTACACGAGCATTGCACATTGCCCATAGGAGGGATAAGAAAGTGATCCAAGGGTAAAAAAAATATACGTGTACCTAAATATCCAGGTGGTCATTTGGTGCTAGATGTTTTAGTATTCTTGACTGTTAGTGGTGAATCACGTGAAAATCAAATAATAACAGGATTTATGATTATCATGTGATATACAAAAGATTAACAAGAATAACGCAAGGCACTAATTTCAGCAACATGTTCTGTTTGATGGTATTAATAGTTATCTACCAAATTAAATTGATAAACTGCATGAATGTATTCTTTCTTAAGGTAGTAGATATTCCTTCTGATTCAGCAATATTAAATAATGAGAGGTCATACACTGATTGGATCACATGAACAGGGAACTTAAATCTAGTAGCTCACCATGATATCAAACAGTGCAAAAATATTAGTGATTCTAAACTGAAATTTGAATAAATACTGAAGAAGTTCTACTTTTGTAGAAAGCATAGTGGGGTTCCGCTTCAGGAACGTCATTTCAACATCTCTTATCTGAAATCAAAGTGAGTTAAAGGAGAGAGGTCTTGTGCATCCATGTTCAGTGCAAGATTCAAAGCTCTTTGGTATCTAAGCATAAACTTAAAAAAAGCGCTTTAGGCGGCTATGCTTTCAGTTTTTACTACTATGCCATAGCACAAAATTGAAAAAATTAGTGATCAAACAGTTCTATTAAATCATTGTGTTGAAGGTTGGCTAAGGGGGAGCAGATGTTCCTAGACAGAGGATAAGATGCAAAAATAAGAAAGTAGATGCTACATCCACATGGCCATAGGCTTGTGAGCATGTAGACTAGGAACACTACGGCTTGAGTGTCAGTAGTGAAGCAGCAGACATGAAGTACCCGTATTGATACAAGGTTTTGTGCTACGGTTTCCACCTCCAAGTGTTTGCCTGGAGCCTATCCAAATTAAAGCGACTCCACTTATGCACGACGTAGAAAATGGAATCTGAGTTTCAATGAATTTTTAATTTTGTTCAATCTTGAATCTGTCCAACCAAAAACAATTTGAAGAGGGTTGCAGCTATCAGCTTCAGAGTAAGTGAGTTCAGCTCCTCTTTAGAGAGTTCTTGAATTTCCCATAAAAAATCAACAGTGTGCGTCTAACAGCATTCTTTAATTTGCCCATCAAAATGTGAATCACCACATCAAATATCCTTCAGGGCCCCTTTGGCTTGAAGATTAACGATGTCATTTTGCCACATTTTCTGAATTCTCATTTTAAATAATCATAAATAGCAAAACCTTGATATTCTTTGGTATAGCACAGTTGTTTGATTCACCCGAGTTTCTAAGTCCTAGAAATTGCACTTGTTCCTCTTTAGAGTCCCCAGTAGTCTCCTAAGGCTTCAGCTGAAGGATTCTTTATTGTATTCAAATTTTGTACCATATGAGTTGCTCCGGTTACTCAAATTATGAAGAGTCTTGGAAATAGAACTGGGACCACAGCAGAAAACTCCAACTGTTTTCCTGGAAAGAGAAGAGAAGAAATGGGAAACCAGGTACAAAATTTGGCAGAACGTGACAAGCAGTGTATTGTATGAACATGGGTTTAAGATACTTGCAAAGTTAATTTCTTGCTGCTTTACATTTTAAAACAATTTTTTAATTATGATACACATAGTTGAGTTCAGAAAAATTGTAACTATGGTCACAAATTGGCTGCTAGAAATTAAGCAGTGTGTTTTATATTATCCCCACATGCCACTGGTAACCACACTAGGGGAGAGAGTGAATAGATGTCAAATCTTTAACTGGCATTTTATAAATATTGTTCTAAGTTCTTCACAGTGGGTTGCAGGAGAAAGAAGGAGGGAGAGAGGGAGGAAAGATGGGAGTGAGGGAGGGAAGAAAGAGAGAGAGACAGAGAGAGAGACAGAGAGAGAGACAGAGAGAGAGACAGAGAGACAGAGAATGATTACCAATTGGAAACCAACATTGTTATGCACCTGAAAACACGCCCCCCCACACACATACACATGCATCTCTATATACTTTTTTACTTTATGCACTGCTGTGTTCCTGAGAAATGACAAATGGGCTTTTATTATTATGTAATATAAACTTCCTTCAGTAAACAAAAACATGTATCTTTAACAAATAGAAAAAATAAATTCTAAGAATTAAATATTTTGAATTGATTTTCCTCCAAGGTTTATTGATATGCGCTGACTTCCTTTTAGTATAACAGATGTTTAATTCTTCTTATCTCAACGAAGACGAATGGGGTATGCTCTCATTACCTCAGCATAATTGGGAGCAGAAGACAAAGACCAAATTTACTTAAACTCATACAGCCAGACAAAACATTTTTAGTAAGACTTCACTTCAAAAATTAAAAGAGAACCATAAAAACAGAGCATTTCTTTACAGTCATGATGGTAAAATGTAGACACTCTCTTCCACTGGAGAAGAAAGAAAGGGCTTTAGGTGCATCTCAGTGTAAGTGCTATTTCCTAGCATGCATGAAGCCCTGACTTTGACCTTCATCCCTGTAATTAGGCCAAACCTACTGTTATATATACTTCACCCACACACCCACACATACATTAATGTAAAGGTTAATTGTTGTTACTGTACACAGGGCATCATGCATCTCCAAGAAGCCACAGGATGGCAAATAAAATGCTTAGAGTAAGGTGTTGTACAGCGGTGTCGTAGAGACTACCAAACAATGAATGTTACTGTCATTGTCCTTGGCTCTCCAACAGATTTTGATAGCAAGGCATTATTACTGAATACACTATACACTTTTGTCACAGGACATAGAGAAGTCAAGTTGCTCCTGATGAGGAAGTTTCCTCCTTTATAGATATCTTTCATAGTCCAAAATGATTCTATGTAGGCTGTTGGACATAAATGTTATCAAGAGTCTTACTCATCTGTGAACACTGAGAGCTACAATAAAGACCAATGGGCAAGATATGCCCATCAGTGATAGTAGCAAAAATATTATGTGAAACCAACTGCTTTCAGATTAGGTTTAAGACCCACTGCAGAGGAGGAATGCATGCCTTGTACTATACATGTGGGTAAGAAAACTTGGCAGGGGAGCTAACAGCCTCTAGGGGTGAACCCACTACAATTATTCTGCTAAATGGACATAGTACTAATCTATCCACTAAGTTGATATCTTTATATCCATAATTAAGATCTGAGAACTCCACAGAAAATGGTACAATAAGTGGTAGTTAATGTAGAAATTTACAACTGGTCAAAGTGCAGAAAATTAGTGACTGTGGAGTTATATAGTGTCCCACAAATGGGACATCTATATAACTTCTACCTAAGGCTCAGGGACCATGATGGAAGAAGGGGTGATTTTTAAGTACCAGAGTACAGGAAGGACTGCAGTAAAAAAATCTCTGAACATGGCAGGACTGCTACACTCATGATGGCAGCTGTATTTGTCTCCACAAGACCTATGCAAGAAGAGGAGAGTCAACACAGCAGCATGGCAGTAGGATTCAAGAGACACCACCCTGACAGGTGATGGATGCTGAGGAGGAAGAAACAGTTTCCTTAAGAGTTTGGCTCCTGGTAGGTCAACCATCCTACACATTTGTATGATGACAGCACTAACTGGATTTTGTTGTTGTTTTAAAATGATGTGAAGTTGTGAAGTGAGGGGAAGGGGAATCTGAGAGAAGGTAGGAGGAGTCGGAAGAAACTGTGATTAAAATACACTTTATACACGCATAAAACTCCCAAATATATCTATATCTATATTATCTATCTATCTATCTATCTATCTATCTATCTATCTATCTATCTATCTATCTATCTCTTTATAATTCCAAAGATGTGTGAAGCAAGTATCTCAGAAACGGAATACATACTATGATCTCTTGGGGAGAAAAATCAAGAAAACAAACTAAACCTACCTTTACCATTTTTTGTTGCCTGGCAACAATCTGTATGCCAAAGAATAGTGTGGGAAATGAGAAAAGTATCACTGGGTCAAAGAGACCAAACAAACAAAACAACAGCAACAGGAACAAAAACAAAAACAAGTTTGTAGAGGCCAAAGCAGCTATAAATTATGTGACAGATTAAAGAAGACATGGGAAATATACAGCAAGAAGAGCCCAAGTTCTAGAAAGGAGAAATCTCAAGTCCTTGGCAGGAAAAAAATCGGGTCATATGAAAAAAATGAAACCACATAAATTTGTCAAGGACTACAAAAGATCAATAGGTTAAACTCTTTCGAAGAATTTCTAAAACCATAAGACCTGTGCCTCATGGTCCCTAGTTAGTGGTCCTATAAGTGTCCTCTTATTTGTAAAGTATAGTTAGTGGAGATGTTAAAGTTAGCTGTAGACTTCAAGCTGATCCAACTCTATAATATGAAATCACAAAGCAGGCCTTCCTTTTAAAGAACAAACCGAACCAAAGTAGTAGAGCTTTGTGGTATAACAACCCCAAAATACTTGAGAAGAATCATTTAAAATTGGCCAAACTTTAAAATAGGCTGGCACTTAAATGTTATCAGAAAGGCCTGTGCATGTAGGTGAGTGTAACACCATGTACTCTGCACGCACCCCTCTGGCTCTCTCTCTCATACACCCTCCCTCAGAAATCTAAAAGAAAGATAGTATCTACTCAGGAGTATTTTAAACTGATTTTTCCCTCCATTCTTACGTTGCTGTCATAACTTCAAAATGTGACTATTATTGGATATAGGACACATGAAGATGATTAAATCAAAATCAAACAGGAAATATGGGCTTAAATACAATAAATAGGATAATTACAGGGAGTTTGAATGCTAGTATTGTGTACAAATAGAAAAAAAAATTCATATGAAGGGACAGAAGGAGGGCAGCCATCTGCAAAATAGGGGGACAGTTTGTTTCCTTAAAAGAGGAAGGAAAGATGTGTTTAAAAGGCCTACCTAGTTACAATTTCTAAGTGGTTCATGAACTAGATAGGTTGATAGTATAGTAACAGGCATTGCCAAAGAAAAGAGAAATAAAATGGAAGACATAACATTAGAATCCATCCAAATTAAATTCTACAGAGAACAAAGACTGAGAAAAATATTGCCACCAGTCATGGATAACAACAACTCTTTTAACATGTGTGCAACTGCTATCCCAGTGGGAGCCAAGACAAAATTCGACAAAGCTGAGGAGTTTTCTACAAAGCATCTCTTAAATTTGATGTAAAAACCCTCTGAACCCATAAATCCGAGAATCACCTGAACTTCAAGAAAATGCTGGAAAGGTACAACAAAGACGAAACTTGAGAGGTACCTAGAAAGGGATAAAACCCATATCTTATGCATGATAAAGAGAAGATGAAATGTGAAGTTGGTAATAGGCATTTGACTCAAAATAAACATGTCAGGAAGTAGTAGAGTGACGGACACCTGAAAGTGCCAACAAAGCAAACTGTCAACCATTGTGGAATAAGCTGTACCTACACAGGAATGTCTTTGCAAGTGAAAACAGAATCAAAGGTTTTCTAACAAAACCTGAATTTACTGAAAGAAAACCGCTATTACAAGGAAGGTTATACAAAATTTTTCACGAAGAAGCAAAATGTTACTGATGGTATTCTGGTTAGCTGTAATTGTCAATTTGACATAGCAGAGTGTTGGCTGAGAAAAAAGTCACACTATAGGAATCATGTAAATAAGACTTAGCAGCGGGCATGATAAATTCTGGATGGATCAGGACACATAAACGTGGATAAATGCAAAATATGTTTTTGTATAATTTCTAATCTCTTCAACACTTTATTGACTGCTGAATCAAATAAACAAAAAGAACTAAGAATGAGGTTTATGGCCAGGCAAGGTAAATGTCAGCAACAGAAAAATGAATGAAGAGAGAGAGGGAAGTAGTTAAAGGGATAAAGGAGGATTAAAGTAGAATATATGACAGGCTCCCAGGACTCAATGGGGGTAGCTTTAGCCAAAGTGCCCAACAGTGAGGAGATGGGAACCTGAAAAGACCACTCAAGTAGATAGAAAGGGCCCTTAGTGTAGGGATAGGGTCACCAACTCATCTTTAAAAGTTTTGATCCAGAATTGTTCCTCTCTAAATGAAATGCAGGAACAAAATTGTAGCATAGACTGAAGGACAGGCCGTCCAGTGATCGTCCCAACATGGGATCCATTCCATGGGCAGGCACCAATCTCTGAAACTATTATTAATGCCATGTGCTTGCTGAAGGACCCTAACATGGTTGTCCTCTGAGAGGCTCTACCAGCAGTTGACTGAGACAGATGCCACAACCAAGCACTGGACTGATGTTGGGGACCCCGATGGAAGAGTTAGGGGAAGGATTGAAGGGGAATTGCGTCCCTATAGGAAGACCAACAGTGTTAACTGACCCGGCCCCTGGGAAATCCCAGAGACTAAGCCACCAACCAAAGAGCATACACAGGCTAATCCTAGGTCCCTGCCAAATATGTAGTAGAGGACTTCCTTGTCTGGCCTCAGTGGGAAACGATGCACTTCATCCTGTAGAGACTTGATGACCCAGAGAAGGGGGATGCGGGGTGGCGGTTAGCACCCTCTCAGAGGCAAAAGGGATGGGGTGAAGAATTCTTGGAGGAGGAGGTACAATGCTTGTGGGAGTAACCAAGCAATGCCTGATTTGACTTAAAGCCTACTCCATGAGATGAAACCCATAGCTGATACTGCCTGGGTAACTAGGAACCTGTGTGATAGTCTAAGGACATGAGGTAAAACCAAATACTGCTATTCTGCTAGAGAGAGGTATCAATAAAATGGCTCCCAATGACATTCTGTTATATTCACAGATCAGAGCCTTGCTCAGACATCATCAGAGAAGCTTCTTCCTACAGCATATTGGAACAAATATAGAGAGCAAAGTCAAAGAATATTCAGAGAGTGAGAGACTCTGGAACACAGCTCTAAATGGTATCTCCATCAAATCGCTCCTCTCAGGGCTCAGGAAACCCTGAGAAGGAGGAAGCAGAGAGAGTGTAAAAGCCATTAAGGATGAAGGACACCAAGGAAATAAGGCCTTCTAAACATAACACAACTGATGTACATATGAACTCATGGAGACTATGGCAGCATATGCAGGGTTTGCATGGCTCTTTACCAGATGGGGTCCTAGAGCAGAAAGAAGTGGACTGATGTCTTATCTCTAAGTAGAACCCATCTCCAATTAATAACCCCTTGCAAATGAAATTTTAATTTTCTCCAAGGGTGTCTCAATGGGGAAAACACACTAATCTTGAAGGTAGACTGCATGTCCAGAAGTAGATGACTATCAAAAAATAAATTCAAAAGAAGTTTTGGAGTTTCTTTATCTCATAATATTTCACATCAGACATTTTTCTTTTTTTAATGTTTTTATTACTATTTTTTAACTTTACCTTACAATTCATTTGCATGTATACTATGGCTTCCAGCAAAATGTTTTTTTTTTTTTCTTTTTTAATGCGATTCTTGAGAATTTGAAAAACTGGGTTTCTACATCTATGCCTCTTTCTTGTGTCTTTTCTTGTGTGCTTTTCTTTCTGCTTGTTTTGTCTTCTTCTAATGTGTTTGTCTTTTTTTTATCATATCATGCTATATTATACTAATTATTATACCTTAGAAGCCTATTTGTGTTTTAATGAGAGATAGAAAAGGGTGGTGGATCCATATGAGAGGTGAAGGTGGTGGAACTTGGAGGAGGAGAGGGAAGAGAAATCATAATCAGAATACGTTATATGAAAAAAATTATTTTCAGTAACAGAAAGTAGTTTGTAATATATATATATATATATAAATTTGACAGGGTGTGCCTGTCTCCAGTTTAAACCTTAATCAGAAGATTTTCAAACAAATCTGTATAAATAATCAAAATATAATTGAAAAATATCTGCCTATTTGGAAGCTGATCAGAATCACTCTAAATATGGCATGACCAAAAGAAAAATTACATGAACATTAACTATTTCAGACCTGCTTTATAATAAAAAATATAATAAAAGTGAGCTATAAAGTGGTGTCATAGAGAAATTTATAAGACTAGATGAAAATTGTCCATGATCAAAACATAAGAGCATCATTTAAAGTTGATTGAAGAAAAATTTGAAATACTTTTAAAAGATAAATAATTACCTACTATAGAACCAATATATTTTTGCTTAAAAAATTAAAACTTATGTTTCGTCTTGTTCATCTATGAATTTATACACTATTTTCTATTGCTATGAGAAACATAATGGGCAAAAGCAATTTCGGGAGGAAAAGATTTATTTCATCTTACAGCTTGTAGTCGACCATGAAGAGACACTGGGGCAGAACTTCCTGCTGAAACTGAGGCAGAGGCCATGGAGAAACACTGCTCACTGGATTGCTCTCTAGGGCTTGCTTAGGTTACCATTTATATATCACAGTAGCATCTGCCCAGGGGTGGCAGTGCCCACAAAGGCTAGCTATATCAATCCTTAGGCAAGAAAATACTTCCACAGACTTGCGTGTGGGCCAATATTATGGAGGCATTTACTCAACAAGGTTCCTTCTTCCCAGATGACACTACTTAGTAAGAAAATGACCAACAGACAATCAGCATAAAGACATTTACACAGGTTCGCAAAGTGTAAGAATTCATGACAATAAAATAGCAGGCCCCCTCTGAGATATAGAATCTAGACATGCAATCTATATCATACACTGTCTTAATAAATTAACATTTCCTGAAAATGAAAAAAAAATGTTTGCCCAACATACAGTGTTGAAAATCTCAATGTATGCACTGGTCATCTCTTTATTTTGTTGTTTCAGTGACTCTTATGCATGAGGTTTTAACCAAATGTTTTATCTTAAGCGAAACCTTCTACTTATGTAATATTTATTGTCCTAATTCAGAATTCTTATGGTATCAAGCCATTACTTTCCAACTGTGTTATATAAAACTCATTAAAATAATTAATTTCATAACCATGTCCCAGAGTAAATCCATACAGCAAGGAACAGTATACAATGTCAATAGTAGATACTGAACACTCATTCTTCGTACACCAGTTTCACATGAAAGGAATAAATAAATACAGATAATCAGTATAAAGTATAAACTTTATGACAAATAGTAATTCTCACAAACTAATGGAAGGAGCTGATAATCCTGATGTGATTTGTTATAAGAGAACCAAGGCAGTAGGTTATGGATTTAGATTTGCGTTAAGGAAACTAAAAAAAAATTCAGCCATGTGGTATGGAAAACAATTTTTTTTTTCAGAATTCAGTAAATAACAGTGTTGAATGTGACAATGATGTCTACACTGAGGGTCAGAAAAATAGGACAAAAATATCACATCGAATGCCGGTGACATTGGAGGAAAGAATATGTCCAAAACTGGGATTAGATTTTTTTTCACCTTTACTAGGAAACAGAATATTAGAAAGTAACACTGGTTTGAAGTAATAAATATTCATTCTCTCTCAATTAGAAAGTACTTTATCAAAGAATGAAAAACGCAACTGAAGTAATTTCAAACATGCCTCAATGTGAACCACATGAGTAGCTTCAATTCTTTATGTTTGGCTCCTTTGACTTCAATTTATAAATTCTGAAAAAAAATTTTTGAGGGAGCAGTTAGAGGCCACGTTGAGTTAGTGACCTTTTCAAGGCACTGGATCATCCATGCACTTATGGGTTGGAGAACCTCTTTAAAACTCATCTTTTTCCAAGCTGGCCAATACATTTAGAATCAATACCTTGTAGGTATATAAAAATGAATTTTTAAAATTATAAAATTTTCAATTACATTCATACAGCACATAATGAAATTTCAATTAAAGATTTATCACACCTGATTGTGGTCCCATAACATAAAAACAGAATTAGAAAGTTCCTGATAGTGAAAAATTATTGTTCATGATATATAATAAATGAAAACTGATCATGTTTCTAGTGGGTTTATATACCTACCATGCTATACATTCATTATTTTATAGTGCCTATTAAATAACTTAAAAAGAAAATGTTTACTGTATAACAGAAGCAGCCTTAGTCATGTCTGGTTTACTACCACTCCTGGCTGCACTATTTTTTCTTATACTTATCCTTAATTTGCTTTATTCATTATAGCATTAGGAACACTGTACTGTAATGTATCTCTATCTAAATAAACATATACACATATATACATGAATATATAGAGATTTGGAGATATGTCAGATATTTTAAGCATGTTTGTACATTTAAGTACCCTCAGTATATATCAAAATGTATTTTTAAAATTATAAATTATTCAACTGCATTCATAAACCACATAATGATATTTCAATCAAAGATTGAGCATACATATGATTATGATTCTATAACATGAAAACTGAAGTAAAAGTTCCGCACACTCAATGATGCCATAGCTGTCATAAATACTTAAGTACAGCACATTACAAATAAGTTTGTGGTGAAATTGGTATAAACAAATAGACTGAACTGTGAGCCATGTATAATAAAACATAACTTTGTGTTAAATGATGCTTTCACACTGATGAACCTCCTCAATAATACATATTTTCAAACATGTCTATACCATATTAGTGACTGGATGGTAAACACAGTCATCTTAAAAATGTTAGCTGGTGAATAAGCTACTCATAAAATATGTTAAAGCAAAATTATAATTTATGTGCATAATGATGTGGAAGGAAGATGAATTTAGGAATCAAAGTATAACTTTTTCAGGTGTAAAAATATATTAGATTCTGAGAGAATTCAATAGGTTAATGGGCTAGCAATTGAAGTTTAAGAGAAAATTATGTACAATTTCCAATTGGAACACAAGAGCTTCTTCCGGCACCATTTTCACAACTAAGGAACTAAGATATTTCTATTCTTATATATGTGTTTAAAGTAATTAATTGTAAAATGTCTATATCTATAACATTTTCAGTACAACTTAGGAAGCATCAGAAAATTAAACTCATGTTATAAACCTAAAATAGAATATCAATGGCTCAGGCTCTAAGATTAACCATTGACAAATAGGATCTCATAAAATTGAAAAGCCTCTGTAAGGCAAAGGATATTGACAATAGAACAAAATAGCAACCTACATGTTGGGAAAATATCTTTACCACCCCTACACCCAAGAGAGGGCTAATATTCAGTACATATAAAGAACTCAAGAAATTAGACTCCAGAGAACCAAATAACCTTATTAAAAATGGGGTACAGAGCTAAAAAAAAGAATTCTCAACTGAGGAATTTTGATTGGCCTAGAAGCCCCTAAAGAAGTGTTCAACATCCTTAGTCATCAGGGAAATACAAATCAAAACGACCCTAAGATTCCACGTCACACTATTCAGAATGGCTAAGATCAAATCTCACATGATAGCAGATGCTGGCGAGGATGTGGAGAAAGAGGAACAAACCACTCTGAAATCAATATTGCAGATCCTCAGAATATTGGAAATAGTTCTAACTGAAGACCCAGTTATACCACTACTGGGCATATACTCAAAAGATGTTCCAACATATAACAAGGACACATGCTCCACTATGCTCATAGCAACCTTATTGATAATGGTCAGAATCTGGAAACAACCCAGATATCCCTCAAAAGAAGAATGGATACAGAAAATGTGGTACATTTATATAATGGAGTACTACATACTTATTAAAACAATGACTTCATGAAATTCACAGGCAAGTGAATGGAATTAGAAAATATCATCCTGAGTGAGGTAACCCAGACACAAAAGAACACACATGGCATGTACTCACTGATAAGTGGATATTAGCTCAAAAGCTCAGAATATCATGATGCAACTCACAGATCATAGGAAGCTTAAGAAGAAGGAAGACCAAAATGTGGACTACATAGAGGGGGGGAACAAAATAATCATGGGAAGTAGACAGAGGGAAGGACCTGGGAGGGAGGGAGGAGGGGGAAGAAAAAAGGGGGGCAGAATCATGTACGAGGAGAGAAAGTAGAGAAGTACAGAGGGTCAGCAAATTGAACAAAAATATGTAGCAGTAGGGGAACAGGGGGGAGCCACTAGAAAGTCCCAGTTGCCAGGGAAGCAAGAGGTTCCTAGGACCCAACGAGGATGACATTAGCTCAAATACTCAACAAACTGGAGAGAGGACCTGTAGAAACCATATCTAGTAGACAGGCACAGCCCTCAGTTAAGGGATGGGGCCACCCACCCATCTCAAAAATTTTAACCCAGAACTGTTCCTGTCAGAAGGAAATGCAGGGACAAAAAATGCAGCAGAAACTGAAGAATAGGCCACCCAGAGACTGCCCTACCTAGGGATCCATCTCATCTGCAGACTGGAGCCTTGTATAGCTGTCCTCTGAGAGGCTCTGCCAGCACCTAAGACAGATGCAGATACTCACAGCCAACCATCAGACTGAGCACTGGGACCCCAATGGGAGAGTTAGCAGAAGGACTGAAGGTGTTGAAGGGGATTACAACCCCATAGGAAGAACAACAGTATCAACTAAACTGACCACCCAGAGCACCCAGGGACTAAACCAACAACCAAAGAGTACACATGGAGGAACCCATGGCTCCAGCCACATGTGTAGCAGAGGACTGCCTATGTCATCAAAGTAGGGTCCAGTAGAGGCTCAATACCCAGAGAAAGGGGATGCTAGAGTGGTGAGGCAGGAATGAGTGGGTTGGTCGGGAATCCCCTCAGAGGCAAAGGGGATGGGATGGGGGATTTGTGGAGGGGAAATGGGCAAGAAGGCAACATTTGAAATGTAAATAAATAAAATAACCAATAAAAAAATCTTCATGTACACACAGTTTTCAAATTTCTTCTACATCTGTGGCAGGAGACCTCTGCCTGGACCACCAGGGCTCCATAGCCAATTAGCGCCGGGAGAAAGCTAGCCTCCCAGGTCCTCAGGACACAGAGACTGAGGAAAAGTCAGGCACAGAAACCTTCCAGTTTCCATCTGTGGTGGAAGACCTCTGCCTGGGCCACCAGGGTTCCATAGCCAAGTAGCGCCAGGAGAAAACTACCCTCCCAAGAGCGTGGAAAAGCCTTGAGTGGGGATAAGATGAGCATCACTGCTCACCGGGACCCACCCAGAACCCGCGGGACACAGGGACTGAGGAAAAGTCGGGGACAGGAACCTTCTGGTTTCCATCTGTGGCTGGGGACTTCAGCCTGTGCCACAGGGCTCCAGGAGAGTGCTGGTATCCCAGGAGTGCTGACATACCTTTGAGCACAGGCAAAACTACCACTTCTGTTCAAATTCACTGGATCAAGAGGGACCCTTGCAGAGCCATCAGGACACAGGAACCAAGGGACAACTGGGGACAAGATCCTTCTGATTTCTGTCTTCACCCCAGAGCTGGCCCTGTGCCACAGCTCTCCAAACCCAAATATCTCTCAGAGAGAGCTGAGTATTCAAGGAGTATTGACACAGAGGCCTGCAGGAGGGACAAGCCACAGCCAGACAGAGTAAGACCAGCTAACATCAGAGTTAACAAGATGGCAAAAGGCAAGGGCAAGAACCTAAGGAACAGAAACCAAGGCTACTTGGCATCATCAGAACCCAGCTCTCCCACCACAGCAAGCCCTGAATACCCCAACACACCAGAAAAGCAAGACTCAGAATTAAAATCATTTCTCATGATGATGATAGAAGACTTTAAGAAATAAATAAATAATGCCCTTAAAGAAATACAAGAGAACACAGGTAAACAAATAGAAGTCCTTAAAGAGGAAACACAAAAATCAAATTTCTTCTAGGTATTTTATAGTTGCTGCTCTCCACTATGATAAGTTGAGTGATGACAAATAAAGTAAATGCCCTTCCTTCCACTGTTACTTCTTCAGATCACAGGCACACTCAATATTTTAATAGTTTTGATAGAACCATTGTTCTTAGAAGAAAAAAATTCATTTTGGAAATACTCCTGGCTTGGAAAGCCTAAGTTAAAATAAAGGGTTCAAAGAATACACATGAAGGGGCCCATGGCGCTGGCCACATATGTGGCATAAGACGGCCTTGTGGGCCATCAGTGGGAGGAGAGACCCTTGGACCTGAAGGTGTTAGATACCCCAGTGTAGGGGAATGCTTGGGAGGGAAGATGGCAGTGGGTGGGTGGGTGGGGGAGCACCCTCATAGAGGCAGGGAGAGGGGAAATGGAATAGGGGGTTTCCAAAGAGGAAATCATTTGAAATGTATATAAAGTAGATATCCAAAAATAAAAAAATATATATAAAGGGTTAAAAAATTCAGTACGATAATAAAGTACAAAAATTAATTTCTGAATGTGACTATTGCTAGACATATTGGTGACATTCTCTTATTTACTCAAATTGACACTGAAACTCTTTTATGCTGATTGTCTGATATATACCATGAAAATAAATATCCATGTTAATCCAGGTGGTGGTGATGCATGCCTTTAATCCCAGCAGTAGGGACGCAGATGGATCTCTGTGTTTGACACCATCGTGGTCTACAGAAAGAGTTCCAGGACAGACAAGGCTACACAGTGAAACCCTGTCTTGACTCCCAATCACCCAAAATAAATACATAGATAAATAAATAAGCAAATAAATATCAATGTTAAGATGTTAAAGTGAGTACACACTTTTAAAAGTAGGTAGGTGAGTCTAATTCACAAATACTTAATTGTTTCTAAATAATTTTTTAATTATTCTGTGTTCTAGACTTTTAGAGTGATAACTAGTTTACTTCATCTTTTGATTGAAAATGAGTGTTAAAATGACTTTGTGATAAACATATTGGCAATTCATGTTTCAACATTTCACAGGATGACCCAGGAATATTTTAATTTGATCTTCATCCTTATGTTAACTTTATGAGGTACATCACTTACCCTCTGTTACATTTTGCTATTTCATCAAATAAAAGCTTCCACCGAGGACGCCCAATAAAAAGTCTCGAATTCAGTGTGTGGTATTTTTCTCCAATTATCTTCTGTCAAAAGGGAAGGATATGTTTTATAAGATGCAGCTTTCAATAAACAGCACATTTCTCTTACATGAATTCACCTTCCAAATCTTCTAAATTTCTGTGACAAAAAGAACAAAAATGGAATTCTACGAAGTACAACCATTTCAAAGTGCCACTTTCATTTTCTTTTCCTTTAAAATTCAGTAATCTTTTTAACGTCATTTTCTCAAATTGCTGACTTACCTTGATTTTAGTTATTTGCTTCATTTTTAAATGAATTCAATGTAAGATGAAGAACATACTTCAGTTCATCACATACTATTAAGTGGGCTCAAAATTAAATGTCATTGACATATGTTTGTACCTAAGTATGTTTGTCATATTCAGTTCATTATATGAGTAAATTAACACAAATTGTCATCACAAATTTGGGGGAATAATTCTAGACACAACTTCCCAAGACAACAGAGATCTAAGTCTGTACTCTATCAGCCAGTGACTGGTAATGGGCTCATCACTGCAAAGCAAAAACACTTGTTCTTAATTGACAGTGAACAGTAAGACGGAAATAAGAAGAAAACAAAGTTCCTGACTTTCAGTTAGGTAGACTCAGTACCAGATATAACTATCTATATATATTTTATTATTAGATTATTATGTAAATATATTTATCAATATTATCTATCTCCTAGTTATAATTATATAAGAAAGAAATATTATATTTTCTTGCTTCATAGCTGTGGTAAAATGAAATAAAAACTATAAAATATTATCTAAAAACTCCCCAAACTAAATAGGATAGTTTTTAGATAACTGATAATTATTCATATTTTATTTGAAAAACAATAAAAAGGGATGAAGAAAAAGTGTATAAAAAATCTCAATTATAACATTGCAGATTATACTTTGAGCTCTGTAGGAAATGCACAAATGCATTTGTGTGCACACAAACACAGCCAGACACACTCACACAGTTTTTTTTTTTTAATTTGGAAAAACATTTGCACAAAGATTCATCACATGATGGAACTATTTGATATTTCTAAATGTTAGTTTGCTTTGCATTATAATATAGAGAGTAATAGAACGCATTATTCAAATTAATTGAGATTACACAAAATGATGTATGGGAAATTCTCAGCATAGTCTCTCTTATAGTAAAGAAGGCATGATGGCTTTTACAGTTTCTATGTTAGATTCCTCTAGAATGGAATATGTTTAATTGTGTATGACTTTATCTTTTCTCATCACAGAAAACCTTCCCACTATGGAAAAAAAATCACAGGGTTGTTCATTTGTTGCTTGATGTCTCTCTAGAGACATGGAACTTGAAACAATCCCAAAGAAGAAAGATGGAATCAAAAGGTTGACTTCAGCATGCTGTGAGGAGAACAGAGTTGACTTCAAGGACAAGCTATGAGTTTCCTGGATGTATCCCAATAGAGGCTTTCCTCTAGGACACTTCTGCTAAAACCCCATGCAGAAATTTTCTTCCAGCACAGCGCTTACAGTAAATCTTCTATTATCAAGAGGCTCATTTAATTAACAATAACATCCAGCCACATACCTGTATCCCATCTGTTTGACTAAGGTACAGCTGGATGTTCACAAAGTCAGGTCTGTTTTCTTGCCAAAACTGAGAGAACATAAAAATGAAAAGCCTCATTTAAATTCTTTCTAAATATTCAGAGCTTGTACGTAGCATATGTGATTCTATAATGCAGTAGATAATTTGGCTTATCATAGTAAATATTTATAATAAAATAAAAGTATGGATAAAGATAATTGGTGATTAGTAAATAGACAGATGATAGTCAAGTTCTCTCAACATAACTTGCTCTGGTGAAATTTAATGATTGTTTTGATAATAGAAGAACACAATCACCTACGTCTAAAGATACACGATAAATCATACTAAGAAATGTATTATTCCTCTCAGTTCCTTACAAACAACCTCTATTTGATTTGCTAAGATGCCCTACATTTTATCTCAAGGCTTCACTCATCAATAAACGTCATTTTCATCTTAAAAAGAGACAATAGGGACATAGGATATTCATGATAGGAAAATAAATCCAAAGCATAAAAAGTAGACATACCATCTGGCTTTCTACTCAGTCACTATGGATTTTGCTCGAATAAAAATATGGGAGACTAGAAGTATACCTGTAAAGAAGTAATCTAGAGAAAGCGAAACCACAGCTTTCTTTCCTCTCCCACCTAGAAACTATTATTCTACATCAATTAACTACAGAGTGAACTATTCCAAGTATCTTATGTAAATGGTACCATACAGTATTTTTCCCTTCCTATTTGACTTACTTACATCACTTTAATTATCATAGCATTTCTAAGATCCATTCAAGTTTTAACGTGTCAGAATTTTCTTCTTCATGTTAAATGATTTTATTATATAAATACACAGAATTTTTTTCCAATCAGGTATATGTCAGGTGTTTGAGTATTTGGAATATTGTAAATAATTCTTCTAGAACCATCTTTATTCAATTCCACATCTTCAGTAATACTAGGCATAATTTTAAATCTCTTTTTTCTAATATAAAAACTACAAGCCTTCTGCAGTCTACCTTGTCAATAGCACTACATGCATGCCTGCATACCACTCTCCAGTTGCATCTTGCTTTTTCTTATGCTATAGACTTCTTTCCTCTTCTACACTGCATTAAACACATAACTGCAACAGAGAACTTGGAAAGTTAGCTTCCCTGTATTGAATTTGTTCCCAAGACTTTTGACTAGGCAATACACTCAAGACTATTCCAACAGCTCATGGCTTGGTGGACACTGCTGAACACACTCCTTAAGAAAACAGTGCTTCTGTTGGCCACACTGATATACTTCTACTTTCTTTTGCTTTTTGGCACAAATTGAGATCTCAGATATACTGCACATATAGTGATTTTGTTGCCTATGTCACTATGAATACAAGAGAGATAAAAAAAACCATGGTTTTATTTTGTTACCTACTATATCTTTAGACCCTAAGACAGATCCTAATTCTCAGGAGACATTTAGTGATATTTGCTAGATGATAACATGCTTAGATCCATGAAGAAAAATGTTTTAAGGAAGCAACATGTGAATAATTACTGAAACATTGTGTACAGATACAAAGTAGCCAATATTAAGGAACTGAAAAGTAAATCAGATACAGTGGCCTAGGAATTCTCCATATTAATATAGATAATGAATTGATTTTATTCTCACTCATAGGAAAACAACATTAAAGATGTAGCAACAAGCTTTAAAATAATTTGAATAAAAATATGAATAATATGTTAGAACTTAATTCATTCTAGTGACATAGATTTGGTGGGTAACGTAATAACAGATTTTACTTTCCTAAGTGAATTAGTCGAAGAACCTTTTCGAGATTTAAAACTGTATAGTGGATCAAGAAACTTGCTGACTATAAAAGCATTAAAACAAAAATATGGGGGAATTTATTATAACAGAGAGGTTAGAAGATGTCATGTTTGTGATAATCACTTTGTCTTTCTTTTCTCATCGTCTCTAGTCATGTGCATATATATATATATGTATGTATATATATATATGTATATATATATATGTATATATATATAAGTATGTTATTTTATGTTAAAATGCAAAAATGCCTGTTAAAATACATCAGAGAAAGAAATATATTAATATTTACATCTGAAAGACGTGCATTTATTTTTATTCAATGTTAACTCTGGTTTTATATTTAAGA
Source organism: Uromys caudimaculatus (assembly GCA_028551405.1). Lineage (NCBI taxonomy): Eukaryota > Metazoa > Chordata > Mammalia > Rodentia > Muridae > Uromys > Uromys caudimaculatus. Next base: position 105,305,918 of record CM052703.1, read on the forward strand.
GAGCCTTTTATTCAATAGTGAGCATTTCTTGCTTTTAGAATATATAAATAAATATTGGTCAAGAAATTATAAAACTAAAAAATAATAACCATCCAAATATTACCTTGCTATGTAACATAAAGAGCAAGTCTGCAAACCACTGGAATGACTGGATGTCTCTGCACACCCAGATAAAGTACAATCTTCTTAGCTTGTATGGTTTCCAGTCATCCCTTTAAAATTAATGCAATGAATTATAACTGGAAATGGGTAGACAATACAAAGTCTACATATTCATGAACATTTGCTTTTCATTCATAAACAACCAATAAAAAATAAATAAACAGATCCCTCACTCAACCATTTCCATGCCAACATTTACCATAACTCTCAAACAGATATGGTACACAATTTGGTGATTAAGATGTCATAGACTGCTATATTTGTCAGTATTATACACATCTCCTGTTTCAACTTCCAGACCAAAAACTGAACTCTTGGGACGGAAGAATGTTGGCTTATGAGTCTCAGAAAAACAAGTTCTCTTTTTCAGTGAACTGTGTCATTGTGCATGGATCAAAAGGTCATTCAGACTTGCCCTCACTTTTAGGTAATAGCATTCCAGAAATTTGGTTGTTTATTCTTTTTTAATAATCATTTAAGAAAAATTTCACAACCACACACTATGTAATACATTCCAGCTACTCACAAGTCCAAGTCTGGATGCCTACTTATGACTATGAGGTAGACTTGAGGTTAAAAAAATGTTCCTTTTTTAATAATACTAAGTATCAAAATAACTTGTAATATGTTGTCTGAAACAAATGATTTCTGGATTGGAACATGCTTATTTTTGTAAGAGTCTCCAACATGTCCCCAAATCACATTTAGTATAATATTAGAAAATGCAATAAAATATTCAAAATATCATTCATTTCTTTTTTTAATTTTTTTATTTTTGAGACAAGGCCCTACCTTGAACTCATGATTCTCCTAACTAAGCCAAAGGAGAGTTTTATTTCTTCTTCTTTTTAGATATCCCCTTACACATTTTAATGTAAGTTTGTCTAATTGAGAAGGGAATGGAAGCGATCGGGGAGCACCATCTTGCTGTCATCTTGTTTGTGTTCTATGGTGATGAATGAACTTAAGTTTATAATCCTGAAATGAAAATACTAAGACTATTTCCCAGTTGGGCAATCTCAACTTTGACATTTCTTTTCTTCAGCCTGTTGCAAACTTGTTAATAAATGAAGGAATGGGGTGATGATATGCTCTTCATCTTCTCATAAAAGTGCTCCCTGAACATATTCTTACAATCACTCCAGACATTTGTTTTTACAATCTATTTACCCTTTTTTACTTATAATTTTATTTTCTTAATTTCTTTCAAATATAATGCATTCTGATTACTTTCTCCCAAATCCCATTTTTCTCTCCTTCCTTACTATAAGGCCACCTTGCTACATCCCTATTAGTCCCTTTCCCAGTTTCATGAATTTTGGGTTGCTCTATGACCCATTTAATATACCCAGGCCCATTTATGGTCACAGGGTTGAACTAATCATTGGAGCCTGGCGGGGTCACCAGTGAGCACAAACCGAAGGCACTGATTCTCCCCATCCCTGAGTCTATCGGTAGCTTATACTTTGGTAACAAAGTGTATGACCACCAGATTCCTTCCTTCATCTGTCTATGAAAACTGATGTGCTCATTCTTCTGCAGACTCAGAGGAAGCATGATTGCAATGGTTATAAGTCATTCAGAAGATGACATTTAAAGTCTCTTTATTCATAATCTGTTTCTTTATGCCTCTCTCTACTAAAATAGTCTCTGATTCATGGATGTGTTTTCTTTGTGTTTTATATTTTAAGATTTCATCAATCTTACAAATTTCTTACTACTTCCTTTTAACTTGCCTCAATTGAATGTCAAGTTTCTAAGGGTATAGTCGATGCTTTTACACTCATTGTTTTATTTCCAATAACTCAAAGATTAATTGGCACAAGTGCATCCCAAAATACTTGTTAATCAAATAAATAAACAGTGACACTAATCTGATGAAATCAAGAAAAGAAAGAGGAGAGCAAGTAACTATTGATAGGAAAAGAAGATGGGTTTGTTTTTACAAGAAGGATGCTAGGAACTACAGATTATACACTGAGAATTACTGAATTACTTCTTTTGCCAATTAGGAAATGTCATTTCTTGAACACTAAGTGGGAAAAGACTATAGAGAGTTATTTTATATGCAAATTAGATGTGTTTGAATATTTCTCTATCTGGAGTAGTAAGATTGATCAAAGTAACATACAGTAGAGTGTTTAGTATTGATGCAAACGGAGTGACTCCAATGCCTCCAGCCACACAGAGACTAACTTCATAGTTCAGTGACTCCTCAAATGGGCTTCCAAATGGACCATCAATATATAACCTATAGGGAAGGCAGACAAAGGTTGAAAAGATGAAAAGTTATTTTTCGATAACATGTACCATTTGTGCTGAATCCAAATTATATTCATTGTGATGACCTAGGCCTTATCTAATTGTTTCTTAGTCATAAGTCCAAAGGAATAAGCAATTTGTTTTGAGCTATTAATAGTAAAACATGAACTTTCTCCCATTTCTAAGTTAACTAAAAGTTTAGGAAATTATAGAGATAAAAATATGTTAAAGCTTGATCATATTTCATTGTGATAACTAACAAAATGAAAATACTAGCTGATTCAATACCTGAAACTGAATAGTATATCCTTCAGTAATAAGTACTCTGGCAGACATATTTAGTTTTATGTGAACTATAGAAATAGAAAATCACAGGAAGAAGAAGAAAGCGATGGCAGCAGAGGAGGAGGAGAAAGAAGAGGAGGAAGAAGAAGAGGAGGAGGAGGAGGAGAAAGAGGAGGAAGAATCTAATATTGTGCTTTCTCTTTCACTAGTTAAATTAGTAAATATAAACACTACTGAAGAAATCACAAAGAAAATTGTATTTTCTTTGTGTGTGCTTATTTAAATATGTGTGTATGTGTGTGTGTTTGTGTATGTTATACAACCACCCTTAACTACAAACAGAAACTATGAATTGTCCACTTAATATGCACCCTCCTTTTCTTAGTAACAGAACATTAATTTTATTGAGGAAAGCAAATGTCTAGTCAAAACACCACATTTCCCAGATTCCATTCATCTGTTTTGACTGTGTGGCTATTTTGGCAGATGTAAGAAGCCGTCTCACTTAGATGCTGTGGCCCTCTTGTACTTCATCATTCCTTCTGAATCCCTGATGTCTGAAAACATTCATTTTATGATCAAAAGAGTTTTCTGTGATTACTGGAGAATGACCATGCTTATACCATTTGTGTCATTTGAGACATCTTGATAGATCCCATGTATATAAGAAACTGCTGTTTTATAATGTCTTTTTCCATTATATGTTTTCAAACAGTATATCTTCATAGCATGTCTACATGACATTTATGTTTGGAGACCACTTAAACAGAAGGCCAGGTATGACAATATACTTGTGGAGCTAATGATTAGGCATCTGTTAAATGTGTGTAGAATAAATTCATTAATAGGCATTTCTTCAAATACAGGGCTTCATGGTATTTAGTCACTGCTTATATTTTGTTTTTCACCATTGCATAAGTGACTTTATTTTATATGTATCTGTGATTGTATTGTGTCATTTGGATAGTTGTATTTACTAGGTTTCAAATACAAGTAATTTGCCATTTCTTGGAAATGCAAATGTCATTTTGCATCTTTGGTAACTAAAAACCATGTGTTGACCCAGAAATGGGAAACAGACTGAATTTCTCCATTGTTGCTTGAAAGATGCCATCCTAGAGATTCATTGCACCCACAGAAGATGCTGCATATGCAGGAAACAAATTCCTTTAGTGTTTCACCACACTGAACCACATTGGCTTGCTATTTCAAGGTTAACTATTTACACTGACAAAATTTAGGACATCCTAGTTAATACATGTATATTATTTAGACAGAAAACTTGCAAAGGATGCTTTTAGGAAATACTGTATCCAGTAAAAGAAGGGAAAAAAGTTTTTACCTAAAGAAAAAAATAACCAAAGTTAATATTCCTAATTTAGTATTTTAAACATGGAAAGCATTTTACTACTAAACACTTTGTATAATTAAATATATATATATATAATTCTTATCCTTTCTATGTAACTCATGTTTATTAGTCAACAATTATGAATTATGTATGATTTCTTTGCATGCTTCAAGACCAACAATGACTTGAGTTCTACCCTATAAATTTTGGTATCTTCATCTGAAAACCACATCAAATAAGTTAGATAAAAAATAAATTAATTGAATTCAATGATATTTTAAGAGACCTTCTTTGCAAACTTCACCAATAAATTTTATTTTATTTCATTAGCAAGTGAGAAGCAACATGAAAAATACCCATTTGCTAATTATCTGCTTCCAAAACAACACATGTTTCTCCTTCCCCACATAGCTATTCTCTGGTGTTTTGTAATAGCTTTGAACAAGAACACTAGAACTTGGAGTTCCAGCCATTTACTAGGAATGAGATCACACATGAGCTACGTGACCTCTCTAAACTCCATTTACTTCATGTAAAAAAGAGACAAGATGTGATGATACAGAGAAACCCTGTAAAGAATTGGAGAATTTAACAGAAACGTCAGTGATAGTTTATGAATGATGATATCAGTGCTTCAACATTATGCCACTGGGACAAAGTACATCATAGACAGAGAGGTGGACAAAGCCCAAAAGAAGATAGGGAAACCATGGATTTGCTCTGATGGATCTCTGAGAATCAACTCATTTTCATTTGGTATTAATTTGTTATGAATTGATACATTTAATCATAAAGGACATACATAAATGAGGTCTCATGTAGTATTTTGAAACCAAATTTACTATGAAATATTTAAATCAGCTTAGTCATCTATAACTCAAATGTTTATTATTTATTTTTATTTTATTATTATTCCTATTTATTTTGTTACTGTGACTATATTCAGAATCCTTTATAAAACCTTTAAAAGTATATACTCTGTTACGTAATGTCACCAGACTGTGCAAGAGCACAGAAGAGTCTGACTCCTTTAACTTTAACTTTGACTTAGCATGAATTTGTCAGTCTTCAGCCCCCTGCACTCAACACATGACACACACACACACACTCACACACACCCACACCCACATACATGCAGGACCCAATCAATGGGGAAGGGAAAAGATAATAACAAAATCAATACTGAGGGGTTACCTACAAAGATCTAGTTTTTTTTATGAGAAGTAGAAAGAGGAAAATAAAATAACTTAGATATAATATTTTGTACATTAACTTGAGTAATGTGTATATTTCCTAAGCTTTCATTTATGAGTAGCAGAGAGAAAACTATAGAGATTACAAACAATTGTGCACTTCTTCAAAACTGCAGCTGAAAAAGGGCGTATTTTTGAACATCAGTAGATAAGCGATAAAAAGTTTTATTATGAAAGACAGCATATCTAAGAGAAGAAGCCACGCCTTTGCAAGGCTCACCCCAAACTACACAAGCATCTTCTTCATTTTAATAACTGTTTTCACCTTATGATAATTTTCATTCATATTTTCTCAATTGTTTTAGTTATTAGTTAAGATGGAGTTGATTAACCTGTCTTTTGAGGATTTTTGTTTTTGTTTTTGTTTATACTCCATCATTTCAGACTTTAAATTTTTTTCTTTTTTTTTTTTTCGATATTTTCTTTATTTACATTTCAAATATTTTCCCCTTTCCAGGTCTCCTTTTCAGAAACCCCCTATCCCATTCCCCCTCCCCCTGCCTCTATGAGGGTGCTCACCCACTCCCCCACCCACCCACTCCTGTCTCCCTGTCCTGGCATTCCTCTACACTCGGACATGGAACACCCTCAGGCCCAAGGGTCTTTCCTCCCTTGATGTTCAAAAGGCCCTCCTCTGCCACATATGCGGCCGGAGTCATGGGTCCCTCCATGTGTATTCTTTCATTGGTGGTCCTGTCTCCAGGAGATCTGGGGGTCTGGCCTGATGACACTGTTGCTTCCTTCATGGGGCTGAAACCACCTCAGCTCCTTTAGTCCTTTCTCCAACTCCTCCATCGGGGACCCCACACTCAGTCCAATGGTTGGCTGCAAGCAACCGCCTCTATATTTGTCAGGCTCTGACAGAGCCTCTCAGGAGACAGCCATATCAGGCTTCCATCAGCAAGCACTTCCTAGCATCCACAATAGTGTCCAGGTTTGGAGGCTGTATATGGGATGGATCCCCAAGTGGGGCAGTCTCTGGATAGCCTTTCCTTGAGTCTCTGCTCCACACTTTGTCTCCATATTTCCTCCTGTGAGTATTTTGTTCACCCTTCTAAGAAGCACTGAAGTATCCACATTTTGGTCTTCCATCACATGGTCTGTGAATTGAATCTTGGGTATTCCGAACTTTTGGACTAATATCCACTTCTCAGTGAGTACATACCATGTGTGTTCTTTTATGAATGAGTTACCTCACTCAGGATGATATTTTCAAGTTCACTCCATTTGCCTGCGAATTTCATGAAGTCAGTTTTTAATAGCTGAGTAGTATTCCATTGTAAATGGACCATATTTTCTGTATCCATTCCTCTGTTGAGGAACATCTGGATTGTTTCCAGCTTCTGGCTATTAGAAATATGGCTGCTATGAATATAATGGAGCATATGTCCTTATTTTTAATGGAGAAATTAATCAACTGTAAATTAATCCAATTATGTGACAAAAATATAGTCAATAGTTCTTTAAATCTTCTGTCCAGGCACTTGCTATTGCCTCTTTGAATCAGATTGTTTAACAACCAATTTAAGTTTGTATTTCTATTAATAATCTGAGTAGAAAGTTTGCTGTAATATTAGAGAAATGCCCTTGTTAATATTTTTAAAGTAGGTAATAACCATGACAGTATTTTCCAAAAATGAGTTCAGAGAATTTCATAAGAACTTTTAAAATTTTTATGCTATGGAAATAAATTTAGGAAATGCATTACAAAAATGATTATAAATTTGTTTACTTACTTTAAAACGTCTATGAAACAAACCCTCCAATCTTGGGGGAATGGCATGAGATCCACTCATTTAAGATAAAACAGTAAAGCAATCTATTTAACCAAACTATTTAAGCTCCTCTAAATGGTGAAATACACAAGGCTCAGTTCAGTTCAGTTAGCCCTCATCTGAGCTTCAGAGGACTTCCCAGAGGGAAGCCATGGTACTTCTACAGCCTTTGTTCTGTTTCCTTTTCCTGTTCTGAGGATATAATCTCACACTGAGGAGCTACATTGAAATCATCAGAGGGGTTGGAAAGAAAGTTGTGGACACATTAGGTGAAATTTTCTGATACTCTATCAATCCCAGCTTCCACTTCAGTTGGTACTTTTTTTAAAAAGAAAAATTATTTGTATATATGTTATATCACAGCTACAATTGCTAGGTGTCACAGCTTGCAATCTATTCATCCTGTAAGATGGAATCTAGAATTATAGCATCATCCACTCCCTACCACCTCACTTCCTCACTTGCTTTTAAGACTTTGTTGCCTTTTCAATGTCACATGCCAGTGCATCCCTTCAGATGATCTATTGTTTAATGTTTCATTTAAGTAACCTGATATTTCTCAGTCCATTTTGTGTCACTATCATAAATTTCCTGATACAGGATAATGTAAACAAAAATGAGAGAGAGAGAGAGAGAGAGAGAGAGAGAGAGAGAGAGAGAAAGAGAGAGAGAGGAGAGAGAGTGTGCCCATCATATTCAATATAAATTTACATATTAACTACCAAACAAAGCTTTTAACATGGAACATTGACACAGAAAATATTTTAAAACATCATGATATTGCTACTAAGGACAAACATTTAGGATCTGTATATTTTAGTAAACTAGCAGTTCCCCATGAACTGATGGTTTCTGAGCTCAGCACAAAATGTGGGATTCCCTTTCTCAGTGGGGCTTCCCCTTCTCTGCCTGTTTTTTGTCTGGAAAGTGTCCCTAAACACAGGTGGCTAGCCTTGGGTGATCTTTTCTGAAATGTAACTTGTACAGAGATGCAAGGCTGAATAACTCAGCATACACCTACTGAATATCACATGATAATTAGGTGCTGTACAGTCATCCCTTCCTGATCACTTGATGCCATTTCCAATTAGCCCTTTCGACTAATGCCCCTAGAAAGCCCTATACTCTATCCCTGAAACAATAAACTGGACTCCTCTCCCTAAAGTGGTCTTCAGATATCATTCTGTCCACACTCACAGTCATCCATCCAAACATCCATGCTCTCCACTTCTACCCCCTTTCTCCCTTCAGGCTGGTAGCCAATAGCCTCTAGGGAGAAAGGGAGTCGACATGTATATAACCATTTCATGCTGCTTAAATGCATATTTTAAAAATTATTTAAATTTCTCTCTCTCTCTCTCTCTCTCTCTCTCTCTCTCTCTCTCTCTCTCTCTCTCTCTCGATTTTATTGTAGCTGTTTTCAGATACACCAGAAGAGGGCATTGGATCCCATTAAAGATGGTTGTGAGATGTGGTTCGATGGGAGTTGAACTCAGGACCTGAGGAAGAGCAGTCCCTGAGCAAAATATTGTGTGTGTGTGTGTGTGTGTGTGTGTGTGTGTGTGTGTGTGTGTGTGTGTGTTTGCTGTTGTTGTTGAGTGTGTATGCAGAATGTATATGCAGGTGCCCTTGGAGGACAGACAATGGCAGCAGATTCCTTGGCACTGAAGTTGCAGATAATTTTGAGGCCTTCTTTCTAAGAAAACATTAATGAAAAAAAAAATCTACAAATATTTAAGTTTTACCTCAGAGTCTAAAATATAGTATAAAAACTATTTAATCAAAATTTATTCTGTTCCAGAAGCCGTATGGATTATCCTATACATACCTCCTCTCTACAATCAAAGAATAACTTAAAGCAGGGAAAATAAATTTTTATTTTATTCCATGAGAACTCAAACTCCGAAACATCAAGTGCTTTTCCAAAGACAACTGTTCCTGTCAATCATTATTTATTTTAATTAGGGAAATAAAGGGCATATAGTCATAGATCATCTAGAAGGAAAACTCCTATATAAAGAGAGTCACTACAACCAAGAAAGCATAGGACATTAATCAACTCATCGCAAAACCAAAAGAGGAGAATCACACATACTTGGTAACATCTCTGTACTGGCTGGTTTTGTGTGTCAACTTGACACAAGCTGGAGTTATCACAGAGAAAGGAGTTTCAGGTGAGGAAATGCCTCCATGCAATCCGGCTGTAAGGCATTTTCTTAATTAGTGATCAAGGGGGGGAGGGCCCATTGTGGGTGGTGCCATCCCTGGGCTGGTAGTCCTGAGTTCTATGAGAGCAATGAGAGCAAGCTGAGCAAGCCGGGGAAGCAAGCCAGTAATAACATCCCTCCATGGCTTCTGCATCAACTCTGCTTCCTGACCTGCTTTAGTTCCAGTCCTGACTTCCTTTGGTGATGAACAGCAACATAGAAGTGTAAACTCAATCAACCCTTTCCTCCCCAACTTGATTCTTGGTCATGTTTGTGCAGGAAAAGAAACCCTTACAAAGATAATCTCCAACATCAAAATAACAGGAGCTAACTATCATTGGTTATTAATATCTCTCAACATCAATGCACTCAATTCACTAATAAAAAGACACAAGCTAAGAAGACTGGATCCATCATTCTACTGCAAACAATAAACACACTTCAGTAACAAAGATAGACACTACTTCAGAATAAAGGGCTGAAAAAAAGGTTTTCAAGCAAATGGATCCAAGAAACAAGCTGGAGTAGCCATTTTAATATCTTATAAAATAGATTTTTAACAAAATATTATAATATGATATAGGGAAGGACAATTCATACTCACCAAAGAAAAATTCAATCAAGATTTGGGTGCGGGGGACCTCAGCTTGGGCCAGAGGGCTCTATAGCCAATTAGCGCCAGGAGAAAGCTACCCTCCCAGGAGCTTGGAAAAGCCGGGAGTGGGGCCAAGACAAGCTCCACTGCTCACCAGGATCCGCCCCGAACCTGCGGGACACAGGGATTGAGGTAGGTGGGCATAGGAACCCTCTGGTTCCCATCTGTGGCAGGAGACCTCTACCTGGGCCACTAGGGTCCCACAGCCAAGCAGCGCCATGAGAAAATTACTCTCCCAGGCCCTCAGGACATAGAGACCAAGGAGGAAAAGTAAGGGACAGGAACCTTCTGGTTTCTATCTGTGGCAGGAGACGTGTGCCTGGGCAACCAGGGTTTCATAGACAAGCAGCGCTATGAGAAAGTCATCCTCCCAGAAGGGTGGAAAAGCCGTGAGTGGGGATAAGACAAGCACCACTGCTCACCGGGACCTGGAGACCTCACACTGGGCCACAGGGCTCCAGGAGAGAGCTCGTATCCCAGGAGTGCTGACCCATCTTCGAGCATAGGCAAAACCACCACTTCCATTCAAACTCACTGGATCAAGAGGGACCCTTGCAGAGCTATCAGGACATAAGAACCAAGAGACAGCTGGGGACAAGATCCTTCTGGTTTCTGTCTGCACCCCAGATCTGACCCGGTACCATAGCACTCCAAACCCAAACACCTCTCAGAGAGAGCTGGTCTTCAAAGAGTATTGATACAGAGGCCTGCAGGAGGGAAAAGCCATAACCAGAGAGAGTAAGATCAGCTAACATCAGAGTTAACAAGATGGCAAAAGGCAAGGGCAAGAACCTAAGGAACAGAAACCAAGGCTACTTGGTAACATCATAACCCAGGTCTCCCACCACAGGAAGCCCTGGATTCCCCAACATGCCAGAGAAGCAAGGCTCAGGTTTAAAATCATTTCTCATGATGATAATAGAAGACTTTAAGAAAGAAATTAACACCCTTAAAGAAACACAAGAGAACAGAGGTAAAGAACAAGAAGCCCTTAAAGAAGAAACACAGAAATCCATTAAAGAATTACAGGAAAACACAATCAAACGGACAAAGGAAATGAACAAAACTATCCAGGAGCGAAAAATAGAAATAGAAACAATAAAGAAATCACAAAAAGAGACAACCCTAGAGTTAGAAAACCTAGGAAAGAGATCAGGAGTCATAGATGCATGCATAACCAACAGAATACAAGATATAGAAGAGAGAATCTCAGGAGCAGAAGATACCATTGACAACATCAACACAACAGTAAAAGAACATACAAAACGCAAAAAGGTCCTAACCCAAAACATCCCTGAAATCCAGGACACAATAAGAAGACAGAACCTAAGGATAATAAGTATAGAAGAGAGTGAAGATTCCCAACTTAAAGGACCAGTAAAGAACTTCAACAAAATCATAGAAGAAAACTTCCCTAACCTAAAGAAAGAGATGAACATAAATATACAAGAAGCTTAGAGAACTCCAAATAGATTGGACAACTAAAAGAAATTCGTCCCGTCACATTATAGTGAAAACACCAAAAGCACAAAACAAGTAAAGAATATTAAAAGCAGTAAGGGAAAATGGTCAAGTAACATATAAAGGCAGACCTATCAGAATTACATCAGACTTCTCACCAGAGACTATGAAAGCTAGAAGATCCTGGGCAGAACTCATACAGAACCTAAGAGAACACAACTGCCAGTCCAGGCTGCTATACCCAGCAAAACTCTCAATTAACATAGATGGTGAAACCAAAATATTCTATGACAAAACCAAATTTATACAATATTTTTACACAAACTCTGCCCTACAAAGGATAATAAATGGTAAACGTCAACTCAACAAGGGAAACCACACTCTAGAAAACACAAGAAAGTAATCTTTCAACAAACTGAAAAGAAGATAGTCACACAAACCTAAAAGTTACATTGAAAATAACAGGAACCAACAATCACTATTCCTTAATATCTCTTAACATCAATGGAATCAATTCTCCAATAAAAAGACGTAGACTGACAGACTGGATCCATAAAGAGGGCCCAGCATTTTGCTGCATTCTGGAAACACACCTCCGCGATAAAGACAAACACTACCTCA
>CM052703.1:105318449-105372451 GCA_028551405.1 Uromys caudimaculatus
GACACATGCTCCACTATGTTCATAGCAGCCATATTTATAATAGCCAGAAGCTGGAAACAACCCAGATGTTCCTCATCAGAGGAATGAACACAGAAAGTGTGGTACATCTACACAATGGAGTACTATTCAGCTATTAAAAACAATGACTTCATGAAATTTGCAGGCAAATGGATGGAACTTGAAAATATCATCCTGAGCAAGGTAACTCAGTCACAAAAGAACGAACATGGTATGTACTCACTGATACGTGGATATTAGCCCAAAAGTTCAGAATGCTGAAGTTTCACTTTACAGTATCTGCTGGACTGAGAGTGAGGTCCCAGATGGAGGAGTTGGAGAAAGGTGTGAAGGAGCTGAGGGAGTTTGCAGCCCCATGGAGGGAGTAACAGCATCAACGGGCCTGAACCCCCCCTCCCTAGGTCGTCCTGGTGTTTGGACCACCAACCAAATAATACACATCAAGGGACCCATGGTTCGGATCACATATGTGGCAATGGATGGCCACATTGGCCATCAGGGAGAGTAGAGGCCCTTGGGCCTGAGGGTGTTAGAGGCCCCAGTAAAGGGGAATGTCAAGGTGGGAATATAGGAATGGTTGGGCGGGTAGGTGGGAGGTGGAATTCCCTCATAGAGGCGAGGAGGGGGAGGGGATAGGGGGTTTCCAAAGAGGAGACCTAGAAAAGGGGAAACATTGGAAATGGAAATAAAGTATCAAAAATAAATAAATTAATTAATTAAAAAAAGATTTGGGTGCAAGGACACCCACATTCATCAAAGAAACTTTACTAAAGCTCATATCTCCCATTGACACCACACAATAATAGTGGGGGACATCAACACCCCACTCTCACCAATGGATTAGTCATCAAAACAGAAAATAAATAGAGAAACAATGAAACTAGCAGTGGTTGTGAAACAAATGGATTTAACACTTACAGAATGTTTCACCATAAAACAAAAGAATATACCTTCTTCTCAGCACCTCATGGAACCTTCTCCAAAAGTGATCATATAATTAGACACAAAACAATCTTCAACAGATACAAGAATATTGAAATAACTCCATGTATTTTATCAGATCATCACAGGTTAAGGCTGGTCTTCAGCAGCAACAGAAACAACAGAAAGCCCACATACTCACTGACCAACTCTGTACTCAATGATCAGTTGGAAAGGGAAGAAACAAAGAAATACTTTCTTGAAATAAATGAAAAGGAAAACACAACATACCCAAACTTTTGGGACACTATGATAGCAGTAACAAGAGGAAAATTCATAGTAGTATATGTGCCTTCATAAAAAATTGAAGAGATCATACACTAGCAACTTAGCATCTCACCTGAAAGCTCTAGAAGAAAGAGAAAGCATCCATAGCCAAGAGGAGTTGATAGCAGGAAATAGTCAAACTCAGAGCTGAAATCAATCTATTCTCAACAAAACCAAGAACTTCTTTCAAAATATCAACGAAATACATAAACTCTTAGTCAAACTAACTACAGAGCACAGAGACAGTTCCAAATTAACAAAATCAGAAATGAAATGGGAGACATAACAATAGAAACTGAGTATATATATATATATATATATATATATATATATATATATATATATATATCACATTAAGTTTTACTTCCAAAGCCAATATTTTCACAAAACTATAAATGAAATGGATGATTTTCTAGACAAATACTACTTAGCAAAATTAAATCAACATCAGGTAAACTATCTAAATAATCCCATAACCCTTAAGGAAATAGAGGCAGTCATTAACAGTCTCCCAACCAAAAAAAGTCCAGGGCCAGATGGTTTTAGTGCAGAATTAGACTTCCAAAGAAGAGATAATACCAACATTTCTCAAGTTATTCCACAAAATATAAACAGAAGGAACACTACCTAATTTATTCTATGATGCCACAAGTACCCTGATACCTAAACTACACAAAGATTCTACAAAGAAAGAGAATTTCAGATCTATTTCACTTATGAATATCAATGAAAAATACTTAATAAAATTGTTGCAAACAGAATCCAAGAACACATCGAAACCATCATTCACCACGAACAAGTAGGCTTCCTTACAGGGATGCAGCGTTGGTTCAATATATGAAAAGCCTATCAAAGTAATCCACTATATAAACAAAGTAAAAGAAAAAAATCACATGATCATCTCATGATGTGCTGAAAAAGCCTTTGAGAAAATCCAACACCCCATCACGTGAAAGGTATTAAAGAATTGGGGATACAGGATACATAGCTTAACATGATCAAAGCTATATACAGCAAGCCAATAGCCAAAATCAAATTCAATGGATAATAACTTAAAGTAATCCTACTAAAATCAGGGACAAGACAAGGCTGCTGAATTTCTCCCTATCTACTCAATATAGTACTTAAAGTTCTAGCTAGAGCAATAAGAAAACAAAAGGAGATCAAGGGAATACAAATTGGAAAGGAAAGTGTCAAGGTATCCCTATTCACAGATGATCTGATACTATACATTAGTGACTCTCAAAATTCTACCAGAGAACTCCTACAGTTGATGAACAACTTCAGCAAAGTGGCTGGGATATAAAATTAACTCAAAGGAATCAGTAGCCTTCCTTTATACCTATGATAAAAGGGCAGAGAAAGAAATTAGGAAAACAACACCCTCCACAATAGCCACAAATAATATAAAATATAAATAAATATCAATAATATGGAAATGATAAAGATTATATGGAAGTGTTCAGTTAAAAGATTAAGTATTTAAAGCATTTAGCAAATAGGGGCGGCTCAAGTCTTTAATCTCAGCACTCAGGAGACAAGAGGCAGGTGGGTCTTTTAGTTTGAGTCCAGTCAGATTTACAGAGCGAGTGCCAGGAATCCTAGGCGAACACAGAGAAACCCTGTCCTAAAACACCATAAAAATCAAAAACTTAAAACCAAACCAAAACAAAACAAAAACCCCAAAACAAAAGAGCAAACAAATAAACAAAAAAACCTCACACATAGTATAATCCCTGACACATAAAGATATTCTGTATGTTACTAATATTACTTCATTATTATTGATGATAATAAAAGTTTGGCTAACAATACACTTCACATAAGTGAACAAAAAAATTACTGAAGAGGGAATGATAATTTCTTGAACTAGAACCCTGAATA
The DNA here is from genome assembly GCA_028551405.1 of Uromys caudimaculatus. Lineage (NCBI taxonomy): Eukaryota > Metazoa > Chordata > Mammalia > Rodentia > Muridae > Uromys > Uromys caudimaculatus. Next base: position 105,321,600 of record CM052703.1, read on the forward strand.
CAGAGGAGAGAAAGGAAGAATATCCAACAAAGAGTTGAAATCTGAGAAGGTGATCTGAGGACTTGAGAGATATTACCCAATATTATCATTTGAAGCCACTTTTAGGCAGCCAGTTGGAACTGAGAGTGCATGGAGACACAGATTTTGCTGTCCAAACAAGGTTCTTTGGCAGTGAAGCCAAATAACTATTATGACTTCTGTCATAAATAATATTCCTCTTTATAAGTAGTGGATGCTAATGCTACTGCTCATAGAACTTCATCTTGTGAAAACCAATGTAAGTTCTTCCTGTATTTTCTCAGTTATTTGCACACATACTAAACCTTCCAGAGCTACTGGCTCATATTTGGGGGTTTGACTGTCCAATTTAATGTCTAGTCTAAATCATGTCAAATGTCCTCAAACGTTTTGCATAACTGAGCTGATTATATAAGGATAGCATTATAAAAATAAACATCCAGATATATCATAAAGCAACATTTCTTCAGTCATAACTAGGGTGACCTGAGAAGAGACTGGGCCATGAAGCTTGTTACTGGCGCTTCATCCTTTAACCTCTAAATCTACACATACTGCACAGTAAGTGTCCTTTCCGTTAAGTCATTGGTTACTTCTCATTTATTCACTCTCTGAGAACACTCACAGAGCAATATCTGCATTGAATTCTGAAGATGGAATGGATGTCCCTGGTTGTGCAATGGGTCCTATAAGTTCATAAATTTAAGAATGTGATTAAGTATCTTTGTTATATTTTAGAACAATGATCCCCAGATCTATTAGGAAATGATTTTCGAATGGCTTTCCCTTAATGTTTCTGTGTTTCTCCCTCTCTCTCTCTCTCTCTCTCTCTCTCTCTCTCTCTCTCTCTCTCTCTCTCTCTCTCTCCAAACGTACCCGCCATTAATGAGTCATTCTTTTCCTATTTCATGAGTATTTTTACCTGAAGGTCACATTTTTATATTTCTACTATTTGTTAGCTTTTTCTTGTTCAGAGAATGCTAAAGATTAAAGGAAACCATGAAACCTACTTAGATTCCACCCCAAATCCCAAATCCCATAGCATAGATTGGTTAGAATATAGTGAGTTTATACATGATGTTATGCTCTGTAAGTATCCTTTGTTTGTGATATATGGCAGATAATTTGCTTTTTATCTTATGTGTTCTATCATAAGACATAACTTTTAACTAAAAAAATTATAACAATGGATCAGCAAAAAATAAAACAAAAAAAACAAAACTAAGAGGATAATCTCTATGTAAATACTCCATCACTAATTTAAATAGAAAATAGAAAATGAGGTGAGGAGTCACCCATTGATGATACTAGAGGCTCATTGCCTGCAAAGAGACACAGCTGCCCACTCATAGCTATTGTACTTAGAAGCAGAGCTCTGTCTTCTGGATCTTTTGTAAAGAGTCAATTATACATTACAAGTGAAATTCTAGCTACTGAGGATTTGCAAAAATCCCAAAGAAAAACAACATTTCACCTTCCTTGAATTAGTTTCTGCTAGCATTTGACCCTTCTCTTCTCAATACCTGGCAAATTCCTCTTACTTACTTGGGGTAATTTCTAGATTGAATGAAGGGCAGAATCTCAGAGTCTTGGCTTGATGGAGGCAGTAGTAAATCTCGGAATCGTTCTGTCAAAAGAAATAAAAGTATAAACTGTGAAAAAATAAGTAATGAGAGTAATGTCAAAATAGGAATCGTTATTTTCCCTTCTGTCTGCATACATTTTATAAATAAAATAATATAGTCAGTGAATATATATTTAAAAGTATATTTTTTGGTATGGACCTGTAATAATTATTGAGATCAGAAGAGAGTTATCAGACATTAAATACTAAGTGTTGTACAGTGTTATTAATTTGAGCAACATGAGTTGACAAAATACACAATAGCTCTTATGTAACATGATAGGCATTTGTCAGAAATTAGTGACACAAGATCAATGTAAAGACCAAACCTGTTGTTGTATGCCACTGGTAATGTAGAACAGAGAGGGGAGAGTGATTTAGAGCTCTCCTTGAAGTGTGAGCTTTGTGTTGACTGCTGCCAAATATTCCTATTCCATGCCCAGCACCAACATTCACATATGACTTAGAAAGCAAGTAGGAAGGTACCAACAGCAACAAACAAACAGAAATATCTAAACTTCTCATAAATGTGAGCATGGGCAACCTGTGCTTTATACATATAATAGAAAACTTACAAATTAAAGTGAAACTGAATGCTTTCAAATATAACTAGGAACAGAAACACATCAATGTATGCTTGAGGGTGGAAACTCTCAAAACATCATTTCGCTGAGATAGAAAACAATGAAGGGATACATTGGTTCAGCACAGTATATATAAATTCAAACAGCAATGAAAATGGGAATGACGCTGTCGATTACATTTCATGGTAACTTTCAGGAAAAGCTAGAACGATTTAATAAAAGAAGCAACAACACCATTGTGAGAAATTGTCAATACTTCATATGCATTAACTGCATTATGATGAATGAATACATGTTAATGTTTAAATGTTCTAATTGTATTATTGTGGTGACTAAATAAATGGGTTTCAAGGAATCAAATGAAGAGAGTAGGTCATGGACCTAAGCAGAATGGCCACGAAGTATTACTGAATACAAGACATACAATTTACTCTCACTGACTGAATTAGAATCATGTCATTGGTTTCCATACTATTTTTGTTTTTGTCACTCAGACAGTCTTTAGAACATAGCAGGGATAATGAAGCATCCAAGAATGGCATGAGGCTTTTTTGTTCTAGTCTGAAGTGTGGAGTGACAAAGCTGTGGCACATATTTTCTCCATTTGTATTTCCTTTTTAATTTAAATCCACAGTTTTGAAAAATAAACTAATATCAACATCTGTTGCACTGTTATTTTAATCTATGAAGTTAATATTTGTTCCAATAAAATGAGTATCAACTATTTTTGAAATTTGTATATTTTTGTTTTTCAAAATTATTTTTTTATTTATGATTATAATCACACAATCTAGAGTTCTCTTTACCCTACATAGGAGGCTCTCACCTCCAAAGGCCCTAAACACGCCCTTTTTTCCCCTTTCAAAATAATGGTCTCTATTTTTGATGATACATGCTCTTACCTTTTAAGTTTACATGATTAGTTTGCAATATTTACCCAATTCCAATTATTTTAGCCACTTAGTCCTTTTTAAAAATAGACCCTGTAAATAAAACTTAAGCTCAAAAGAAATCAAGAACTTTATGTGTCATGTAAAAGAATGTTTTGTCTAAGATATATAGCAGATATGCTTGAGGCTAAAAGTATAAATTTAAATTTGGAGAATGATTTCCACACTTGCTTAAAAGTTGGCAAAAATGTGAATTCTTAATGCATATTATTCTGCTTTCATACATTATTTCCCAGTGGTGGGTTGGCTTCTTTTATATTTGCCCCCAAACTTTTTCATTATAAAGCCAAGGTGAAAAGTCTCTGAGTATAATATAGAAAAATAATAGTATATACATATATAAACATAGTAAATGCCAAGGAGAGTAAGTGAACATTTTCAAAACTTCTTAAGCTGCCATACATGACTGTTAAGGAAAGTTCATAGACATACAAGAAATATGCAGTACGTTGCAATTTTTTCTTCTTAAAATGTTTTTATTATTATATTAATATGTCCCTAAATGTGATCAGTTAATGTCTTAGTCAGGGTTTCTATTCCTGCACAAACATCATGGCCAAGATGCAAGTTGGGGAGGAAAGGGTTTATTGAGCTTACACTTCCATGCTGCTATTTATCACCAAAGGAAGTCAGGACTGGAACTCAAGCAGGTCAGGAAGTGGGAGCTCATGCAGAGGCCATGGAGGGATGTAACTTACTGGCTTGCTTGCTTGAGTCACTTCTCCAGCTCTGCCCTTTGTAGCACACACCTTGTCTTCTAGGCTCCAGATGCCTGTACTCCACTGCTGCTGCTGTTCTTGGTGGTCATCTCATGGTACGGGTATCTCCAAAACACTGCTGTCTTCTGCTGCAACTAGGCTTTACCATGGTGCCAAGACTCACCTCCTTTGCATGACCCCTTCAGTCCTGGGCTGTCAATGCAACTGAGGCTGCACCTTCATCAGTGGCCTTCCATGGCCTCTCAACAGGGCCCAGGCCTCAGCTGCTCTTCACGACTCCTTCATGCCTTCAAAACCAGTACCACCTGGGTGACTCTTACACATTACCAAGTCCAGCCACAGCACAAGGTACAACCTTTGCTATGTCTGGAACACAGCCTCTGTGCTCTCAGAAAACACTTCTCAGAAGATTTCACCCCAATGATGCTGGTCTCTTCTTAATCATCGCTAATATCTTAGCTCCAGCTAACCAGCATCAATAGTCACAGCAATGCAATGGTTTTGCTTTAGTAGTTCTGGTATCTTGTTAATCACAGCTGGTTTCTTCAGCCCCAGCTAACCAAAACCACAGAATCTTTAATAAAACTAGCAATGACCTGATAAGAGTCTTTAATCTTCCCTCTGAAATTTCATAAGCCAGACCTTCATCTTCTGCACTGTTCTCAACATTATCTTCCAAGCTCCTACACAACATCCCACAGAGCAGCCCAAAGTTCCAAAGTCCTTCCACACAGTCCTCCCCAAAACATGGTCAGGTTGTAACAGGAATACCCCACTATGCTGGTACCAATTTGTCTTAGTCAGGGTTTCTATTCCTGCACAAACATCATGACCAAGATGCAAGTTGGGGAGGAAAGGGTTTATTGAGCTTACAAGCCAGTAAGCAAGCAAGCCAGTAAGCAGCATTCCTCCATGGCCTCTGCATCAGCTTCTGTTTCCTGACCTGCCTGAGTTCCAGTCCTGACTTCCTTTCGTGATGAACAGCAATTGGAAGTGTAAGCCAAATAAACCCTTTCCTCCCCAACTTGCTTCTTGGTCATGAAGTTTGTGCAGGAATAGAAGCCCTGACTAAGACACTTAGGCTTTTCCTATTACAGTTTATTCACCAATTATATTTGTTTGTTCTTTATGAATATAAAGATCAGTTATGTGTGAGGCTTCAGCCTCTCAGATTCTTGCCATCAATTATTCAGCTGCCATCCCATTCTTCATAGGATTCTGGAGAAAACATAATTTGATTTTTCATTTGCTGAGAAAGAAGAGTAAAATCTTATTTACTCCTAGTGCAGCAAAGGCCAAACTGAATGTGGTTTATCAGATGTCACAAAATTTCCATAGAAAACAGCAGTTTACCAACACTGGTGCTCAGGCCTTTCACAGGGCATCTTAAAGGAAGATGTTAAAGCCACTGACAAGAACCAAGGGACTTGCTGCAGTGATGCTGTGATGAGCTGACTAATGAGGTAGAGATGTCTGGATGTGATTTCCCATCAGTAGGGGATTCCTTAATTGACACAAGCTATTACAGACTTTCACCTTCTTTCTATTTCTCTCAAAGTCAATCAACAACACAGGCCTAGAGGACATTTTATGCCTAATTACATTAATGTGTATAACATAGACAATAATCTATTATACAAAAGAGATAGTTATTCAAGAACAATATAATTTTTTTTCATAATTTACAATGACTTTCTTATTGGTACATTTGCTATGACCCAGTTTGATGCCACCTTCTTTTTTGGGGGTGGGGGAATAATCAATCTTCCAATTGTTGGCAATGTGAAGTACATTAATCACAACAGGCATTAATGTCATGACAACAAATAAGATGGGAATCTATTCATGTTGTGAGAATGAAATCTTTCTATCATTACAAAGAAGAGGGAGATGAAATAATATTTGAAAAAAAATTGACATAATGAATACTATTCCTTTATAAGCTAAGTGCCTATGGATCACAGAACTTAGTCTCCTTAGTAACATCCTGGGGAGAAACTTGCTTGCTGCAGGGACCGTGTCCTTTTTTACTGTCTGCCTCACCATTACGTCCAATATATAAATGAATGTTGCACTTACTTTGAATACTCTATGCTCATAAGCAAGGAAAGACAGTCTTATAAAACATCTCTCAAGGGTGACAGCATTGCTACAAAAACAAGTTATTTCTTACATTTTTATTAAGATATACATTTTCTCATTTTTTCAATATTTATATTACACCTAACTTGCCAGTTTTTCTTTTCAAAAAGCACCCAAGTCAAATCCTTAAAAGGACTTTGAAGTTTCCTGTGACACACTTGACCTTAGTTATAAAGCTAACTAGAATAATCAGGCATGATGGGGCGTACTTCTATTGTAACACTTTACAGCTTGAGGCAAGAAAATTGTAAATAAGAGATAGCCACGGTTACACTGTGAGATACCATCTTAAAAATGAATAAGAAAACACATGTCAAGGTGGGAATATAGGAGTGGGTGGGTGGGAGGTGGAATACCCTCATAGAGGCGGGGGAGGAGGAGGGGATAGGGCGTTTCCAAAGAGGAGACCTAGAATGGGGAAAACATTGGAAATGTAAATAAAGTATCAAAAAAAAAAAAAAAGTAAAAAATAAATGGAGGGTAAAACACGTAGTTTTAGAAGGTATGTTGCCAAGGAAACAGAAACTAGCTCTGGACAATATAAAATGAAATAGTAAAAATGATTCTACCATGATACTTATGAGATCTTTCCCTCACTTTATAAAACAGAAAGTACTATTTGAGAATAGATACGTGACCTTTGGTTTTTGTGTTCAGCCTAGCTGCACTGAGATATATGTAGGATTTCTGAAATATCGCTGTGTGCTTCAGGGGTCATTTCGAGAGAGGACCATGTGAGAAAACTAGAGGGTTTATGGGAGAATGCACGGCTGGAGACTAAAATCTTAGTGGTACTTTCCAAAAAGCTGGCAGTCTGCTGTAAAGGAAGTGGGAGGAAAGCAGTGTTTAAACAGCCTGTGAGCCATTTCTGCCTGAGATGGTTCAAGCTTTGCAGCTACCACAATACTCCAGCTTCATCACCCTTTTGGTATACCATCAACACCAGCAACTTTCCAGGGAGGGACATCCCTGGATTGAGTGCTGAGTTTCTTGTATTAGGTAACTTCTTGATTCACTCCTGTAGTGTCCAGGTAGCAGTTGTTGGATTACATAGAACCAGTGGGTAGGCCAATCCAAAATAATTCCATTTTCAGATTTTTCAGTCATCATCATCATCATCATCATCATCATCATCATCATCCTATCTCTCTCCATATCTACCTATTATGTATTTGCATGTGTACGTATGTTTGTATCTATCTATCTACCTATCATCTCTTTTATTTATCATCTATCTAGCATTGATTTATCTATCTAGCTTCTATTAATCATTTATCAATATCTCATCTATCTATCTATCTATCTACTATCTTTCTATCATCTCTCAATCATCTACTTATATTTATATATCACCTACCAGCTATCTAGTGTCTATTCATCTATCCATAATCTATTAATCGTTTATCAATCTATCATCTATCATCTATCTATGAATTTGTATACCTACTTATCTATCATCTATCTATTAATCCATTATCTATTATATGACTATCTGTGTATATTAATAGAAACACATCCTTTTGGTTATGTTTTTATACCATGATATGTTTTTTATTTTACAATTATTTTATAGTAAAAGCTAAAACTATTCTACAATACTAACAAATATTTTTCTGTGCATATTTTGCAGTATTTAGAAGCAAAAGATTATAACAGAAATAATATCTAACAGGAAATTATATCTTAAATATTATCATGAATACACAGAAAAAATATCATGGCTATATGGAAATGTATGGATTAGATTGTTGTGGTGGCCATTTCACAGTATATACCAAACGTCATGTTATATACTTTGACTGTATACAATTATTTTATTGAATAAATCTAAATAAAGATAAACATTCCTGGTGAAAAAGAATAAAGAAAACAAGCTAAACTCTAAGAAACCATGAGTTCTTAACCTACTTTAACTTTTAGTCTTAATTTCCAAAGTCAGCAGAAGAGCATGAGCCAAATGAGTCTGTGCTTTGGGCAGCTTGATTTATGCCTATCTCCTGACATCCTGATCAATATAGTACTCATCTCATGTTTCTATCTTTTGATTAAATGAGAAGAGAGTAAAGAAAATAAACTAGTTATGATGTTGTTGGTAGAGACATTGTCCTCATATTGCTATTCTATTTGTCTTAGTCAGAGTTTCTATTCCTGCACAAACATCATGACCAAGAAGCAAGTTGGGAAGGAAAGGGTTTATTCGACGTAAAAACACATCACAAAAGGAAGTCAGGACTGGAACTCAAGCAGGTCAGGAAGCAGGAGCTGATGCAGAGACCATGGAGGGATGTTTCTTACTGGCTTGCTTCTCCTGGCTTGCTCAGCCTGCTTTCTTATAGAGCCCTAGACTACCAGCCTACAGATGGTACTACTCACAAGGGGCCCTCCCGCCTTGATCACTGAGAAAATGCCTTACAGTTGAATCTCATGGAGGCATTTTCTCAAATGAAACTCCTTTCTCTTTGATAACTCCAACTTGTGTCAAGTTGACACAAAACCAGCCAGTACACTCTTCAAAGGTTTTGTTGCTCAGCTCTGGAGAGTGCATTCAAACAGCTATTGAGAGCCTTAATTTCTTTCTGAGTTGGCTTTATGTGAAAAGGCTATGACTTCCCTCAGTACACCTCACAAATACAAATGGACAAGGCATGGATCTTTCAGCCCTACTCCAGCAGCTCTGATTATCAATATTTACTATAAATCTTATTATCCATGTTACTGCATTAGATTGAGACTGTATAACAGCTGTTCAACTCCTCCCTCTACTCAATAACTCTTTGTTCTTCTACTTAAAGTAGTGATCCCTAATAAGCATGTTACACTAAGCAAACAAAACTCAGCATCAGTTTCTTTGAAACAAAGCTTGCAAAATATAAAACTGTCAAGCCCCCGCTTTGTTGTGAAAGAGTCTGCATGAAGCTTGTATTGAAGTACTAGGAGAAAACGCATGTACATGCCACTAAGGAGGACCAAGGTTTGAAACGGACCATTTCCTATGGCACAGATGTTTTGCAAACTTCTGGACTGCACAAGCAGGTGCTGATTCTGAAAAGAAGTCCTCTCAGACAGATTTCTTGGGATAGGTACCACTATTTGATAAGGCCCAAAGGGTGGTACAATGCAGTTTTGTATACTTTTATAACATGATCCTATTCATTGTCTATACCCTAGAGTCCTTGAGTATCCATTTGAGTCCTTTCTTAATTCCTTTATTGGTCAGACTAAGAACCCCAAGAAGAAAGCTGGATTTCCATGCTACAACATGTTTTGTACTTAGTTAAAGGTAAATTATAAGAGACAGAGATATTACAGAAAGACACCAAGATTATAAGTAAATGATAACGGTGTAATTTACTAGTGTGTAAACTCAGAATTCCAAACATTGTTGAACATGCCAAAAATAGCAAGCACATGTAAATGTGTGTGTGTGTGTGTGTGTGTGTGTGTGTGTGTGTGTGTGTGTGTGTGTGTGTGTGAAAGAGAGAGAGAGGGAAGGAGACAGAGTGAGAGAGAGAAAGAGAGAGAGAGAAGACAGAGACAGAGACAGAGACAGAGACAGAGGGGGATATCCTTCTGTTCCATGGTACTAAAAGACAATCTAAATATATTTGCTAACATTTTTCTTTTTCTCCCACATCAATAAAGGCCAACAATCTCTAATGTAAGGCAATTTAGAACTGGGCTTAAGATCAATATTTAGGGAAGTTAGAGTTTTACTTCACTTTATACATTTGTTTCATTGCTTAACAAAACAAGTATTGATTAGATATTATTTGCCATGTTCTATGAATAAAACAAATTCCCATCAAGGCAACTCTTCTTAATAAAAAAAAAAAAAAAAAAAAAAAGCTTAAACCAGGAAAGAATTACAAAGTCTTTATAGATGTCCTTTAGGAGGTTTTAAAGGGAATTATAAACTTACTTTAAAAGGGAAATAAGAGCATTATTCATAGTTACTCAAAAATTCATGGTTCTCAAGTTTTTAAATTTGTTTTCTTAGGAAAATATACACACATTAATCTTAGCAAAACAATTACTTCAAACAATGGAAACTAAAGGGCAGACATAGAGACAGCCATATCAACTGAAAAGAAATAGAATATAAATTCCCGTTTTTGAAAAGTTTGCTTAAATCAAATAATATTCTTCATTACCATGGTAACTATTGTCGAATGATAATACTTTATATTTAAAATATTGCTTTCAAAACTGCATTCCAGACATCCAATTAGACTACTTTGGTTTGATCAAGAAAACCAAATACAGAGCAAGAATATCTTCTTGTTAGAAAACTTTTGTAACAGAACTTAAAAGAAAATTGACAACAGTTTTAGAACAAAAATGACAGCTGCTTGTTTGGGTTTTCTAAAATTTCCTTTCCACAAATATTAAGAGAAAGATGAGAGCAATACAAAAGAAAATTTTATTCTGTCTTATGTACAGATATACAAAACAACCTTCTACACATACTTTTCAGAAGACAACTTAAACACAATAAATGTATATTAAGAGCTAATGAATGAGTTACACCAGCTGCACGTGAGCAGAGGTGTAATATTCACCCTGTCCTGATCATCTCTCCTGCACTACCTGCATTTTAGAGTCTCTCAACTATACACAATTTTGTCTACCTTCATTGTTAGTTTATATAGATTATTTATTCTAGATTTTACTTCTCTGAGAAGATTTAGAGTTTGACATCAATATCGAGGGAGGAAATGGTTAGAAACAATTTCTTCAAATCTGGGTGTTGTAGGTGAAGAAACTAAAAATCAGACAGGATCTGACTAAACACAGGCCAGCTGGCCTGCAGGAGATGAAGACAAAAATCAAACAGAGCAAAGCAAAATAAAAGTCGTGGTCTGGAGTTTTTGGTTTGTTTGTTTCCCATTTTCTTTAGAGAGTAACGTGCTGCTGGAAGGATTACATAGTAAGAGAAAACCAGACATACCACCTGCATGGGTCTATACCTGCTACACTTAAGCACTGCCTGTCTGAAGCGAGACAAGGTTGTGTTAGAAAAGGAAAACATTTCAATGGACTTTTTATAACTTGAAGGGAAGCAGTGATAAAATTCTATTCCCTCGACACCCATTATTCTGCTTCCTACTTATTAAGCGTACCATTTTTTTAAAAAGTGAAATCCACTTTTGGAAACTATAAACAGACTTCTTAGCCTCTAAACACATCAATGATTCACTGTCTACAACTGGTATTCTCCTAAAATATAAATTCTCTTTATTGCTGTGGAAGCCGCCCTATACCAACAAAAACACTAACAAAGAAAAGGAAGGAAACACAGGCTAAAGCAAAGCAAAAGCAAATATCAGAGGCTCTCTTGGATAAATACATTATTGCTGCTAAATTTTCTCGAACACAATCCACCTTTAAAGAAAAAGCTATACTTAACAATTGTCACAGCAAATGCATTTTTAAAGTGTTGGCACTGAACAAAAGAAACACCTCAGAGTGATCAAGGCTCAGCTTGATACTAATTCAGTTCCTGCTTTCAGCAAAAAACTCTAATACCACCTACGCTCGTATTCAAAATGAAAAAGCCAATTTTGTTCAGGACTCAAAGAAAATACAAGGTTTTTGTGTATGTGTGTTTTTAAAGTATGCTAAAACTTCAGCTATGAAAAGCAATAGCGTGCAGTGCACGTTCTTTTGAAATCTATTAAAATCAACCCAGCAGTGGCTCTTCCATGTTTGTAAGTAGAGGACATGTTAGTCAAAGATGAAGCATACGGAATGGTACATCAAAGAAGAGCCACACGTAGAGAATGCTGGGCTGTTCCAATAGGCTAAACACTTTTCCTTAAATCCCCGATTTTTCTCCTTCATCTGCTTTTCTACTGCCAGGACCTCCTGTTTCTCACCCCAGATCTTTCATCAAGTCCTACCCAAGATTTAAGGGCTAACTCAGACTTTCACTCTTTGAGAAGGCTAATCACACTGAACAGTAAAATTATTTTCACTTAACTTCCTGAGCTCACAGTTGATGGTGGGAGATTATACACACATTAAATTAGGAAGTGGGGTGGAGATTCTTTATCTTCCATAGAACAGAAAATGAAGTCCAGTTTCTTCGGCTTAGCTTTAAAAAGTTTTATGAAATGCTAAAAGATCCTCCAGTCAACACCTCTCAGTATGAACTTCAGCCTTGTTACCACAAGACCATTGTCTAATGAGCATGTATTTATCATTTCTCCCTGTCCCTTTCTGAGTTTTTCTCTGGTCATAGACATTATGGATCTGCTTTTTCAAGGAGTCCACTTCTTCCTTTAAAGATCTTAGCATTTTACTCAGTTTTTAGCTTTTTCTAGTTACATAATTCTAACATTACTGATGAACTGACTCTAGTTTGGATACTAGCTTTGTATATTCTATAATTTTCTGTCGTTTGCAATATTTAAGTTTTAAATCTGTGCAAAATCAAACATTGATGCACAGATGCATAGGGTAGAAGCAGCAGCAATACACTGCTTTTCAGTAAGGCAGGTGTATGAATGGGATAAAAGAAATGCTAGCTATTGCCTTTGATTCATTCTTGGTATGCCAGTGAGCTCGTGCATGGACACTCAGAAGTCAAGAAGTGTTTCTTCTTTTCTGCTTTCTTAGCAGGAAAGGGGCTCAGATTCCCACTTGTCAGGTAAGTTATGGTCAGTAATTTCCCATCAGGCTAGTCACTGGTAAAAAAAATAATTTCTCTGGATGACAACAAGCTACTGAGAGAAGAATGCTCAGTTCTTTTAAAAGCATTTAATTTTTTCCTGTCCATTGCCCAGCGTCTCAGATTGTCCCCTTAATTTTTGTCATGAAGATCATATAAATCTTACAGACAACAATTTCACAAAAACATGAAATGATGGGAGAGTGGTTATGGCTGAGCCTTGTCCACATGGCATCTCTAACTGTTCAGTAGTGACAGTACATATATTTCTACGCAGACACTAGGACCATGACGTTCTGCTGATAAGTACCTATGTCAGATACTCCCCACATCCTCCTATCCAGATTTGCAAGAGAGAGGGGCCCTGGCCTGGCACATAGGTACTTTTTTTAATAATCTAGAAAAGTTGATGATTTTTTAAACTTTGTTCAGGCTTTTATGTGTTCGCTTCTATATCTATCCAAAGGTCTATGAAGGCCAAACTTGACTCTGTTTTAAGTATACGGATATCCTTTTCTTTAACTTTTTATTTTTATTTTTATTTTGAGTATATCTGTGTTTTGCTTGCATGTATATCTGTGCACCACCAGAATTACCTGTTGCCTGTGCAGGTCTAGAAAGTGTGTTTGGACGATTAGAACTGGAATTACAGATGGTTGTGAACTGCCATGTGGGTACTGGGAATCAAATCTGGATCTCCAGAAAAAACAAGTGCTCTTTACTACTGAGCCATCTCTAACCCAAATGAAGTTAATACCACGATTGTTTTATTTTTGCAACCTTAAGACTCTTATCTGCATTACTACAGTCAAACTTGTTTTAGTTTGTGTTTTTAATTATACATTTCTGTAAATGATTATTTTTGAGATTATAACCATATAATTTTTCCCCTCCCCTGTTTTCCCTCCCAGCCTTATCAAAGGCCCCTCCTTGCTCTTTTTCAAACCATAGCCTTTTTCCATTAATTGTTATTACAAATGAATATGTATGTATATATGCACATTATCCGTTATATATTATTCATGAGTATATATTTCTAAATGAACAATTTTGTTTTAAAATTTCAACTTCTTTAGATAAAAAGAGTTGCATTGTCAGGCTCCCATAATGAAGCACTTAGCAAGTGCATCAAGAAAATGAGTACTTAAAATATATACCATGATTTTAACAAGAGCACAAATCCCTTGACTTTTTGTTTTCTTTCAAATTGTTTAGAACATCAACTGTAGATTGATTTGGAAAAGCAACATACTCACTATTCGAATGTAGTATTAATGGTCAAAGTTTGACACTGATTAAGAAGTGATGTTACCTTCATTGTTATTACTTTCCTTTATATTATATAATATCATGTAGAAAATACTAAATGTCACAAAATATGAATTTCTCCTAGGGACACAAGAATTGAAAAGAAAAATGTAATAATGTATCCAAACTGCTTTAGTATGACAACACTGCCTCTAGGTCCATAGGAATAAAATTTTCCCAGTGAATAAAACAAAGGAAAATTGTGTTTTCATTTTTGAAACATGAATATATTCGAATAAAACATTATGAGTGTTAAATTGCTACCATCTCCTAAGAAGTCTTTACACTTCCTGGTGTTATAAAGAGCTCTAGTTTACTAAGAAGAAGAGAAAAGTTTTCACATTCACAAACAGAAAACAAGTAGAAAGTAACTTATCCTTTTTCCTGGAAACAGCCACTTAAATTGTGTGAATGAGTGTATGTTTGTGTGTGTGTGTGTGTGTGTGTATGTGTGTGTGTGTGTGTACACATATAGCATACTACTCATTTCTTCAATACAAAAATTTTGTTGTTTCTGAGGCTAGGAAATATGGAGTTTAAGCTCAGATCATATTTATTGAATGGTTGATCATGTATGTTAACAGATATGATATGTGATATTTCATTAAATGAACTAACCAATCATCTTCAAAAGTTTTCACTCAGCCTCCTATGAGACTGGAAACGGGTTTTCATAACATTAATCATAGGAACTATTAGCTCATATCTTCCTGACCTAGACATCTTCCCTCAACATATGTATGCAATCGCTCTGTATTTCCCTTTCATTCCCATTGCTAATCACAGGCCAGAAACTCAAACACTTGCAGAGTTCGGAGAAAGTGTGGAAACAAAAAAAATTCAGATATGGAACCCATTAATACATACCTCCTTTTGTTTACTGGTTCTCTTTGCTTTTTCTGCTTCAGTTACATAGCAGTTTGTAGCAAACTCTATTACCTCTCTTACCACCCCTCCAAAACCAGAATTTTCATAAAACTAGCCAGCAATTCATGCTCATTGTTTTAGATAACTTTCTTCTTAGAACACGAGATTAATTTTTTTTTTACTTCTTTAGTAATAGTAGAAATATTTAATTTGTTGTTTTTGTTTTTAACCTGACTTACCTCATTTTCATCCTGCAGAAAATGTTAGGGTAGCTCATATAAAAGTAAATTTGTTTTCAATTCTAACTTGAAATTCTGCAATATTTCATCAGCATCCTATGGGAAGACTAGGTTACAGCAATCCCTACAATCCGCTCATTCCCTTGCTTCTGGAACTTATCTCTCCTGGCCTCCTAGCAACGGGGCATTCTATGAGCTATGGAAGATGACTCTCCCTGGAATACTGTACTATCTATGTCAGTCATAGTTATATCTAGCACCAACTTTGGCCTAGAAAACCTCCCAAGTGTGTTGTAAAGCCTCCTCATCATCTATTATGGAAGGCCCACGCTACCTTTGTTTTTGTATTGGACCCCAAGATGTTCTTGCTTGTGGGTTTCCATGTGCCTTTTATTCTTTTCTTTTTTCATCTCCCTAAAGAAATATTCACATTTACTAGGAGCATGTGCCTTCTCTGACACCTAAGTGCAGTGACAGATAAAGGAAAAGTCCCTAACAGGATACTGAGGATCCTTTACTGGTAGACTCACTTGCTTACTATGGCTTCACTTAGTTCTGCAGTAGCCAATGAAAACAAGGGCTGAGAATGAATAATGTTTCCTCCATAGAAACACAACCCATACTAAGCTGTCTATAGATTGAATCATAAGCTGTGATCTAAAGATGTTAAAGGAATGTTTGTTGGGGGACGGGATCAGGTAGGATGATGGTGAGTACTACAGATGTAGGTTAGGGCATGCACATTATGGGAGAGAACAAGAGAAATTAAAGGAATAAAAGGCAGTGTTGCTAATGGGCATAAAATTTAATCAAAGCAAAATAAAAGTAAAGAGGGCCAGAACTTGAGTGTCAGTGGTGGTCTGAATGAAATGGCAACTGGAGGCTCATATGTTTGCATGCTTAGTCCGCAGTTGATGAACTATTTGGAAAATTAGAAGGTGTGTCCTTGTTGGAGGAGTTGTGGTCTTTTTGCAGAAGGTGTGTCACTGGGAGTGGGCTTTGAAGTTTCAAAAGCCTTTTCCAGTCCCACTGTGTTTCTCTCTCTGCAGATCAGGATCTAAAGCTTTCAGCCAGTGCTCCAGTGCCATGCCTGTCTGCCCCCCTCCATTGTGATCGTGAAATCATTGTCTGAAACTATAAGCAAGCCCACAAGTCAATGCTTTCTTTTATAGGTTGCCTTGGTCATAATATCTTCTCCCGTCAACTGAACCTTAAGTAAGACAAGATCATTCTAGGACATGGCAGAGATAATCTCACCCTCACCCTAGAAGCAACAGGAAGTTATTAAAGTTTTAAACAAGAAAAGTCCCTTAATGTGATTGATGTTTTGAAGTTTCTAGACCTCTGTATAAAGAATGAATTCAAAGTGGCAGATAGAATACATTTGTTTTTTCAGAAGTGGACTGATGTCAATTAAAATCCAATTTACCACCTGCTCAACTGCTAATTTGCAACAGTGAACCATAACTGAAAAGAAATTACAATTCTGAATTAGAGTTTTTCAAATTTAGAAATCCACATCTCAGAAGACTACTTGGCACATTTCAGAAGAGCCACCGGGATTCACTTGACAACTGAATTCTGCATATGATCCCTTCCTTTCCCTCAGCACCATTTCACACTTCCCATCCTCATTCTCAGTGTCAGTCCTACCATTTATCTTCATTAGAGACAGGAAGAACCAAAACAAAAATATTATTTCTTTCAGCCAAACTACTAAAGGACCCCCTTCCTCCTTTTATAAAGCAAGAAGTATATAGGTTGCCACAGGGAAAGTTCAAGTCAGTCACATATATATTGGATCAAATCTCTTTGTAGGCACTTTCATTTCATAACTGTACATTTTTGTCTCTCTAGCAGTACAAACCTCTCCCTCTATACTTCATTCTGGTTGTCCACATCACTCCCAGAAATATATATTATTGCAATACAGTTATATAATATGTATATGTATGTATATACGTATGTGTATGTATGTATGTATGTTTGCTTGTTTGTATGTATGTATTTTGATGATGTAGCTAGTTGCCTTGTTGCTAAGCCATTCTAATAGTAACTTGTATTCTTAACTTCATTTAAAATAAGAACTGTTTGAAACATGTACTGTTGTATTATGGCAAATGTTCAAAAGACATGCCTAAAAATCCAATGTATGCACTCTTAAGACATGTATTTAAATTATTTCAGATTGACTAAATCATTAACAAAAACTTATTACTCACAGAAATTTGAATATGGAGGTACGTAGTCTGTTTGAACGTTTGGTGCTTAGTCTGTTTCCAAGATGGTATCTCTCTGCTATGCCAGGTATGAATAAAGACTTAAAGGGGGTAAATTTAACTCCCGCAGCTTGTACAACAGGCTTACCAATTGTAGTGATCACATTGGCAATTAAATCTCAGCATATAAATTATGGGAAAGGCTTCATGTAACTGTGATGACACGTGTTAACTTCTGTGAATAAATACCCCACTGTGAATGATGGGAAGTGATCCTACTTGATTTCATTAGATAAATAACTGAGAAGAAAAGCTCCCTAACTTAGGTTGACCTGAGATAACTCCAGCGTCTCTCAGGAAGCCTGTATGGTTTTTAAATTATGGTCTCATGAAGCTACTTCAATGTGGCTTTTATTTCAAGCATTTTCTAAAAACCAAACCTTCTGAAGTTACGAACTCAATCTTCATTTTACCTGATTTCTTAAAAGCATCTGTTACAACTGATCAACCCTGTTTGGAAGCATGTTCCTCTGTTGTGTAAATGAAATGATCTTCATTCTCTCCTAGTCTAGTGGCTAGTGCTTCTTAGTCGCCATTGCTGCACATAACATTAGGAATGCCTCAGAGTTCAGTTCTCCAGTGCAGTTCTTTTTAGCTTGAACTCTTTAAGATGTGAGACAGTGACACTTCGTAGGGTAAGTTTAGTGTAATTATTAAAACAATTTTTTTCTCAAAATGGTTATCAGAAATTACTGAAATCAAAAAGGAGGGATAAGAACCATTGGCTATTCAGACATGTTGTGGAAACTATCATATCATGCAATAATTATCTGAAATCCTTTCAGAGAATATGTTGAATTTGTTGAACATACATACAAATTTGAAAATCATTTATAATTATAAAAAATGGAAAGTTTTGAATTACTTTAATTTGCAAATTAAATTTCTAGGATTACAACTACTTTGTAAACTGAAGGGAAGCTGTTCTTAACTGTGTCCAGAACTAAGTCAAAAGATGTCCCTCATTATGGAAAACACATTATAAGTCCCAAGAACTGCATTTTTCTTCCTTAACCACAAAAGTTTTGTTTATGTTCAGGCTTCTCCAGGAACAAGGACCTGATAGGTTATCCAATACCAAGGAGTCACCATAAATGTATATAATCAAGTAACTGCACTAAATGAAGTCAGCAAGATATACGTAAATGAGTATATATGTGTATACACATATATATAAGCACCTATACACATAAATCCATACATGTATATATAAAATCATGTAAATGTAAATGCACAATATACATACATCTATAACTGCACAAATACATGTATATAATAATAATAATAATAATAATAATAATAATAATAATAATAATGGAAGACAAGGTCACAAATTTGATAGAGTCAGGAAAGATCCAGGAAGAAATGGAAGGGGAGATTTTAGGGTGGAAATTATGTAAATACAGTATTCATGCATGAAGTTTTTAAATAAATAAATCAGTAAGCAAAAACAAAGTAAATGCTAAAAAAGAAGGAAAGAAAATTATATTAAAGCAGAGTGGCAAGATGCTCAGCATGTAAAAGAGCCTGTTACGATCAAGCCTGATAATCTGAGCAATTGACATTATAGAAAAAGAAAACTGACTCTTGCAAGTTGGTCTCTGACTTCCTCACATACTGTCTAATGTACATGTGATAACACACACTTACATATAAAATAGACCAGAAAATAAGTAACAAATGTAAAATAAAAACGATGGAGTTACACGAAAGCACGTCCTGTATATGAAGGGAATGAGACAGGAAGCTGGATGATGCCACGTGTGATTATACCATGGCTCACTGAGTAATTGAAGCACACTGCTAGATGCTATGGCTCAGAAAGCAAGATTCCTACCAAGACACTCCTGCTCACTGGCACCGTATCCAATAACCTAAGAACTCGGATTGAGTGGACAAACAACTGGCACAATTTCAATTCTGTATCGAATCCTCTTGTTTAACTAACACATTTATAAGGTTATAACTCCCTCACACAGTGATTTTTTTTTTTTTTTTTTACCTTATGGAGCCTGGCAGGCTCAGTTGGCAACCACTGCAGAGTCTGATGGACACAGAATGAAACTGCAGGTAATAGAATTAATCAACCATATGGCAGGAGATAACCACCATCAAAGAACCACAGAAATTATGGTAGAAGTCTATTCCCCAAAGAGTTTTATCATTTTCCTAAAAAGCTCAGGATTCTCAAAATTGTTTTCCTTCCTCCTAAACTTATTCCCTTTAAATAAGTACAACCTGACAACTACTAGATATAGCCTATTAGGACCTAAGTAAAAATCATTCAGACAGACTTGAAAACCATAACAGTGACCTGTCTGTAAGACCAACATCTCATCCTCCTATAGCCTAGAGGAGATGTTTGATACACGTTTATTAGCCACAATAACCAATTGTTTAAAAATTATGTTCTACTGTTGACTGTCCAAGGAATTCAGTGGTCATAGCAACAACAATCATAGAAAATATTCTCCCAGTCAATATTTTCTGGAAGCAGCAAATAATGATTTTTATTACAAACTTAGATTAATTTTTGCATTGTATGCACATGAATTAAATAAACACCTGACACCCAGAAAAAAATTTAAGATGTCCAAATAATTCACTCTGCAAATTATTTTAGCTATTCACTTTGCATGGCCTTTACATTGAGACTCAGTAGTAGCATGCAAGTTTACTTGTAATTTTGCAGTAATGAAAAAACCCATCCTTCCGTAAAGATCTATTAGCAGTTAATGGCTGCTGGGGGAGAGAACATCACTTTCTTCAGTGGTGAGACCACTGATGAGTTGCCCATGCTCTAATAAGCCTCTAGCAAGCTCATACAATCAACTGGAATTAGATTCATTGAGGCACACACAAAAAGAATTTAATGTAGGAAGATGGCTTGTCAGAAGGAAATGTTTTTGTGGGAGAGATAGGGATGAAAGAGGGCAATAAGGTGAAATGGCTACAATTCATTATATGCAATGCATGAAACTTAAAAAGAAATATAAGTAAATCAAAACACTGTCGATGGTACCATAATTCTGTAAACTTATTAAAAACTCCTTGAATAAAAAGCAAAACAGGCAATTAAAGTCACTTCTCCTATATGATAAGTTAAGTAATTTCACTAAATATTTTGTAGCCATAAATTAATGTAATTAAGTGTTGGCATGTCTTACAAGGAAATGTCATAACTCCAAATTTTAAAAGTACTTAACATACATAACACATATCCTATCTTCATCTTTTCGTGAAAAAAATCAGCTGGATGGTATCTGAAACATTCATGCTTTATAGCATGCCATAGACATACAGAGATACAAAAATCAATGATTTTGTGGATGTCTTTTTGTGGATTAAAGTTGCATATAATATTTCTTACACTGTGCTTTGTGTGGATTAATGTTATCAGAGCAAATCCACAGTGTTTGTTTTAAATTTTTAGTTTAGATTCTAGCAGTTATCTATATCTAATGATTACTGCAAATTATAATCAACAATACAAAAATATCATAACCAAGGATCAATAAAAGGCCATTATGTGACACATATAATAGCTCCTCTATTTTATGTCTATCTATGATTACCTATCCATTGGTTGTTGAGTTTATTCATAACAAAATTTTAGAATAATTGTGTTTTGATATTGTGTATCTAACTCTTTAGTAGTGAAATTAAGAAATCTTTAAAATAATCTGTAATCTACTAAACATACAGAGTAAATGCAAATAGTGAAATTAATCTATAATAATTATATCTAGCATAGATATTTTAAACAAAAGTATCGTTAAGGTAATATTCTTAATCACATCTTTGAAATAGAAATATGATTAATTACAGAAGAGAAATAAAATACTAATTCAATTCTTTTGACTATCTTTACTATTATCATTGCAAGAGGGAACAAAAACATATCTTGCATAGTCCTCTACATTTAACGTGTCACTTATGCATTCAAGAGATGCAATTCCTAATGAAAATGCATGAAACTAAGTGAGTCTCCCTACAGAACTATGTAGCCATTTCATTTACATCTTTGTACACTGTATATTGCAGGTTACTCTTGAAAGGATCAGTATAGAACAGACCTAAATCCTTTCTTTATTTCCTATTCACTGCCCATGGTAAAGCACACTTTATCAAAACAAAGTAACATTTAAAAATCCACAACAGGGGGCTGGAGAGATTGCTCAGAAGGTAAAAGTGATTGGATATCAAGCCACCTCTACCCTCAACTATTGTGGAAGCTAAGAACTTACTCTCAAAAGTAGCCTTCTGACCTCAACATGCACACTATGGAATACATGCAACTACCTACACATACATTCATACACACACACACACACACACAAGCATGCACTCACCACGTACACACATACCATATCAAACACACACTCAAACACAAACACACATACACAAGCACGCACTCACCACATACACACACACCATCTCTCTCTCTCTCTCTCTCTCTCTCTCTCTCTCTCTCTCTCTCTCTCTCTCTCTCACACACACACACACACACACACACACACACACACACACACTCACACACACACAGTGCCTACGCGCACAAATGAATGAACAATATCACTTCTAAAAAAGCTTCTAATGTTCAAAATCTTATTAAGTTCTTCTTTGGCACTTCTAGAAATAGTACTCTGTTCAGAATTTTAATTTTGGAGAAAAACTCAGTGATTTCTGATCTCAGAAAATGTTCTTATTTTTCTTCCAATAATTGCAAATCTGTTGTTTCCTGGAAGCTAAATCTCCTTTTGAAATATAATGTCAGTGAGTGACACAATTATTTAGGGCTTGTCTACATGCATGTTTACCTCTACGATGTGAAAAATTTCATTCTTTTAGACAGAACTTAGCTCTCTGAATAGAATGATCTTGTATCTCTCTCAATGTTTTAGCACAACTTAAAAAGGGGGGCAAAATTGACCATATTATCTGCTCCCAGTGGATGTAATTAAAATAAATATTGAAGGTTTTTTTTGTTTTGTTTTGTTTTTTTTGTTTTTTTTGTTTTTTCAAGACAGGGTTTCTCTGTGTAGCGCTGACTGTCCTGGAACTCACTCTGTAGACCAGGCTGGCCTCGAACTCAGAAATCCACCTGCCTCTGCCTCCCAAGTGCTGGGATTAAAGGTGTGCGCCACCACCGCCCGAAAGTAATTATTTTTTAATGAGCTACTTGTGATGAAAAATGACTCTGAGGAAAAAATCATAAACAATAGCTAGATACAAACTATCATAAAGCTTTTTGTTCTTTTCCTTTATATACAGAATTCTATCAATTACCATTCATTGCTGAATTTAATTTCTGCTATATTAAAATTCTTACTGGAAAAGAATTTCCCCCATTCTTTATTTCCCAGGCAGTGTCAAAACAAATTCAGTTTTTCAACTGTTTCTGTATACCATAAGAAGTAATTTTTCCATGATATATGAATATATATCTACAGATGGACTGCTGTGATCTCTTTTGAATGCCAGTGCATAATCATTATCTAATTAAGATTATATTTTGTGACTCCAAGCTTATTACTTCTCAATCTTTCTTTAATCAATCTGTGTAAATTGATTTGGTTTTTTTCCCATTAAGTTGTACATAGCATATTTTCCTCATTTTTTCAACTTTCAATTTCCACGTTCACTGCATTTAAGTACAAAGAATTTTATTCACATAATGGATTTTACTACATAATATAACCTCCTTATATCAATAAACTTACTCCACATTCCTGAATATTCCCTCTTTATCCAAAAATCCTATCTTTCCTCGATTTTAAAATTATTTTTTTCTTCCAATACTAATTTCTTAACTTTTGTTCATAGTTATTTTTCCCAGGTTTAATACATAAGCCTCTGATTGCTTCCCTTCTGTTTCCAAGAATATACAAGTCTTCATTTGCTAATAATAGATTGAACTAGTAACTCACTGTACGTTCACTAGAGAGGTTTACTGCCTTCAAAGGTTCACCAAAGTCTCCAGAATAGTGTGATTTCACCCAATCTTTTGCTAAGCTGAATCCAAACAAATTATTTGCTTTCATTTGGTTGGCACTGTTTTCTTTCATTTTGATTCATTTGGGCGTCTTGGTTTTTGTTCATTTGATTCCTGAATATGATTGATCATTACCCTCCCTGATTTGAGGTAGATTTTCTTGTTAATTTTCCATTTTTTTCTTAAATCTTCCTATATTTGCTCAATGTCAACATTTCAAAAATTCTATCTTTTCCATGGATTTTCTTTTCGTTTCTTTTGGATATTTTCTTTATTTACATTTCAAATGTTATCCCCTTTCCCGTCCCCCCCACCTGAAGCTCCCTATCCCATCCCCCTCCCCCTGCTTCTATGAGGGTGTTCCCTCACCCACCCACCCACTGCAGCCTCCCCACCCTCAAATTCCCCTACCATCCATCCAGCCTTCACAGGACCAAGGGTCTCTCCTCCCATTGATGCCTGACAAGGCCATCCTCTGCTACAGATGCAGCTGGAGCATGGGTCCCTCCATGTGTACTCTTTAGTTGATGGATTAGTTAGTCCCTGGCAGCTCTGAGGGTTTGGTCGCTAATGTTTTTCTTCCTATGGGATTGCAAACCCCTTCAGCTCCTGCAGTCCTTTCTCTAACTCCTCCACTGGGGACCCTGTGCTCAGTCCAGTGGTTGACTGTGAGCAACCCCCTCTGTATTTGTAAGGCTCTGGTAGAGCCTCTCAGGAGACAGTTATATCAGGTTCCTTTCAGCAAGCATTTCTTGGCATCCACAATAGTGTCTATGTTTGGTGACTGTATAGGGGACAGATCCCCAGGTGGGGCAGTCTCTGGATGGCCTTTCCTTCAGTCTCTGCTCTACACATTGTCTCCGTATTTGCTTCCGTGAGTGAATATTTTGTTCCCCTTTCTAAGAAGGACCGAAGCACCCACACTTTGATCATGTGGTCTGTATCATGGGTACTCCGTGGATTTTCTTATTCTAACTCTAGACTACACTGAGTCTACTCTAAAGGAGATTCTTGTTAATTGTTTAATTGTAAATGTATTTTAAGGTGTTTGTGTTCTTATACTTTCATTCTTTTCTTTTGACAGCACTCTAAAGAACCAACCTGCCAATATTAACTAAGTGTACATTTATTACCCATTGTGTTGGATCCAGAGATTATAATAACAAATCATACTTCTTTTATTTGTTCAGGATTCAATATAATGCATCCCTCAAAGAGTATAACGTTCTTATTAAATAGATATCTAAAGTTACACCAAAAGACCTGATATTAAAAGTAACTTCTAGTCTAAAACTATTTTGGTGTTATAGATATACATCAAAGTCATTCACACTAGAGAATTGTTTGTTCTCAATCCAAAGTGTTTAAACTTTTACATGATGTGTGTGTGTGTGTGTGTGTGTGTGTGTGTGTGTGTGTGTGTGTGTCTGTGTGTATGTGTGTGTAATTCAGAGGACAGCTCAAGGAAGTTGATTCTTTCCTTCCAGAATGTAGTTTCTGAGTCTCAAACTTGGGTCCCCAAGCTTGATAGCAAGCACCTCATCTTTCTTAACTGTCTTACTCACCTAAATGTGGATTATTTTGAAAGTCAATCCCACCATGAACTTTAAAGGCATGCTTTCAAGAAACAGATTTAAGCATTACTATTTTCTGCCAATATAACTGATATTAAGAAGCCTATGATATAAACCCCATAAATATTGCATTATTAATAATTACTGGTACTCATATTATTCTGATTTCATAAATAAATCCTATAAGAGAAATTAGTCATTAAAACTAAATAAAGAAAAAATGAACATATATATATATATATATATATATATATATATATATATATATATATATATACACCTTTCCATACAAATGAGTAGTTAATTGTGTTGATACATTTTGTTATACCACATTCTTTTCAAAGAATTTAAAGCCATTAAGTGGTACATACCTGTCCAGTCTCCTACTACTTTAAAGTGGACACCAAATGTTGCTTTAGTTTCAGTAGGACACTGAAAAAAATAAATACTAGCATCAATACAGATTAATTGTTATATATTAGAAGAATATGTGATTAAAATCTTTATTCTTATTGCAAGCCCCCAGATCAACAACTAATGAGAAAGAACAGGATAAAATGTATGTCATAAATAAAGCAATGCCATCTGATCACTTTGAATTTCCTTAAAGACCCATAAATATGCATATAAAATATGCAAATAAAAATTCATAGAGTATTGTAGGTAACTATAAAACCTGTGAAGATATCTGCTGAGGATTTTCTGGTGTGCATTCTGTCAGGCCTGCAGGCACCAGGGACATTGATATGTGACCGCTCTACCCCCAATCCTCTGCTTGTCAGCTCCCCTGGGGCACAAACAGCAGTAGTGAGTTTCACCCTGCCTCCTAAGCTCCATTTTCTGACCCAGTGCTCTCTTGGTCCACATTCCACCTGCCTCAGGGCAAGGCTGACCGGGAGGTGAAATGTTGGGGGTTTGACTGTGCTTATTTCATATAGCCTCCTGGTGGATGCTGGGCTTCAGGGAAGTACTGAGACACTGCTCAGGGGTGGGAAAGCACAGTCTGAAATGTGAGAAAGCTGGAAGTGATTAGTTGGTCCTGGGGTTCTCAGACTCTTGGAAACCCAGGTGTTGTTGGAAGTTGTGGAAGAACTGAGAATGGAGTCATGAATACGGGCTGGAGACTGGCATCTAGGCTGGAGTTGGGGAAAGGGGAGCTTGGCTTATTTCAGCCGTGACTGTCCTCAGCTTGGTGGCGGTTGTATGGGAACACAGGAAGGCCTTCTACCAGAGAATAGAGTTGTGGCTCTGTTGGTGAAGACCTTCTATATGGTCCCCATCGAGGTGGCAGATGAAATGACAGTCTATGGTTCTAAACTGTTTATTGACTAGTCATGGTGGAAAATGGATTCATACCCAAACTCTCAGGGTGAACCTGAAATTAAATACCTTTTGCAGGGAGGAATATCTGGGAAGGGAAGCTTATTGCCTAAGTCCACAGGACCTCTAGATACTGCATTAGCATGGAAAACTCTGTTCTGGGCCTATGTGACCATAGGTCACATTTCTTTATGTGGGGAGTATGGCATGTGTTCTAGGCCAAGAATCTGGCAGGGAGTGGGGAGTTACCTAAGTCTCAGGTGTGTACCCATAGAGTCTCTGGGGTCTCAGACCTGCTCCACCTTACCAAGCTTCCTGGCATGGTTTTATTGTCCCACACCGCTCTGCCTGCATTCCCACAAGCCTACCAGCAGTGCAGACAACCAAGTAGGAACCCTGCCCAAGGCCCCTTGCTTGCCAGGTCCCCTCCAGGCACACCCAGCAGCTGCAAACTGCCCGGTACTCCATTTTCTGGCCTACAATTCTGTCTGATTTTCTGGAGTCTCACTGGGACTAGGAACAACCAGATGGTTAAAGAACACAATCAACAAGAGCCAAGGCAGTATCATACCGTCAAAGCCCAGCTATTCTACAACAAGAGATGAAGAGAGAATCTCATGCTCAGGCTTAGAAGATAGGAGATAAGAAATTGATACATCCATCATAGAAAATGTTAAATTTAAATGGTTTTGACACAAAATATCTAGGAAATCTGGGGCACTAAGAAAAGACTGAACCTAAGAATAGCCGTAATAAAAGAAGAAGATTTACAGCTCATTCTATTGGATATTTTCTTTATTTACATTTCAAATGTTATCCTCTTTCCCAGTTTCCCACCCTCCCAGAAACCCCCTATCCCATCCCCCCTCTCCTGGCTTCTATGAGGGTGCTCTCCACCCATCCACCCACTCCCGCCTCCCCACCCTCTATTCCCCTACACTGGGGCATTAATCGAGCCTTCATGGGACCAAGGACCTCTCATCCCATTGATGCCTGACAAGGCCATCCTCTGCTACAGATGCAGCTAGAGCCATGTGTACTCCTTGTTTGGTGGCTTAGTCCCTGAGAGCTCTGGAGGATCTGGTTGGTTGATATTGTTGTTCTTCCTATGGGGTTGCACACCCCTTCAGCAACTTCAGTCCTTTCTCTAACTCCTCCATTGGGGATCCTGTGCTCAGTCCAATGGTTGGCTGTGAGCATCCCCCTCTGTATTTGTAAGGCTCTGCTGGCAGGGCCTCTCAGACAGCTATATCAGGCTCCTTTCAGCAAGCATTTCTTGGCATCCACAATAGTGTCGAGTTTGGTGACTGTATATGGGATGAATCCCCAGATGGAACAGAAAATATTTTCACCAAAATCACAGAAGAAAATTTCCCAAACCTAATGAAAGAGATGGCTATCCATATACAAGAAGCTTATAGCACACCAAATAGGTTAGACCAGATAAGGAAATCCTCCTACCACACAATACGTAAAACACTAAGTCTGCAGAACAAAAAAAAAGAATATTAGAAGCTAAAAGGGGAAAAGGACAAATAACATATAAATGTAGAGGTATCAGAATTATACATACCTTCTCAACAGAATCTCTAAACAACAGAAGGGCCTGGGCAGATATCTTGCAGACTCTAAGAAAGGACAGTTGCCAGCTCAGATTAATATAACCAGCCAAATTTCCAATTGCCATAAATGGAGAAAACAAGATATTCCAACACAAAACCAAGTTTAAACAATATCTATTCACAAATCCAACTCTACAGAAGATACTAGAAGAAAAACTCAGCAACAAAGATAAACATTACCTTAGAGTAATGGCTAGAAAAAAAAAGATTTTCTAAGCAAACAAACACAAGTAAGGTGGAGAAGTCATTCTAACTTCTCATTGCTAAATAGACATTCAATCAAAATTAATTAAAAGAGATGGGGAAGGACACTTAATACTCATAAAAGGAAAAAAATTCCACCAACAAGACATCTCAATTCTTAATATATATGCCTCAAGTACAAAGTTACACACATTTATAAAAAAAAAATGACTAAAGCTTAAATCACAAATCAAACCACAGACATTAAAGTGAGGGACTTTAACACCCTACTCTTACCAATGGTCAGATCATTCAGATAGCAACTAAACAGAGGAATAATGAAACTAATAGATGTTATGAATCTAATGGACCTAGCAGATATCTACAGAACATTTCACTCAAATACAATATACCTTCTTATCAGTATCTCAGGAAAACATCTCCAAAATTGACCATATAACTGTTCAGAAAGCAAGTCTCGACAGATATAAGAAAATTGAAATAACTCCATGTATCTTATCTGACCACGATGGATCAAAGATGGATTTCAACAACAGAAAGCATATAAACACATGAAAGCTGAACAACTTTCTACTGACTGATTTTGGGGTAAAGGCATAAATAAAAAAGAAATTAAAGACTTCCTAGAATTCAGAATGAATAACAATACCAAAACTAATGGAACATAATGAAAGCAATGCTAAGAGGAAAGTTCATAGCATTGAGTGGTTTCATACAGAAATTAGAGAGATCTCATACTAGCAACTTTTTTTTTTTTTTTTTTTTTTTTTTTTTTTTTTTTTTTTTTTTTTTTTTTTTGGCTTTTCGAGACAGGGTTTCTCTGTGTAGCCCTAGCTGTCCTGGAACTCACTCTGTAGAACAGGCTGGCCTCGAACTCAGAAATCCACCTGCCTCTGCCTCCCAAGTGCTGGGATTAAAGGCTTGCGCCACCAACTTAACACTACACCTGAAAGCTCTAGAACAAAAAGAAGCAAACATCCAAGAGGAATAGAAAGCAGGAAATAATGAAACTGAGGGCTGAAATAAATGAAATAGAAACAAAAAGAACAATACAAAGAATCAACAAAACCAAGAGTTAGTTCTTTGAGAAAATCAACAAGATAGACAAATCCTTTGCCAAACTAACTAAAAGGTAGAGATACAGTATCCAAATTAATAAAATCAGAATTGAAAAGGGGGGTCATAACAACAGATACAGAGGAAATCCAAAGAATCATTAGGCTTAACTTAAAAACCCATGTGCCACAAAATTGAAAAATCTAAATGAAATGGACAATTTTCTTGATAGATACCCCTTACCAAAGTTAAGTCAAGATCAAGTAAACAATTTAAGTAGAGCTATAACCACTAAGGAAATAGAAGTAGTTATTAAAAGTCTCCTCCACCCCCAAAAATTCCCCGGGCCAGATAGTTTTAGCACAGAATTCTACCAGACCTTTCAAAGAAGAGCTAACACAAACACTCCTCAAACTATTCCATAAAATAGAAACAGCAGGAACATTACAAACTTATTCTATACGGCCCCACAGTCACCTTGATACCTAAATCACACAAAGTCTCAACAAAGATTTTTAGACCAATAGCCCTTCTGAATATTGATGCAAAAATACCCAACAAAATACTCACAAGCCAAATCTAAGAAAACATCAAAAATATCATCTACCATGATCAAGTAGGCTTCATCCTAGGAAAGCTAGGATGAGCCAACAAAAGAAAGTCCATCAATATAATACACCATATAAACACATGGAGAATAAAAAAAACCCACATGATCCTCCCATTAGATGCTGCAAAAGTTGTTTTCATATTTGTTTGATAGGCATTAAATTTTAAGTATGAATAATGTTCTAATGATTATATATCAGTAGCACAAAATATATTTATTATAGAAATATAATATAATTTCACTATATATGTATTTATTAAACATCAAAAATTTAAGAAATTAAAAAATAATATATTTTGCTTTTAAATCATGAAACTTGAAATAAATAAAATGATTGAAATTCATATCTAAGTTTATTATCTAAAGTTATGTGTAAACTAATTTTTTAAAATCAGAAAAATGATTGCAGATCACAAAATGATCAAAAGAATGTTTTTTAATCATTTTTGTGATCTGTTTCTGTGACTCTTTTTTATTTTCTAGCTCCAATCTCTCTCTTTTTTTTTTTTTTTACTGTCTTCTAGAGAGTTCATTCTAAATTTAATTTAGCTGAAATTGTTATTACCTTACTTCTCAAATTACATTCTTTTGATTCTCATAGATCGGTACATGGAACCAAATTCTTTCCAGAGTAGCAACCAAATACCACAATAATATCACATATTAGTCCTGCTGCCAGGTTCAGTCAACTTTCAACCCCTTTCAAATAAGTTTCCAAAGGACACTGTCTGATCAAGCAATCTCATATTGGTTGTGCTATATGGAAAAGCACCTACTTATTGACTGAAGCCTTGATTCCAAGCTGGTGATGCTACTGAGGTAATTGAATAGGAGTGAAGTAACTGAAGCAATTGCTTAATTCACTGATGACTGTGCAGCTGCATGAAGTATGGGTACACAGGCCAAGGCAAAGATATTAGAACACGGGAGGCCTAATAACAAAGGCTATGCTCTGTGCCCATATCTTCCTTTCATACATTCTCTGCTCCCTGGCCACTGGAACATGAACATTCTGTTCTTCCATGTCCTTATACCTTGATGCTCTAATGCCACAGACATGTTGGCTGACCCTGACCTCTGGTATGATGAGTCAAAATAAACCCTTTGCTTATGTTGGCTTCTTCGGTGTTCTGTCACAGTGATGAAAAGCTGACTCAATAACATGCAAATTCTTTCTTTCTTATGGTCAAAGGTCAAAATTGGTTGTTCCCACTATTTCCATCTCTATGCTGTATGATTCAGTTTAATTCATTTTAAATCAATAAAACAAACTATCAATATCTAACACATCCCTGCCCCCAATTTACTTACAGTCTGGTCATTTATAACACATTCTTTTCCATTCTGCTGTTAACACTTGGGCATTCTTTGAGACTTTTCTCAAAGCCTTCATTTCATAAGAAGAGCCTGAATTTCTTTGTCAATAAAATTCTTCACTTCTCTAAACCTAAAAGTGCTCATGCAGCTTTTGTGTCCCCATTTTACAGTCTGCTATTTTGTATACCTTGTCCATAAGAATAGGTTAAAAATGTTTGGAAATCCAGATCTAGTTCAAAATCACTATTACATATTCTAAAATCTGTAGCATATTACACATATAGGATGGAAGGTGGAAAAAACAATAGTTGAATGAAGTATCACTTGAATAAAATATTAAAGAATGGACCTGAGAGAAACATATGGACTTCAAATGTATGTCTTTCTTCCACAACTTATTCATCTTCCAAACACAAATTTAGGAGTTCATATAATTTCACAAAAGAGGAATATTCAAGAAGATGAGAAATGACAGTGAGTTAGGAGCACAGAGTCCCCCACATGAGTGCAAATGGTGATGCTAAACATATATATATATATATATAAAATGTTACTGATTACTTGAACCCAAATAGAATAAAATAGCACATATCAGTATATTTGAAAATGTTATACTCATTATTAAACACAAAATATGTAAGTCGATCTTTTGGTAACATATATTAAAAGTCCAGTTTTATCTTTTGTTCTTTATATTAACAAATAAGGCCTGGAGAGATGGCCTAGTGTTGAAAAACCCTTGCTTCCCATTCAGAGGATGTGGAATTACTTCCCAGTACACACACAGTAGCTCACAACCATCTGCAACTCCATTTTAAGGGATTTTGGTGCACCCTTCTGATATTTATGGGCACCAGGCACCCATGTAGTTCACAAACATACATGTAGGCAAAACAATCATACATATAAAATAAAATAAATAAATTAAAAATGTAAAGTGAAAACAAACACTAAATTGACCAGTTTAAGGTTACAAAAAATATAAATGATAATGCTGGGAAAAAAAGCAAGTAATATGCAAAATTGGAAAATATATGCCATGGGCCTCAGACCAGCCCAAGCATGCTCTTTGGGGATGCAAAAGTAAGCTAATTAATTTAAAAAAATATATATTTGACAAATTTTTGAAAGGCAGAATTTAGTGGGATGGTGGTTGGAAATATTTGAAACTAAAATTCTCCTGTATATAAGAAGGAAACACCATGAAAACCAATTCAATCTTTCATCAGAACACTGGAGAATCCCAGCTCTCAGAGGCAGGAAGAGCAAGAGCTCGACTTCAAAAATATCTAAAAGTTCCTATCTATATTTGTATATGAGTTTCTCTCTCCCAAGATTTACTTTAGCCTGACAAAAAATATGAGAAGTACCACTCTCCAAACCCAAAGGCAAGAAGAAGCAAAACACACAGGGTTTTGTGTCTGGAACTATGGCCCACTGAAAGCAAAGAGTAAACTACCACTCATTTATTGAATAAAAACTGCAAGCATGTTGCATGATATGTCCAAGTCAAATGATTGCAACTGAGTTTCACAACCTGGACCCTAGTCCAGTTTTTCCTCCTTTAGCTAATAGAACTCGAATTTGTTAGGTCAGAGACTTAGGTATGAACCTTGAATTCTTCACATTTACAGTCCAATTGCAGGAGAAAAACAAGTCTTGACCATTCAAACTTCGAAATTGATTTAGGAGCTGATTCTTCTTGTCATGTCCAGTGTCACCACCATGGTCAAAGCCATCACTATACCTACACTGGATGGATGGACTCCTAACTGCTCTCCCTGCTTCTGCTAATGTAGTAACCAGAGTCAGACAAGGAAAAGGACAATGCCTTAAATGTCTAGGAAACAATTACTGATATGAACTGGAATTTCAGATCTGGAAACACAGGTGGGTCACCAGAGAAATGTGCATAGTTGTAAAGTAACAGAGGTTTAGGCAATTGGTAATAGTGCCTTTTGGCATTCATAGCTCATGGGACTGTAAAAGGGAAATAAAAGAAACAAGACTGAATCAAAAGTCGTCAAAAATGGATGTCTTGGAAACAAAATGAATTCAATAAAATGCTCAGCAGCATGAAACAGTGCTGATCTGTAAAGACCATTAATCACTGGGAAATGTTCACTGCATTTAACTGTAAGAGGGCATTGTGCATCTTGGAAGTATCTTCATGGCTTGCTGCTGTGGCCCAATCCAAGGGTAAGCAATAGAGAGAGGAAAACCTGATGAACTGCAGCAGTAGCCAGAAGGGACGAGTCAGAAAAAAAAGTATCTTCATCATTTTCTCCTTGAAACCAGGAGGTGAAAGAATTATCAAAAACTATTGATTGAATAAATCAAATTAATATTAACCAGTCTATTTGTTCTGAGTATGCTGCTTTATTTAGCTCACATTTATCACAGAGGCTATCATTAGCCCCTGAGGAAACATTGCTTTTCTCCTGGAAGACAGCCAAAGTACAGGAGTTAGGTGATGTTTAATTCTCAAAAACCTCAAACATTTTGTTGGGTTCTGTGGATACTAATCACTGTCTGTGGTTTTCAACACTGTGCCTTGAATACATAATGACAGATTATGCCTGACAAGCTACCTTGTCCCCCATCTGAGTTTCTAGAGCAAAAGATCTGTGAAAAACAAGAATAAGGCAAGTTTTAAGTACTAAGTAGAAGGGATTAAGACCATAGATCAAAGTAGTTGACAAAGAATTACTAGTTATATTTAATGACATAAAATTTAATAAATAACTGAAAAATTTTGTCTTGTTTTTGTTTTCTTTTAAATCTAAATAAATAAAAAAAACCTCCAAAGTAACTGAGACATAAAAACAGGAAACATGAAAATAATAGAAGAGCAGGCATGCTATGAGAAAGTACAGAAAAAAAACAGGAGAACCACTAGGTTCTGACTCATGGAAAAAATACGAAATTGGGTTATTCGTGCTTCAAAATAATGAATCATACAACTGAAACTACAGATGTCAGAAAAGCATGTTTATTCCTGAATAAAAATAACACTAAAAGGACATGGAGGTATTTACATAGGCTTCAACGAGTTAACACTGAAAAGGAAGACTGTGCATTACTTCTATAATTGAGAATTTATGGAAAAGAAGACAAAAACATCTACCCCAACAAAAAATTAAGAGATGGTGAATTTTGTAATAAGTATAACATCTTATTCTTTCTTAAGTCTTTTCTTTTCAAAACTCACTTTTAATTTTGTTTTTTAAATTAGAAATCAACCAACATGATATGTGTTTTTCAAGAAAAAATCTAAATATTTGATCATTATAGAATACAGTTGGGAAACACTGAGTAGCATAGGAACAAAGTATAAAATTCTATTTAATTATTAAGTCAATAAATGTCTAAAAGAAAAAATATCATGAAAATTTGGTTGTAGTTCTAGCTTTTGTCATCATTTATACTGTTTAATGACTTTTGTCCCTTCGACAATTTGAATTATTGGTCCTTCAAATAAAACTTGGACAGGAGATGTTGAAGCTTAAATATATTAGTAAATTGGATTTATATGTTTAATTTCAGGCTCTAAAAGGGAATCACTTTGCACAAAAAAATAGTGCTTTGAGATAAAATTTGGGATTGACATGTTGTACTGTTCAGATCCTTTACCTTCTTTCCAGTTCTCAAAATTTACAATCCAAACGTTCAGAAAGCCTTCCAGCAGTGGAGATGGCTATGGCTGGCTTTCTACTGGGAATATCCTGATATTCACTTAAAATTTCTCCATGCAAATCCAAGTTCTCTGCACCAGAGGCATCTAAATTTCAAGGATAAGTCAACAGGTAGATAAAAAGTTCTGGGCCCTTGACATCAAGATAGGACAGCTATGAAATAACACTTCACCTGGAGAGCTCTTGTCAGCCATTTTGAAATCTCTTTTGTTTTTCTACCACACCATTCAAGTTCTGTCCGCCTTCTTGTCTGTCAAGCCTTAGGAGATGCTGTCCTGAGTACAATTCCTAACAATTCAACCCCATGCAATCTCTCTCTAGGTCTTAATTTTCAAAGATTTATGCTTTTCTTTTTTTCTTTTTTTTTTAATTTATTTTATGTATATGTGTGCTTTGTTTTTGTACATACCAGAAGAGGAAATTAGATCCTATTACAGATGGTTGTGACCAATCATGTGATAGCTTGGAACTGAACTAAGGACCTCTGAAATAGCTGCCAGTGCTCTGAACTACTGACCTATCTTTACAGCCTTCTCCCCATTTTTTTTTTTTTTACATTTATCTAATTACCTTTACAAATTCTTTCATTATTGTGCTATTTTATGTTATATCTCTTTATCTTCTCTTCAATAATCTTCCCAGATCTTCTGTTTTTGCTTCATTTAACCTTATTTCTCCTACATTTTCTTCAATCCGAGTTCCTTTGGTTATCCTTATATTCATCCTAAATTATTTGAATTCCATAGCACAATGTACATAATTTTTGCCTTGTTGTTGTTATTGATGATGCTGTTGTTTTTGCTCTTGTTCTATGGATAATAGATTCTACTATGGTTTAGGGAGATCTAATTAAGTACGTTTTGACATACTCCTTGATTTGAGTCACTGTTAACAACTGTTTTTTCTTCTTTCCTTTCTGAATGGTACTAGAGACTGAGATCTCCAGAGTAGGCTGCTATAATGTGAGGATGTTTGTTTTTTAAGAGCATTTGTTATGCTGGCAGTGGACCAGTCTTCAGTTCCCAGCACCAATATGAGGTGGCTCGAAATCATCTGATCTTTGCAGGCACCTCCAGACATATGTTCATACCCACCCACAGGTTACACACACACACACACACACACACACACACACACACACATTAATCTTTTTAGACAAAAGAATATGCTGATCATTGAGAAGATCCCCCAAACTAAATGGAAGATATAGCCAAACAATAGATACATAAGTGGCAACACAAGGACCCAAATGACAAGAGCAGGGCTGCATGCCTCCTATGAAAGATCATACCATGCCAATTATGAACTCAAAGATGCTACAATGAGAAAAATGTAAAAGTTTACTCATGACAGTGTTCATTGGCCACAAAAATATTGAAATAAACAGAGAAAAGAAGAAAGGCAATCAATAGAAACCTGAACTAGAAAGCCAATAACATAGAACAGTAAGTCAAAAGGGCAGATGAGAAAATTGTCAGTACATATGAGAAAGGTATCATCGTGGCAGAGAAATTCAGTAAGATAATTAAATTGGGGGACAAGTGAAAACAGAGATTCTGGCAGCAAAATATCAATTGAATCAAATTTAAAAAATAGTGAAAACTTCATAGCAGTCTCAACCAAGTAGAAGAAGGAATGTGAAGGATGAAGATCGAAGTAGAGAAAGTATCACATTCAAACATCAATAAAGGAATAAAATAAATAAAAGGGGCTACCACAATTTCCCAGAATTCTGAGCTCTATCATTAAACCAAACACAAATATTCATAAGGCTGAGATTAAAACTACAGGCATAGAAAAACCTATGTCAATGAAATTATAGAATAAACGTCCCCAAATAAGGGCTCCCAAAGTATAGAAAGGAGACTAGCTGATTAAAGAGCAAAAGTTTCAAGAATATATTTTGGTTTCAATATAACAAATACATCATACTGAACTATCTCAGAGGAATGTGCTGATCTGAATTGTATTTTAAAATGGAGATGATTCAAGGTTATATGCCTGCTAAATGCCCTTCAAGTTTATGAATTCAGAATTTTTTTTGTCTGCATTTCTTATTTTGGCTTGAGAAAGAAACTGTAGAGAAGTGAGACATTTAACCTAAAAGCCTCCACTCTGTATGTCAGGGGAAAACTCTTGTCATTATTTTTGAGAAAACATAAACATTTTTAGTACAGTATAAATTCTAAAAGGTGAGACAGCTTTTTTTTTTCTAAAGCCAGTTGATACTTAGTGGCATGTTAAGCTATTTTCTCCATTTGGAACATGTTGGAAGATATTTTTATAGAAAAAATACTCTCCAGGCTTTATAGTTGGCATTCAATAAATTGTTTCATTTCTTATCATCTAGGTTCTCTGTTTAATACTATCTTGATGAAAGAAATTTAAAAATAAACTCTCAGACAGAGATTCTGCAGGAAAAGTATGATGACTGTAAACAGCAGGTCTGCTCTCCCAAGGTCTGTAAAGCCACTTATATATTTTCTCCTTTTTTCAACTTCTACTTTTTTTCTGATAACAGCTTCATGTTTATGCATGTATGAAAGCTGAAGTATGAAAATATGTCTTAAGTTAAGCCATGATTACTCCAGTATGCTTCTCTTCCTGTTGGATAGTCCCCCTGGAAACACTGAAAGCTTTATTTCAAAAGTTAAGAGCACCCAGCCTGTGTTTGTTGAGTGCATACTGTACTTTAATGACAGCTCCATTGATTTGATGAATTCTGTTTCAGACACAGTTGGCATATAAACCCTACATAATAGTACTGCTGTGATTTTCTATTTAAGGACCCAAAATATATTATGCTCACAAAATAACACGTGGTACCAATTAATCAGCTTTTATTTCTACTCCTTCCAAAGCACTCCGTACAGGTCATTCACACTAACCTCCATCATTACAGTTAACTAAAGACAGTAATTCAGTACAACTATTTCACAGGAGTTAAACTTGACTCAGAGAGCAAAAGCCTGCCTGCTCTACACATCTTCAAGTTCTCAACTCCTAAAACACACACAGGCTGGCTGTGGTTCTTAGTGAAGCACACGGTTTGACATCATTTGTAACACATCCTTCGGGGATGTTAACTGCCAACTTG
The DNA here is from genome assembly GCA_028551405.1 of Uromys caudimaculatus. Classification (NCBI taxonomy): domain Eukaryota; kingdom Metazoa; phylum Chordata; class Mammalia; order Rodentia; family Muridae; genus Uromys; species Uromys caudimaculatus. The sequence continues at coordinate 105,359,490 of CM052703.1, forward strand.
AAAGCATGTTTGTGTGCCCATGGCTTGACGTACCCACAGCTTAGTTTTCTGGGAGCAGAATGGTCTCTTTTGTTTAAATGTAAGATGATGTTTACTATATACATATATACACATCACTGTTTTACTGGTTATGTTAGGTCCATTTAATAAAAAGAGAAGTTAAAGAAAAAGTTAAGAGCATAACTTTAAGTCTGTGCTTTTAGATGTTTTGTGTATATTGTGAGTGTTTACATAAATAACAACATTTTAAAGACTTTAAAAAAATTATTACTGTCTCTTAAAAGAAAAAAATGAAAAAAAGGGTTGGTTTTTCAAAATCCATATGTTAGCCAGGTTTATATAAGAAAAACCAGAAATATTTTTAAATTGTCATTTTAAAGAACCACTTTGGGGCTGCAGTGATAATTTAGTGGCTAAGAGCACTGTCTGCTCTTTCAGAGGACCCAGAGGATAGACATTCTCATACAGACACATACATGCAGACAAAACACTACTGTACATAAAAAATAAAAATAAATAAATAAAAAACCACTTTAAGGTTACCTAAACATTTTAATGTGTCACACCATAATGATATTTAGAAAATTTTTTCACCTCTGTTTTTATTTTTAAAAAAAATCAAGTTAAATCATTGAGGGCTACAGAGACAGCCCAGAGATTAAGAGCACTTATGCTTTTACAGAGGACCCAAGTTCAGTTCCCAGCTCCCACATGGTGGCTTACAACCATTTGTAACTCTAGGTTTAGGGGAACCAGCACCCTCTTCTGACTTCCTCAGGCAACAGTTCTGCAAGTGATGCTCATACATTTATGCAGGTAAAATACTCATACACATAGAAGAAAATGATTAAAAGTAAAGAAATTTTTTAAAAAATTGGGCGGTGGTGGCACACACCTTTAATTGTAGCACTTGGGAGGCAGAGACAGTACACCCTCAGGCTATGAAGACCTTCTGTAGACAGAATTAGGATGGGGATCAAGGTAGCAAAATCTTGACCAGAATTTTGTGATTGTGTATGTCTTGTCATTAAAAATAGTTAAAAATTTTAAAACTCATGTTAATTGTACCAAAGATTTAGAACCATTAGCCATCTGTTTGTTTTATCTATATAGTCACATTGAATTAAACATACTTTTTGTCTTTTATCAAATTTTGTTCCTTAAATTTTTAGATTTACTGTGAACCAGAAGGACTCTGGACGGAGATAACAACACTACATGAGTACTTAGTTACAAGCAAATTTGGTACTAAGCACATTATGTTAAAAGAGAAACAAAAAAACTTTGAGTATGAATCAGGTGTAGATAGTTTACATGCACATAATAACTCATGATATATTTTAATAAATGTAATTTTGAGTATTTTGTTTATTAGAATTATATTTTCTACAATATAATTGAAAAGGGAAACAACATAAAGACTTTCAATAAAAATATATATTAATTTATATATAGTCCAGACTAAGTATATATACTTAGAATCTGTTTTTGATGAGTATCATTGTCAAAAGCATATTTGTGATATTACATTTTATAGCTCAACAAAAAATTTTGACTCTAACAAATGTTTTATGTAAACAATTAGCTTTTTATGGTTTATGGAACATTTACCATATCAAATGTTATCATTTTAATATATTTTAAGATGTTTAGAGTATCCAGATTAAGAAGTTAGTTTGTATTTACTTATTTGTATTTTAACATATGATCACAATATTTAAATTTGTGAATCTGCTTATATATTTTTTAACTGGTCATGCCAAAAAAATAATTTTAGCACATCACAAAATTAAATAAAAAAAAAAAATACAGAGGGAAACAAAAAAGAAAATACGTCTTAAAACTGTCAGAAGCAAACAGGATTTAGAGGCAATTTTATTTTTGTTACAGTCAAATATTTGTTAACCAAATACATTTCTGGCACCTAGTTAAACATGAGAAATACCAGAGGACTAATGGGTGTGACACAGCAACCTGACTTCTGAGAAGAACTGTGTCCTAAGGGCTCCTTGGGTTCAACTTTACATTCCATGTGAGTAGCTGAGCTTTCACTATTCCTCATGACAAATGCTTCCATCTCACAGTAGTCAAAGCCCATACAGCAGCAGATGAAGGAGTATTCAGAATAACTCACCATCACTACAGACAAAGAAACTATCCATCCATCCTGTGCAGAGCCAGTGCCGCCATCTTTTCTGACAGGTCTAAACATAGCTCATTATCTCACTAGATGCCAAACAACTTTTCTTTGATGATTATAAAACAAGATTCACTCATGTAGACAGAAATCCCTTTAAATATATGGCCTCTGATTTTATTCTAACAGATTGATACAAGCTTGTTGGTTCTTTTATTCTTTCTGTATGGAATTATTTGGCTCTATTGTCAATGTTCAGGCGATTTCAAGGCATGAATTCAAACTGAAAATTAAAATCACAATGGTATTATTCACACACCAGATAATTTCTGTACTTACATGATTATTTTTTATGCTGTACTTGCAGCTCGCTTAACTCCTACAAATCTTTTATTCAGAACTGACTTAATCATAATAGCATACTGAAAGCCAAATGTCCCAAAAGGTAAAATAACACACCTATTGGTTGTGAATTTTAAATCTAATACATGTAATCTAAGAGTCACTTTCCAAACCCTAACCCCAAACATAAACATTTAAAATTATTGGTTTTTCTTTCTGTCTCCCTGATGTGTTCAAATTTACTTTTTGTATATACATTAAAGGTTTGGTCTTTATTCTTTATCAGAAACATGAATGAGAACTAAACATCAGTCCTTAATGGGAACATTAAACAAAGAGTACTTCCTAACTGTGAAATATTATGTAGGCATTGAAAAGAATGGAGCACATACAAACATAGTAGTAGAATGAGAAACTGTTCATGGTATAGTGTTGAAGGAAGTGAGTTAGTGAGAGAACCATATGATCCAACAAGCCAACCCCAGGAATTTGCATATGCTGAAATAGATGATAAAATATCTGGTAGTATCTATGTCAAATTATGGAAAAAAAGATATGAAAATGAAAAATCTAAAGATCCTTCTATTTTATCTTATGGTTTTGAAACATGTGAAATGTTTAAGTTTCATAAGCTGATACAGGCCTCTACAGCTCCTGCTCTGGGAGCAGACTGAGACCACAAGCTTACTCTATACTCACCTATATGATTCAATGCCTCACCTATACTACACAATGAGATGACCAACCGGAGGGCAGCAGATTAAGCACTCAGATGCAGGAAGAGGCTTACTAGGTATTTCCCTCAATTTTGGATTCTAGATTTTACACAGAACATAAAATCGTTTATATATGGCATAAAAGGGTTCAGGAGGAAAGGATGAAGGCTGGGGGAGGGGCACTGTAGATACACAAGGTTAAAATACATGATACCCTGGAATGAAATACACTTTTTTGATCTTTGCTAATTTTCTATATGTATATGATGAAAATTATTAGCATATATTGGGTTAAAATATTTTATGATCATATTAATGCAGGTTTCAGCATAACTTGTGATAGTATGCTGACATCTATATTATTTGCTTAATTTTATTCATTCAACTTTTTTTTCCTCATATATGAAGTTACCAGCTAAATTTTGTTTCACCTTCTCTTGCCACTGTCTGTATTTTTAATGCTTCTACATCACCCATAGTATCCTTCCTCCCTTATTCCAACTCTTCAATGAAAACTGCCCATATTTGATTTCCACACATAGTTTATACACGGAATACCACAAAATTCTTTTTTGTTTATTTTCTCTTTTTAGAGACGGAATCCCAAACAATTTACATTGTCCTTAAACTCACTATGTTGCCATGGATGACCTTGACCATTGGAGTCTCCTGCCTCTACTTCTAGAGTACTTGGATTATAGACATGCACAGTGTACATGGTTTTCAGGATGGAACCTGACAGGGTCTCACGCATCTTAGGAAGGGACACTACCATCTGACTAACATTCCCAAGCCCATTACTCAAACATGGAAAAGTGAAACTAAGTGAAACTAAGAATTTTCTATGCTTTAAAGCAATAAGATTTAATAAATATTAAATAAGCACATTGTTTAGTAAATAGTAAGGAATCAGAAAATAATGGAAAAAACAATACTCACAAAGTCTCTGAATAGAAAACTATATTACTTTGAAAAACAAAAGCTATCTAAAACACGAAGGAGCTCATCTAATAATTATGAGAATGAAGGAAAACACACAAATATACACCTGTGACTCTCATAGACACATATACTCAGACACACAGATGTGTGGGCACAGATATGTATATACAAACAGATAAATACATATACCCATGTGCACACACATATACACGTAGACAAAGATGTTCTTCAATCTAAATTTTTTTAAAATTCAAGAAATATATGTCTTACCATTGTGAGAGTAAATGGGTGGTTTTCTAAGGCTGATACACTGGGGCAATGTAGAATAATATACTAAAAAAGCAACAAACAGATAATGTTTTCAACGGTCAAAAGAGAAATGCAACTATTCCAATAAATCTTTCTACTAATTTTCAAAAGTTTCCTAAGAATAAAGGATATTTGCAAAGCCACTAACCACTGGCTCACCTGGCCAGGTCTTGCTTTAAAGTTTTCTTTGACCATACGGAGTTCCATGACATCTGAGGGATGACTGATTACTGAGATGATGGTGACAGGTTTGTTGCTCCGGATGCATCGGTAAAGCCTCTCAGCACAGTATAGGCACAAAGGTCCAGAAATCCAAATCCAGGTCTAAGGGAAGATTTTCAAAAGTCTGCTTCATGGAATGCATGGAATGCATGACTGAATTAACAACTGAGCAATAATATTTCAATTTATATTCTAAACAGTAAGATATTGGTAAGGGTGAGTGAAATATAGCTAACGCTCTCAGCAATTTATTTAATCACAATGAAATAATAGAAAAAGCAATATAGAGCCCTAATTTCAAACCTACATCCTAGTGAAGACTACCATTCCTATGTAAACATTACTTCATACAATCATCTGTACACTGAAGTTTCTGATGAGGACATACTAGAACTCTCTGTATAATAAAGAGAACTTAAAGCATATTTATCTGATGACTTAGAAAAATAAAACAATTCCAAGGCTTAGTAAAAACATAATGCCCTCGATAGTTAATGAATATAACATAGATGTATAAACACATATAAGATTTATATACATGATGTCTAATGTAAATGCATTTCTAGTTTTGAAAATAGGATGCACTGAGCATGTTTGTATTACAAGTTTTACATAATATAATATGGTCAAAATTACACTTTTCTAAGAAATGACAGTTTTGATGCCTATGAGAGCAATCATTCCCCTACAACTGCCCACTATAGCCTCCCCTTCTTTTCAAAGCTGTCAGCCGAGTTGCAATGTATTTATAACGACGTTTGTTTTGTTGTTTACCTGAGACTGAGCCTCACTGTGTTAGTGCAATTTGCTTTTGTACTTGATATCCTACTGCCTCCTCCTCTTGATTATATAGGCTTAGAGCTGTCTGCTAATCCGTGTGACCTTCAGTTTTATTTTAATGGCCCTTTGTAGAAAATTTATTTATAGTTTTGCCAGACATTGTTCATTCAGTGAAGGCAGTTAGCTCCTGCTCTGTAGACTGTGACAATGAACATGACACTCTGAAGATAGGCAGGATGGGCTAAGTTCTACAATGAAGCTACCTTGCAACTATAGGCCAGTTACTCCTAGATGATTACGACCCACATCAAGAAAATAAAACTTGCCGTATTTACCTTACCTAATATTCATTATATGACACTCAGAAAACTGACCAGCTGACTCCAAAGTCATCTAAAAATTCATTGATGCTTCTCTGTCTTCTCTTTTTAAAGTAGAATTTCCCTTCCTCTATTTCATATGCAGAATAGTGCATTTCAGTTAGATGTTGGCAGTTACCTCAGCCAAGGGCTGACACGAGTTGGGGTGGAAGTTACTGAAGTATTTGTGAAGTAGCTGAAGAACTTTCCAAGAGCAGTATTTGAGTTAAAGACCTACATCTACACACTTCCTCTTCCACCACTGGTTTACAGACTTTGGTCAGGATACTTGTTTAAGCTCAATGTCTTCATCAGATAATTGAGTAATTGTTGCAAAGGTTAATTGTGGATACTGAAAGAAATCCTGCATACAGAGCAATTCGGCATAGTGCCAAGAAGTTTATAGTAAGCATTCAACAAATTAACGTCACTATTTATTATTTATAATATCATGTTGTAATAGTATATTATAACAATTAGTAGGGTTTGTTTGTTTACAGTATTTTAAAGTTTAAACTGCATGTCTTAATAGTATTAGAATAAATATTTGTGGTCTTTCTGAAAGCAAACACTAGGAAGAGCGTACTGCACCAAGACTGTATAATTAGAGATTTCTATATATGCCTTTTGCCTTGGAGTATTAGATCCCTCTCTCTCTCTCTCTCTCTCTCTCTCTCTCTCTCTCTCTCTCTCTCTCTCTCTCACACACACACACACACACACACACACACACACACACACACACACACAAATAGTAATCTACTGTCTAAAGATCCTGAAATATCCTCTAGTACCTGAAAACACATGTTCAGAGACATGTTTGAATACAATGACAGACAATCACATAAAACCACAGACTTGGCAGATCTCAAACACAGAATTAATCTGACCTGTGGGAAATGAGCTTGGAATCTGGGATCTTCCAGGCAAATCTTCACAAGTGTTTTCTGGTAACGATCTTCAATTTTTGAAAATCCCCCAGGCAAAAATCCATGAAAATGTTCTGACATGTACTGTGGTACAGACATATTCTGAGACAGGGTTCTGTTAAGATTGATGCAGCCAGGAGGGTGAGTGTCTAAATTTGTTTGATACTTCAACAAGCCACTAAAGTTAAATTGGATAAAAAACAAGGAGATGGAAAAGACACTGAGTCAAAAGATGGATGGGCAAAGAGAAGCAGTTGTTTCTTTTTTTCTTGTTGACTTTTTATAGCATTTAGACAAAGTATTTGTATGTGATCTATTTCAGAAGAAATAAAATATCCTAAATTCTTTACCAAAGAATAAAGTAAAAATGTTTAGTTTTCCAAATGAATGCTATGCCTGTGAGGTAGAAGAAAACACATTCAGGTTTCTAGATGTGTTTTGAATTGGACAAACTTAACTTCTATTAGGCATTCATGCATCAACTTACAAATTTTCACTTCAGTAAACACTGTGAAAGTAACTTCTTTGCTATACATCAAGTTTAAAGGAAAAACACGGGGATCATATTTGATCAGGATAAGACTAGATAAAACAGACTTCATGGTTCATGGTGAAATAGCAAATGAAAATACCAGGCATCAAAAGTTTGCTGCTTATGTGAAAACAATTTTTACATACCCATCAAGTCCTAAAGCTGTCTGCTTTTCAATCTCTCTGTAAACACAGCCACAGGAAAGGTTTAAAATGAGGACTCTTTACAATGACATCTCATTGTTCCTTATCTTAGTATATTTCAGAGTTTGTTGTCTTTTTCTTCTTTCTTTCTGACTGTCTGGCTGTCTGTCTGTCTTCCTTTCCTTTCTACATTTTATTTGTTTGTGTGTGTGTGTGTGTGTGTGTGTGTGTGTGCGTGCGCGCATGCACGCGCATGAACGCCCACGTACACATACACATATTCATGCACATAAATATATTATGAGGAGGTTAGAAGACAACTGGCAAGATTTAGTAATTTTCTTCTACAGTGTGGTCTGGAGATCAAACTCAAGTTGTCAAATTGGCAACTTGAGCCTTTACCCACTGAACCAACACAATGGCCCTGGGTTATGCCCCTGTATTTTCTGGCAAGCCAGGAAAGGATAAGAAGCAACCATAGACTTGCTGGGAAAACTCGATAAAATAAATATTAGTGGGTTGCTGATATAGCTCAGTGAGAGAGTACTCATCTAGCATGGCAAATGCTTAAGCCCGGGGGATAGTCCCCCGTATACAAGCACACACAGACACACACACACACACACACACACACACACACACACACACACATGCATGTGCGCGCGGGTACACACACACACACACACACGCACACACGCACATGCACGTGCACACGCGCACGTGCACACACATACACATACAGTAGAAGATAAGCATTCAGCCAATATTAAATGTTATGTCCAATAAGAAAAATTAAAATGATGTGTTTTGAAAATTACCACATAAGATATAAACGGGAATAAAATAGGGATGACATATGGAATTATAGACTTTTAAATCCCTGGGTTAAAGCTGTAATGAAACGAATTTGTGATCTCAATAGAAGAAACTATGAGATTAAAGTTTTGCCACATCAGAATGAGCATTTTTATAATTAGGCATTTACTCCATAAAGATAAAGGGATTCAGAAGCCAGACATACATTTGAGGTGAATATATGATGGACTCTGAAAAACCTGATTTAATCAGCCCACAATGTATATTTGTATCAAAACACATTATTCCTAAACATAAACAATTAGCATCAGTAATTTAAATATGCAGTGAAAATTTAAATAACGAAAGTTATTTGACATTAGGAAAAAGGAGCAAATTTAAAATATATTTGAAAATTCTCTGGCTAAACAAAACCTTACAAAATCACATAAAATAATCAGTCTTTTTCCTGTAAAATCTATGTAAGCAGAAAAGTCAGCCAAAAAAAAAACTAATCACCTCATCTTTGAAGCCAAACTTTTTCTAAAGTCTCTATTCAATGTGGATTCATCTATTCCTCGAATTGCTAGAATTCCTATAAATAAATGATGTTTGTATTTGAACACACCATCTATAGCTCTCTATTGATTTTTTATCTCAAGTCAATTCTATCCTGGGGGACTGCGATCCTACAGTACATTGCTCCTCTTTGCCTTAAGTATTGAACACACTTATGGGAAGGGGAACGGTGCCCAGCAAGGAGAGATTGTTCCCAGCAAGCCTACAGCATACTGGTAAGTAGAAATGTTAACATGCACGCCTGAATTTTGCTTTGAATGACTCCACGACCATCTTATTAACAAAAGAATGGAGCTTGACATTACGTAGGAGTTTCAAGAATAAAGGTTTGTTTGCATTCCAATAATGGCATAATAGAAAATTTAAAATGATTTAACTACATATATACACTTGTTAATTAAAAAAAAAAACAAAATAAACTTGAAAAGTTGCAAAATTTACCAGTAGTCAGTTTCTTCTTCTCAAAAACACAGTCTATGATATTCTAGTAAAAATTAAAGTCCAGGGCTAGAGAGATGGCTTAGTGTTTAAGAGAACTGACTACTTCCAGAGGTCCTAAGTTCAAATCCCAGCAACCACATGATGGCTTTCAACCATCTGTAATGGGATCTGATGCCCTCTTCTGGTGCGTCTGAAGAGGGTATAAGTGTACTCACATGCATAAAATAAATAAATAAATCTTCAAAAAAAAAAGTTCAATGGAAGAAAAGCTACATAATATAGAATGCTATTGTTTGTGAGCATATGCAATGACATTTACTTTAGTATTATAGTAATTGTTTTCATTATTAATTAAATTATAAAATTCATTTAATATATTTAATTCTTTTGTAGCTATTCTGTTGGTTATATATACTAATTAAAATTACTGTCTGATTATGAAATTTCTTCTGCAGAAAAAAAAAAAGAGCTTAGTTTAAACAGCTCTGTTTCTTAAGAAAAAAATGGAAAAAAATCTTAATATTATCCCCCTCTAAAGTAACCACTTTTAGCCGGGTGCTAAGGGTGCACGTCTTTAATCCCAGCACTAGGCAGGTAGAGGCAGATGAACCTATGGGAGTTCAATGCCAGCCTGGTCTGCAGAGCAAGTTCTAGGACAGCCAGGGCTACACAAGAGAAACTCTATCTTGAAAAGTCAAAAAAAAAGCTACTGTTTTGAATTAGAAAGGAACTTTTTTTTCAGAGTTCTGATTTAATAAAGCACAAAAGCAAAAACGAATACTTTGTTATGCTAGTAAATGAGGCCATGTTTCTATTTTCTAATAGAAAGGAAAGAAGTGGAGGCAGGGACAAAGAGAACTAAACAATGAAGGGATGATGAAAAATGAGTTACAGAGTCAGGTCAGATAAACTTTAAAGCATATTACAATAGAAAGTCACATTCTGAGAAGCTCCCAAAAATCTGTGTGTGCGTGGATGTGTGTTTGAAAGAGAGAGAGAGAGAGACAGAGAGAGAGAGAGCCATAATAAAGACATTTAAATGCCTTTAAAATCAAGTTTTTACTAATTAAGTAAATTTTCACAAGTTACTGAATCTTTCTCAAACTTAGATTCCCACTTGTAGCTTTCAAAATATTATCTTCATAAAGTCCTGGGCATTTCATGTCAGAAAATATTTGAAACAAGTTGAATTTCTACCTGGCCTATGGTAAGCAGTGGATAATTTTATTGTAGATTACTGATACCCTGAATAGAACCTGCTGATTCAGTATCTACTCAGGGATCACAGTTTTGAACTTGCAAACTAGCCATTTAAAAAAGAACACATGGTGTGTTGGTGGCACAGCTGCTTTCCAGAAGAAATTGCAATGCAAATTCACAGTACCCAGGGCTTATGTTGTAGCCCAAGGCTCCAGCACAGGAAATGAACAGTTCCTGGTTCCATCTACCAAAGCTCTCTCCCTTAGGAGCAGGGTGACTAGCCATGGCCCATGATTATTATGAGAGACTACATTTCTGATGCCTTACTTTTCTATGTTCTAACTGGCAACTATCAGTCCAATTGGGACAAAGCTGGTTCCTACCCCTGTCATTACTAATGGTCACCAAAACTGAGCAAAGGAGGGAATTTTGACATGTACATGGAAATAAGTAAATAATTTATATAAATTGTCTAATACCTTGACAATTACTTTATAAAACAATCTGAAGAAAGGACAATGGGTTTTTTTCTATAAACTCTTTTTCCCTAGAGAAACTTGAGGTGAGATAAATGAGACCATGCCGGTTATATTCCTCCCTAATTCTATTTATGATTGTTGAAAAGTATCTGGACTAGAAGCCATTGATTAAACTAAAATGCCATCCTGAGACCCAGATATCAGTTCTTATAAATGGGATAAGATGGAAGCGAAGGTATCCCTTGTGAGGCCTGAGCCGTTAACAAAATGCTGGCTCATGCAGAGAATCACACTTTCCACAAATGTCTCCCTTCAGTTATGTGTGACATGAGAATATACATTGTAGTTCAGACGATTTTACTTACCCTGAAACATGCAACAGCAGCAGCATGTAGAAAACAAAGAAGAGGTTGTGAGTATACCAGAAGATATCATAATTAGAAACTCTGGAAAATAAATCAGTTTACATCAGTCCAACTTCATATTCATCACATGAAAGAAACTTGCACTTTGAAAATTCGTATCAGATTTGAAGAACACTGAAATGTCAGTTGTCTAAGATTCATCTATTGATATCAGGCTATTAACCTACTATACAAGATGTACTAAGAAAACTCATGAATATTATCATTTGAAAGTGATTGATACATACACATACATACACCATGGTGTAATCTGATTTATAATTGTTTCTGTCTTTTTTAATAGCGTTTTGTTTTTCTTTGCTTGTTTTCTGAGATGGAGTCTCTCTATGTAACCCTGGAATTCACTCTGCGGAACAGATTGCCTTTGAACTCACAGTGATCCACCTGCCTCTGCCTCCTGAGGGCTGGAATTAAGCATCACAGTTGGTGTCAAGCACCACAATCTCAGCTCCTTTTTTTTTTTTTTTTTTCTTTTTCTTTTGTATTGTCAAGTAATTTTCAAACTAATGCTCAGATTTCAAATGATGTTTTCTTTTTTTTAAAGTTCAAAAGGAAAACCTTAAATGGAAAAGATTAAATTATGATTAACAGTCAGCATTCTTCCTTCTGTTTCAGTTACTGCTTTCAGGTTTCTGCCTTGAGTTTCTGCCCTGACTTGCTTTAATAACATAGTCTGATGTAGAATACTAAGCTGAAATAAATCCCTTTTCCCCAAATAATTTTTGATTACACTATTTCATCACAGCAATAGAAAGCCTTTCCTGTTTTCATTTTTTATTGGTTATTTTATTTATTTACATTTCAAATGTTATCCCCCTTCCCAGTTTTCCCTCCACAAGGACCCTATCCCCTCCTCCCTCCACCCAGCCTCTATGGGGGCGCTCCCCACCCGCCAACACACTCCTGCCTCAGTGCCCTAGTGTTCATCTATCTGGGTCATCAAGCCTCCACAGGACAAAGGAACTCCCCTCCCAGTGATGTCAGATAAAACAATTCTCTGCTACATATCCAGCTGAAGCCATGGGTACCACCTGTGTACTCTTTGGTTGGTGGTTTAGCTTGGGAGCTCTGGGGGGGATGGTCTGGTTGGTTGATATTGTTGTTCTTCCTATGATGTTGCAAACACCTTCAGCTCCTACAGTCCTTGTCCTAACTTCTCCATTGGGGTCCCTGTGCTTTCTAAAAGATAAATTAGTATCAGGAATGGGCTATTTCTGTGACAGACCTGAGCATGTTCTGGGGTTGAAGGTATTGTGGAAGGACTAGAACTTTGGGATAGAAAACTACTGAATATTCAAAGTATACTGAGCTATTGTGGGAACTTAGAAGATGATGTTAGAGATAGTGTAAATAATGGTGACCTGGCCTGAGGTTTAAGAAGGAAGTTGAGAATTTCTTAAAGACTTTCTGTGATGCTCAATATGTTGGATTAAGAATATACAGTTCTGGTCATCAGGAGGTTAAAAATTGGCCTTGATTATGAAGAGACCAAGTGGATCAAGGACCTCCACATAAAACCAGCTACACTGAATCTAATAGTAGAGAAAGTGGGGAAAAGTCTCGAACACCTGGGTACAGGGGAAAAGTTCCTGAACAGAACACCAATGGCTTGTGCTCTAAGATCAAGAATCG
>CM052703.1:105372951-105387961 GCA_028551405.1 Uromys caudimaculatus
GAAATGAACCCACACACATATGGTCACTTGATTTTCGACAAAGGAGCTAAAACCACTCAGTGGAAAAAAGACAGCATTTTCAACAAATGGTGCTGGTTCAACTGGTGGTCTACATGTAGAAGAATGCAAATTGATCCATTCCTATCTCCTTGTACAAAGCTCAAGTCCAAGTGGATCAAGGACCTCCACATAAAACCAGTTACACTTTATCTAATAGAAGAGAAAGTGGGGAAAACTCTCGAACATCTGGGTACGAGGGAAAAGTTCCTCAACAGAGCACCAGTGGCTTATGCTCTAAGATCAAGAATCGACAAATGGAACATCATGAAATTGCAAAGCTTCTGTAAGGCAAAGGTCACTATCAATAGGACAAAATGGCAACCAACAGATTGGGAAAAGATCTTAACCAATCCTATGTCCGATAGAGGGCTAATATCCAATATATACAAAGAACTCAAGAAGTTAGACTCCAAAAAACCAAATAACCCCATCAAAAAATGGGGAACTGAGCTAAACAGAGAATTCTCAACTGGGGAAATCTCCATACATTATTCCTTATAACTAATAAAATGTAATTTTCCAAAAATGGTAAATGAAGGGCTGGAGATATGGCTCAGCAGGTAAGATCCCTGACTGGTCTTCCAGAGGTCTTGTGTTGAATTCCCAGCAACCACATGATGGCTCACAACCATCTATAATGGGATCCGATGCCCTCTTCTGGTGTGTCTGAAGACAGCTAGAGTGTATTCATACATAAAATAAATCTTTAAAATGTAAATGAAATGTTGGAATGTCTCTATTTCAGCTGTGGCAGACCAGAATAACCCACTCACTAAATGCACTGTCTAAATAATTTAGTCATCTAAGACTTTTCACATTTGTAGGAAAATGAAAATAAGTGGAAGAAAATCTGGACAACCTGGACAAGTATATTACATAATAGTCTCAGTGGTCATTCTGACCCTTACCTTATTGCATAGGTAGAAGCTGTAACCATGAGGAACAATACCACCACCATGCAGACACCCGTCAGACCTGGAACTGTAAGAGCATTTACAAGTATATTTTAACTTAATTCATACTGGAAGAAAAGTTCAAAAATTATTACCTTTAAGTCTAAAGTATAGTGCACTATTCAGTAGAAATCGAATTCAAATTTTATTTCTTGGTGTATACAACCCCTCAAACAAACTGTTAAGAAAACCAGCACAGCCTCAAGTATTCAGTCTTTCAGACAAGGCAGGCTCGTCTGTTCCTGGGGTAGATGCGGCTGTTCTTGCATTGTCAAATGTTCTAGTCCTAACCGCGAAAGCAGAGACGTCTTGTTTAAGCAGTCATATTGTTGAGGTTTCAAGGGTGCAGTTTCCCTGTTAGACGTACAAGACACTATCTTAAAGCATGTCTGGCTCTCTGGCTCTTATAATCTTTCTTTCCCATCACCTACATTGTCCTCGATCTGTGCTGCTATTTGAAGAAAGCTTGTAGATATATTTTCTCTTCAAAGCAAAAGGGTTGTAGGGTCTAAGAGACAGCTCAGCAGGTAAAGGTGTCTGCCAGCAAGCATTAGAACTTGAATTTCGTCCCCATATTTCACATGGTGAAGGAAAAACGCAAGTCCAGCAAGTTGTCTTCTGACCTACTCCCCATTCACAGAAACTGTGACAAACACATAAACATGTGTGTGCGTGCGCACGCGCTCACACACACACACACACGCACGCATGCACAAAAACTGTGACATACACACACATAATAGTTACAAAATATAAAACTAGTGGTCTGATATAGTATAAAATTTATTTAAATAAAAAAATGCAGACATGTTTAAATTAATGATAATTTTACAGCTACAAATTTAGCATTAGACCATACACCATGTCCAGAATGAAGAACTGATATACAATATGTAAGTTAAAATGTAAATAGATCCCTTTCTATGTTATTACTATAAAATTAATTACTCTGCATATACAGACACACACACACACACATGCACACACACACACACACACACACACACAGAAAGAGAGAGAGGGGAGAGAGAGAGAGAGAAAGAGAGAGATAGAGATAGAGAGAGAGAGAGAGAGAGAGAGAGAGAGAGACAATGAGAAATTGTGTGTGTATGTAATAGCTCTGACTGTCCTTGAATTTGCTTTGAAGATCAGGCTGGCCTCAAACTTACAGAAATCTGCCTGCCTCTGCCTCTTGAGTGCTGGTATTAAAGGCATTCACTACCATGCCCTGCCACTGCTATATATATATAGTAATCAAACCCAAATTCCCCATCTGAGGGACTTTGACATTGGGCCAAAAGAATTATTTAACAACTTCTATTTGGAGAAGGATATAAACTTGCCTCTTCTATGTTGGTTCAGGCATCACCTATGGAACATTAAGGCTTTCACTGACAAGTAGCCACTAAAAAACAACCGGTCCTGGATCAGTGTAAGGACAGTGCCTGTGTGAATCATTCATATTGCAAAGTGATTAGAGCAACTGTACAATAATAGGATCAGAATACTCACTAAGGTAGAAGACAGATTTCACTTTACACAGACGTAGTGTCATTAGGAATCATTCCCTTGCCTGATACTCCTAATACATATCATGTCTTCTGGGCTGTTTTCCCTATAGTATTTATTTCACAGCACCTTTTCCATTCCCTCTAGGTAAGTGATTGCTTCCCAGTCACATGGGAAGAATTCAATGCACCTCACACTGAAGAACAGAAAATAGACTACTTAAAAACAGCGTCCCCACAGCATCACCTGGTTCCTGAGTAGTTACTCAAAGAAAAAAGCATATAGCAACACAAATACCCTTTTCAGAATATTCATAGCTGTTTTTAATGATCATGGAATACAAATACATTACCATCAACAGGAAAGTAGAGAAACAATTGTATTATTATACATATCTAAAAGTCAATAAACAATAAAGTAGGAAATACTTTAAATAAAGTAGGAAATATATAGATGATTCCCCCAAATTAGTAGATTAAGTACAAAAAAAAAAAAAGAGAGACAAGATTCATCTTGTAAAAAGTAGAAATGTGTTGATTAATTTGCACATGAAAATCTAGAATTTTTGTGTTATCTTTTAGTTAGAAAAGCAACTGTGGGTCTGCTCTGTTGGACGCCAGCTGGGCCAGGCTGGGCAGAAACAGCCCCCGCTTGCTCTTGCACAGCTACAAGAAGAGAATGGGTGATGGAGAGATGAGGGTGATGGAGAAGTGGAATGAGAGTCCTGGAGAGAGGGGCTGAACTGGTGATAGGGAGAGAGAGAGCACTGAGGTTGATGGTGGATCATGTAGCTATCCATTGAGGTCTATGGGATGGAGTGAAGCATCCCGGAGTTTAAGTAAATGTAGACTCTGCCCAGGAACAAACTCCTGTCTGCAGGATCATCCTATCTCTAGGGATTGATGAAGGCCCAAGATGAGGAATGGCACACTTTCTTGATTGGACCTCGATGAACTACCATGTCCCCTGATGCTGCTGTGTGACAGTCACTTTAATGTGGCCAGGTTCTGGGTTGATGTCCGAGGATAGTATTGATGATCACCTGATGACCTGATGTTCACAGCCAATGCAGTGGCCTGACTCCATATTGGTGTCTGTGGGCCATGTTGACTCTGGGGACCATACTAATGTGAGTGCCCTGTGCTACGATCTGAGGCCATGGAGATGTTCGAGTCCATGCTGCCACGGAGGGCCATGTCTGGGTCCATTGTTTTAAGATGCAGGGTGTATGTTGATGGGCATGGCCTATGTTACTCCTGAAAGTCATATGAATGTGGAGATGTCTGTGGCCTATGATAGCACCAATCGCCAGTGTGGTGGTTTGAGTATGCCTAGCCCAGGGAGTGGCACTATTTGGAGGTATGGACTTGTTGGAGTAGGTGTGGCTTTGTTGGAGTAGGTTTTCCACTGAGGCTTGGGCATTAAGACCCTCATCCTAACTGCCTGGAAGCTAGTCTTCCCCTAGCTGCCTTCCGAACAAGAGGTAGAACTTTCAGCTGTTCCAGCCCTATGTCTGCCATGCTTCCACCCTGATGATAATGGACAGAACCTCTGAATGTAAAAGCCAGCCCCAATTAAATGTCCTTTATAAGAGTTGTCTTGGTCATAGTGTGTGTTCCTAGCAGTAAAAACCTAACTAAGATAAACAGGCTGTGTTCTATGCTGTAGTGGGATGCCATGTTGACATCTATGTTCCTAGCTGCACTGGGGGACCTTATCTGGGTCTGTGGTCCTCTACAGTCAGAAGCTTTGCTCATGATCTGTGCTGATGCCAGAAACTATCACATGGAAATCCATGATCCATGCTTCCATGGACTGTAAAAAGCAAATAAACTGAATTGGCAGTGATATCCATGACTACAGACAGACAGTTGAGAGACAGGGACATGGAAGATTCTGTAACAACCTCTATCTCTACCCCATTGTATTCCACCCCACTCCTGCAAACAAGCAAACAAATGAATAAAAATAGGATGCTGGGACCACAGCAGATTACTTCCAGCAGGGATGTGGGAGGGGAAGGTCTCAACTCTATTACTCTAATTAGAGGAAAGGACACTGAGAGTTTGACCATGACCACCCAATGAGTATACAGATAACATAAATTGAATTTTTTTTTTTTTTTTTTTTTTTTTTTTTGCTGTGGGGTTAGTCTCAAGGTGAGGTTAAACAGGAAAGAACTGAAAAAGGAATGTGTGATAGGGGTATATGGTGTTAAATCCCCAAAGAGTCAATAAAATATTATGTTGGAAAAAAACCCACCCAGTCACAAGAAAGGACAAAAGAGGAATTATTAAAATAAACAATATTTGGGAACAAGGTAATGGAAGTATTAGAAGTTTTGATTTTGGTAAAGACTGACACATATGCACATTAAAGCCAATCCAATCGTGTGTTTTCCATATATGTGTGATTTAGTAAACTTTAGTTAAGTATGAAAATATTTGAAAAACAAACAATAAGACTTTGCCTAAGCCTTAAAAACCATATTAAGTATTAGAACCCATGATTGTTACATACTGTAAAATTTGTGAGCAGATGGACATCTCCAATAATTTCATTGTGCCTACATTAATTCTTTGGGTGTGAAAATTTCCTGTGAGATTGTGAACCTGCTGCAATTGATCACTGAGCGTCTGTCTACAAACTACCTTAATGGAAGAAAGCCTAAAAAAATGGGTATTTTTGGACTATAGCCACAGTTGTCCTAGTAGGTTACGTGATCATTTCTCTGATTATTCAAGAGTCATATTCATTCCTTGAAGAATCACTAGTCACATCAGTATAATAAAGCATCTTAGACGAGCTATAATAAAAAATTCACCGAACTCAAATATTTCATCACATTCAGTAGAGAATTTCTTACATGGTCCTACTACAACCAGGAGCTTGCTCATGATCTGTGCTGATGCCAGAAGCCATCACGTGGAAACCCATGATCCGTGCTCCCACAAGACTGTAAAGAGCAAATAAAGTGCCTTGGCAGTGATATCTATGACTACAGACAGATAATTGAGAGAAGGACATGGAAGATTCTATAACAACCTCTATCTCCACCCCACCCATAGAACATAGAAAATACGTAGAATAAACTTGAAAAGAAATGGAGGGAGAGAAAGAGGGAAAAAAGGAGAGAGGGAGTGGGAGACACAGAGAAGTATGTGGCATGGGACATAGAGGGTTTGACTCCTGTCATTGAAAGATGAAAGAGAAGCCCAAGACCATCCAGCCAATGTTCAAGATGGTCTGACATTATGGTCTTATAGTGATTTCTTTGGCAAAGCCAAATCTTGCTGAAGTTTGTCTGCATACCACAGGGAATAAATTCAATGATTGTTAGTTCTTTTGTTAACATATCATTTTATCTAAAATTGGTTGCCTTTTTTTATATATCCAAATTATTTTTGCTGTTTCTTTTAACCCAGCATATAACACATAGGGTTTCCTCAAGACATTTTCATTCATACTTTGTTCTTGTTAAGTCTCCTCCCTCTCTTCCTCCCCCTGTTCTCCTCCTGCAGGTCACACACCTCATACTATTCTCCTTCCCTCCTTCCACCCTTTAGAATTCCAATCCTCTCTCCATGACTTCATTTTTGGTTTCCTAATCTATATCCACAACCCCCAACACACACACATACACAAGCACACATGCCCATGCACACGCACAGGCGCGCGCGCGCACACACACACACACACACACACACACACACACACACACACCTGTACATGCACATGCACACATATATGCATACACATAAAAATTGAAGTAGGAATTTATTGGGGGAGAAAACACAAAAGCTTTCTGGCTCTGGCTTATTTTGCTTAACATAAGTTCCAGTTCCATCTATCTTATGTAAAGGTCATGATTTCATTTTTCTTCATTGATAAATAACATTTGATCACATATGTGTATCACATTTTCTTTAGCTATTCATCTTGGCTAGTTTAATTTCTTGGCTACTATGAATAAAGCATTAAATATGCACTTGCAAGAATCTGTCTGTCCAATGATTAAGAATCCATATAGTTCAGTCTGAATATGAAGCTCAGTCACAGAGTGTTAGCCAAAATGTGCAACCACTGGATTCAGTCCCAGAGAACTGCTGGTCAAAAATATATTACCTGATGTTTAAATATATTAAAATTACTGAAAAGGTAAGTGTTGAGACCCCCTCAGTGCAGCCCCAGGTCCCACTTAGTGCAAGTAAACAGGCAAAAACTGAGTAACTTATTATGTGGATAGTTCTGTAGGTCTCTGCATCAAATTACACATATAAGCAAGTGGTTTTCTGTGTTCAATTCAGTGTTGGTTGGTATTCAAAGTGTATCATTAGATGTTTTATATAAAATCAAGCTGGTCTACAGAGAAATCTTGGTGTAGTGGAACATCCAGGCAGGCTAAACAACATAGAAAACTGTAGCATTGAGGATTCTAAGTAATAAACATTGAACCATCCCTGAAACACTGAATGGTCTCCAATGTGCCCTTGTTTAGCAACTAAGCTAAGTTCTAATCTATTAGCCACTTATGCATACAATTTCTAAGACACAGGATAAACAGACTAAAATTAATCATTAGTCCAGTTGCACTGGTCAAAGTTATACTTGCCTGTATGAATTACACATATTTTTCTGAAAATACTTGATCCTCTCAAAAAATAATGTCAAATATGTATTTTTATTATTAGGAGAAAAAACTGGCGTGTGTAATCTTATTTACTCATATCTACTGGTATGAAAGTGATTAATTAGTAGCCTTTACAATACACAGTTGTACTATATTGCCCTGTGTGATCCTTTACAAAACACAATTGTACTATACTGCTCTGTGTGAATGACTCTGAGCCACATTTGTTCCCTTACACAATGCAGTCAGAAACACATCATATTCTCCTCATTATCCTACTTCTTTTAACTTAATTAAAAACATAATTGTGTTTGTTTGTGCACATTTTTCTTATTCTAATTAAATGTCAAGTATTTTATGCTCTTCATGGAATGTATTATTGAATTAGGACATTTTTAGTATACAAGCATTTTCAAAGGGATGTGTGTATACTCAAAACTATTGGATTTATTGTATAAATTCTTACTTTCAATACTCTTTTCATTTGCTAAATACTAAGTGTAATTGCTATATTGTACTTTTATGGCCTTTAGTTTTAAGAAATAATTTCTTGATATATTAAAAACAATTAGGCACCAAGAAAGAAGACAATAGAAGATTAAACACACTACAGTATAAGAAAAGAACCAACAATACACTTCACTAGAACAACCTTATGATGTGTAAATCCCATCTCAAAGGCTGTGGCTTTGCCTAGGCTCTATTCCTGAGAATATGGAAAGCTCACTATGGAATGTAGCCTCTACTAGACTTGAAGTGAAGAACATAAGATGATGAGGTCTTATCCTGGGTGTAGAGATATTTTACTTAGTTAGAAGCATTAATTATGCTACTTTGTCTTGATGTAAAGCCTAAATCAATAAATTTTATATATTTGAAACTATACCTTTTGAAAAATGTAAAGAATCTCAAGGCTTTCTTTCATTAAACTTCATATAGTAGAAAAATATTAATTAAAAACATGCTTTTTTAAAGAAGCCATGCAACATTTTTTGAGGCTTATTTTATGTATTATAAATACAACATTCTGCCTGCACATATGAGTTACAGGCCAGAAGAGGGCACCAGATTTATTATAGGTGTTTATGAGCCACCATGTGGTGGCTGGCAATTGAACTCTGGAAGAAGAGCCAGTGCTTTTAACCTCTGTGCCATCTCTCCAACCACACAGAAAATATTCTTAACACACAATTCTGTTCTTTCTCTTGATTTAGTTCATGTGAATGCAAAATGTATTTATTTTTACATAATGTTTTAGTTTGATACTATTTTCACTTTTATTTTTCCACCCAGTTACTAAAATTTAAATCAAAACATGTTATTGATGAACAAAATGCTAAGCAAAACTAAATTATGCTACTGGATAGAGAACTGTGAAAGACTATAACATGGTTAATACAATAATTTTGTCATCAGAACAAAAACACGTTATAACTCTAAGACATAAAAGGATATATGTAAATTTTATTATTTTCTCTTTGTAAAATTAGTACAAAAAAAGGCAATGCATTTAATAGAGTAATATGCCCAAGTCATTGTGCATGTTTTATCTTTACTAGTTAATCACTGCTAATCATTTATCACAGATTGTCTCGATGTCCCAATCACCCTCATACTTGACATGAATGCTGAAAGCATCTTCACAGTCCAGCTTTCTCCAGCATTAAGGTTAATTTTTGAGTTATGAAGACGTGCATTTACAACAGAACAGTTTAGACTGACATTTCAACTGAACATTCTTAAAAGGGAACAATAAAATGTAAAAGTAAAAATAACAGAGCCCCAAAACATAACTTATTTGAATAACTTTCCCATTCATGGGCTTTAAGAGAAGGTCTCACATATCACTTTATGATGACTCAATTACTAGAATTACACTAACACCAATAGTCCAATAGTTTTCCCCTAAACTTTGAGAGCAAGAACATGTATTTCACCTGCCACAGCACCAGCTATAACCATAGCTCAAAGTGGGCCTTCATGAGGCATAAGGATTCTAGTGTTTTCATTTGAACAACTTGCCAAAAACTGTATAACAAACCAGTGTGTCTGATTACTGTTTTCCTTAGTTATCCAAGACTCAAACAGTTGCTTTCCTTGCTTCAGTTGGCATTGCACATCACACTAAAACTATTAACATCAATAATAGAATGTCACAAATTAGCATGTATCAATTGATGTGTAATTTGACTATGCTTATTTTCAAAAACCTTTGTTTCATTAGTTGTTGAAAAACAATGAGTAAGAACTTACCCGTTGTGAAGAGAAGCTTTCTGGGATCCTGAGAAAAGAAAAGAATAAAACATTTGACTAAAAAATAAAATGCAAGTGACATAAAGCTATGCAAGAAGTTTGTTAGATGTGTGACCATGTATTAGGAATTATGGTACCACTCATCGAGTACAAGGGATAGGATCAATTATTCAAGTCTCAGGACATTTTTGCCTTATAAAAAGCAAAACTAGAGAAATCTTCCCAACATAGAAAAGGAGAGCAGTGGCTAAGTTAGAAGGCTTGATTATTGATCTAATTATAGGATGGCTGTAATGGTGGTGTTTATTCATCAATTTTGAGATATAATAGTTTAAGTTATAATGCAAAATTAAATATATATTGTATATAACATATATAACATATATAGCATATATATGTCTCATTATGTTGCCCAGCAGATTGTAAATTTATAAATTCATTAGTATCCTGCCTTTACAACTGAGATAGCTTTTAAACACATTGTATTCAATGCTCAACCAAAAAGTAATGTTTTTAAGACTAAAAACACCAAAATAGTGGAATATTAGACAACTAAACATAAATAGTATGAAAGCAAGAAACCTATTCTAGGTGTTAGAGAAGGATGACATATAGAAAAAGGAGCATAAACGGAAATGCTGTGCAAAGGAAACTAGAGTGGAGGCCGGAACAAGCAACCGTTGCTAACATGACAATAAGGTTGGAGCACAGTCCAGGGAGAGGAAGTGGAGATGTGGGAAACAGAGCTCATCTGAAATCACAACATGTGGAGAGCCGTCACTGAGAAGCGAAGAAGCTAGATTCTCCAGTGAATCTCAACATTTTGTGCAGTATATAATCACATGGTGATCCTTTTTAAAAATAGCACTGCCAGGCCCGAGACAGACTAGTCACATATTATTGGCGTCTATAGATGATACTAGAGACAAGAGATTTATCAAAAATGCTTTGAGGCATTCAGTTTCACAATTGGTTCTCTCATCTGATTCCTTTTAGGAAGACAATCAAATGATTAGAGTGGTATTCGCTGTGAAAGTCCTAATGGTGTGTAGAAGAAAAAATGGAGTCTGGGATGAAGGGAACTTTTAATGACCGGTTAAGTCACTGTCATTCATCCGAAAAGGTCATAGAGACAGCAGTTTGGCTTGAGTGCAGCCATGACCTTAGGAAATAATGACTATCTGAAGACAATATGAAAGTACTAAGCAACAGAGACCTGGCCAGGGCTATGTATGTGCTGAGCATCTGACTCTGGCTCAGCACATATAATTTCATCTCAGGAATATATGAAAGATCCTATGAAAGAACACTGCCCCTAAGTTAGATAGCTCATACTAGGAAATTCAGCTCAAGGTCATCTATCTCACCGAAATAAAGAAATCATAAAAATCCCACTAACTTTTCAAGTCAAATAAATTCATTATTTAGTATCGACAAATAATCAACCTACAACTGTGCCCTTTTCCACCCAAGCACAGTAAGTGAGTTATTAAAGTATTTTTTCCCTGAGATTGGCACTGTCGACACTGTCAACTAAATGGAAGGAATTAGACAGAAGCTGCTGGGAGTCAGAAAGCAGACCTGAGTGGCAACCTTCTGAATACTGCAGGATATAAAAAGTAGACACTGCAAACTCCCATTTTCAGCAGGAGAAACTATAGAATAGTAATTACCTGCAATTTCTATTGAAAGGGAATAAAACTCAACTTGACAACAGCATTTTAAAAGCACTCAAAGGAGCAGCAAGGTACAGATTTTCTGTAAAAATCACAGACCCTCATTAGTTATCTAATGACAAGTGAAGGGAAAATGAAAGGGCAGAGACCACCCACCTCATTCTGGTATCTTGCTGCATTCAGTTCAAGGAAATCTTCACTGTAGTTCACTGAAAAGTTGAGGGCATTCACCAAGTGGGCCGCTACATGCACACCTACAGAACCACACCAGGTATAAGTTAGTGGGGTTTCCACATATGCTCCTTAGCTGGAAGTCATCTGTTCTCCATAAACAATTACAGATTAAAAATAGAACTGCAATAGGTACATGAGCAATAAAATATGGAATTGAAATCCTTCTAAAACACAAAATAAAAGTCACCTGAATATAAAGAGTTTACTAAATTTTCAAAAGCTAGTGTAAAGTAACCACAGTAATTCAGGTCAAGATCTAGAGAAGATTCTCACTCAATGTCTCTCTCGCTACACACACACACACACACACACACACACACACACACACACACACACACACACTTACATTTTGTGTCTATCAATACAAGCACTCATTTGTTCAATAAACTGCTTAATGTTGCCTGCATATCTCTGTACTGAGCATAGTTCATCTTTCCCATAGCTCTAGCCTACTCTATCTCATGTACTTCACTGTCATCCATCCCCAAATCACAGTCTTCTAAACGGTTTTTAACCAGAGGAAATCTTCCACAATCAATAGATAATTTTCTAAAGTCAACAGTAAAGGGTTGAAAGGCAATTCATGGAAGAAAAACTCGGGAAAATAGTGATTACCACTTGACAAACAACAAGCCATAAAGGCACTGCCAACACAGTGTTCAGCTGACTCTGAGCTCATATAAAAGATGCACATGCCAGAGAATTACGAGAAGTCTGAGATAACTCATTTTGTCATAGCCAGAAATGAAAATTATCTCAAGAAAAGCTAGGAGGGAGCAAATGATCTGTTGAACTACATCTCAAAACCTCCTTTCCTAATCTTTTTTCTTTTTTTTGTAAGGTTAAATTAGGTATACATTAACATTCTGTGATGACATACTGATTAAAGACACTCCTGTATCCTTGGGCTTATAACCTATCTACTAGGATTTAATTTATCTGTAAATTCATAAAGACAGTAATGAAAGATATAAATGTTCTGTATTGTTTCCAGCATCTGGCTATTATAAATATGGCTGCTATGAACATAGTGGAGCATGTGTCGTTATTACATGTTGGAGCATCTTCTGGGTATATGCCCAGGAGTGGAATAGCTGGGTCCTCAGGTAGTATTATGTCCATTTTTCTGAGGGTCCGCCAAACTGATTTCCAGAGTGGTTGTACCAGCTTGCAATCCCACCAGCAATGGAGGAGTGTTCCTCTTTCTCCACATCCTTACCAGCATCTGCTGTCATCTGAGTTTTTATCTTAGCCATTCTGACTGGTGTGAGGTGGAATCTCAGGGCTGTTTTGATTTGTATTTCCCTGATGACTAAGGATGTTGAACATTTCTTTAGGTGCTTCTCAGCCCTACGAGTTTCCTCAGTTGAGAATTCTCTGTTTAGCTCTGTTCCCCATTTTTTGGTAGGGTTATTTGGATCTTTGGAGTCTAACTTTTTGAGTTCTTTGTATATATTGGATATTAGTCTTCTATAGGGCGTAGGTTGGTAAAGATCTTTTCTCAATCTGTTGGTTGCCGTTTTGTCCTATTTACAGTATCCTTTGTCTTACAGAAGCTTTATAATTTCATGAGGTCCCATTTGTCGATTTTTGATCTTAGAGCATAAGCCACTGGTGTTCTGTTCAGGAACTTTTCGCCTGTGCCCATGTGTTTGAGACTTTTCCCCACTTTCTCTTCTATTAGATTCAGTGTATCTGGTTTAGATGTCCCTCAACAGAGGAATAGATACAGAAAATGTGGTACATTTACACAATGGAATACTACTCAGCTATTAAAAACAATGACTTCATGAAATTCACAGACAAATGGATGGAACTTGAAAATATCATCCTGAGTGAGGTAACTCAGTCACAAAAGAATGAATGCAGAATGTACTCACTGATAAGTGGTTATTAGCCCAAAAGTTCAGAATACCAAAGATTCACTTCACACCAACCATTGGGCTGAACGTGAGGTCCCAGATGGAGGAGTCGGAGAAGGGACTGAAGGAACTGAGGGAGTTTGCAACCCCATAGAGGGAGCAACAGTGTCAACTGGCCTGACCTCCCAATGCTCCCGGAGATTGGACCACCAACCAAAAAATACACATGGAGGGATCCATGGTGCTGGCCACATATGTGGCAGAGGAGGGTCTTGTTAGCCATCAGTGGGAGGAGAGCTCCTTGGGCCTGAGGGTGTTAGATGCCCCAGTATAGGGGAATGCCAGGGAGGGAAGATGAGAGTGGGTGGGTGCATGGGTGGGGGAATACCCTCATAGAGGCAGGGGAGGGGGGAGGGGATAGGGAGTTTCCAAAGGGGAGATATGGAACGGGGGAAACATTTGAAATGTAAATAATGTATCAAAAAAAAAATGTTCTGTAATTGTTAACTAACAATTACAGGTTAAAAGGATATATGAAGTATGCTGTTTTAAAAGAAAGGACAGCCTGAAAAATAGAAAAGCTTACGATGTGTAAAACATAGAGTATAAAATACCAAGTACTAGTAGTTACCCACAAAGAACAATATAAGCAAGAGAGCAATATAAGCAAGTTATTTTGGCTCACAGTGCCAAATAACCTAAAAGTTTTTTTCTAGGAATTATAATTCAGGCTAAGAATTTGGGTATCAAAATGGGTTGCATTAATATCAGGTATATTCAAAAATTGCCATAAAGTTACAGTACTCAAGAAAGTCTGTTACTAGCAGAAGAATATACAAATGAAATAATGAAATAACGAACCCAAAAATCTGCTCAAATGAATATAATCCACTAGAGTGTTTACAAAACACAGAGACAACAAACAGAAGAAAATGTAGGGTTCAATAAATGGTCCTGGAACAACTGAATATTAAGCCCACAGAAAACTCAACCCAATCCCTAGAAAGTCCCAGAGACTTGGGAGGTGAGAGGCCCCCAGGACTCAATGGGATGACCTTAGCTGAAATGCCCAACAGAGGGGAGATGAGCCTGAAGAGACAACCTCCAGGAGATAGACAGGGCTCCCAGTGAAGGAATGGGTCCACCCATCTACCTTCAAAAATTTTGACCCAGAATTGTGCATACCTGTATCAGGGCATGTACAATTGTGTACATGAACAGGTACCAATGAAGGCCAAAGAACTGTTCTGGACCCCTTGGAACTGGAGTCATTACCTTCTGTGAGCACCCGGAAGTAATAACTGAGCAGTACTCTTAAATGCTTGGCCATCTCTATTAACTCTGTTATCTTTCCATCTAAGACATTGATCTACTTTTAAGTTGAATTTTTCTTTAGCACGAGAATTATGATTTTCTGCTTATGGAGACACAATTTGTTGGCAACAATTTCATGGCAAAGCTCTGGTTTATCTACTATGATTTTGGCACCTGTGTAGAGAATCACATGACTACAGCTGCATGGGATTATTTCTGGACACAACACACATCATTTCCCTTTGTGTCTTTTATTTTAATTAAGTAACAAAATTCGTGGTTTGTATGCACATATGTGCAATAGCATATATGTAGAGGTTCAAGGAAAACTTTGAAAGTCAGTTCTTACTTTCTATCTTGCAAAGGCAAGATCTCTTTTGTTTCTACTGCACAGCATAATCTAGCCTAGCTAGGTAGTCCTGTGAGCTTCCAGTCATTCTCCTGTCTCTGATCTTGCTATAAGTGTTCATGGATGAATGATCTCTACTACATGTGGCTCTTTGGGGGGGGGGGGGGGGT
>CM052703.1:105388061-105483918 GCA_028551405.1 Uromys caudimaculatus
TTCGGAGACCAGAAGAGGGTGTCAGATTCCTTGAGTTAGAGTGACAAGCGGTTGTGATACACCCAATGTGGGTACTGTGAGCACAACTTTGATCCTCTTGAGGTATGTCCTTTAAGCCACAAAATTATCTCTCTAGCCCTGCATTATTTTTTTTGATTATTATACTTTTTAGTAAACTGTACTAAATTTTGTACTAAATTATATTTTTGTAATAAATTTAATCCAAATTGAAGTTAGAAACCATAATGACTCCATCTTTGTTCATTTTGCTCAAGACTGCTTTGGCCTTTCATTGTGTTTTGCTTTCTTTTTACCTTCATATAATTTATAGGTTTAGAGTCTCTGATTCTATGAGGAAGGTAATGAATAATTTAATAGAAATTACATAAAATCTATGAATTAATATTTGATTCAATTCAAAGAAATAATCTATGAAAATAATTGATAAACTAGACCCCATTAAAATTTAAATTCTTTCTTCCAGGAAAGATTCAAAGAATGAGAACATAAGCTAGAGAGTGGGAGAAAACATTTCAAAAGACATGAAGTCCTAATGAAGAAGTCTTATTCAAACTATTCAAAATATAGTTAAAACAATAGTTTAAAAATTATCTGATTATAAGAGTCAAAGATCTTAACAGATATCTCACAAAAGATGATATATAATAAAAAATAAGCATATAAAATGTTTCATACTCTGTATCATAAAATGCAATAAATATCTAAAAGAATGGCTGAAATCCAGAATACAGCATATCAGATGCTGACAAAGATATGGAAAAATTGGAACTCTGCCTTACTGACAGTGGAATGGCCTCTTTGGAAGGCAAAATTTAACTTCTCTTCCTCTCACACTTATCCAAGCTTCTTAAAAACTCTATATCCATAAAATATATGATATATACATAGTAGACAAAGACAGATTCAAAGGCAGAGGGAGAGAGACAGAGACAGAGACAGAGACAGATAGACAGACTTTATTCATAATGGTGAAAAGTTGGAAGCAGTTGGAAGCAATCAGGATGTAGGCAGATGGTTTATCCAGGCAGTGAAATGCCAGTCAACACTGAAATGACATGATCCATTCAGTGATAAAAATACAAGGAAGGAACATAAATTTACATGATGAAGTGAATAATACAAATGAGAAAAGACAGTGAATTCTATGGTTCTAACTCCCTGACATCTGAAAAGAAAATGGGAAATCTATGTAGATAGGAAAAGCATACTGTTTCAGAGCCATTTTGATTTGTATTTCCCTGAAGACTAAGGATGTCTTTAAGTGCTTCTCAGTCATTAGAGACTCCTCTAATGAGGATTCTCTTTACCTCTGTATGCCATTTTTATATTGGGTTATTTAGTTTGCTGGTGTCTAGTTTCTTGAGTTATTTTTATATTTGAATATTAGTCCTCTGTTGGACATACATTTAGTGAAGATCTTCTTCCATTCCTTAGGCTGTTGTTTTGTCCTATTGATGGTGTCCTTAGCCTTACAGAAGGTTTTCAGTTTCATGAGGTCCTACTTAATAATTGTTGATCATAGATCCTGAGCCATTGGTGCTATGTTCAGGAAAGTCTCCTGTGCTAATGTATTCATGGAAGTTCTCCACTTTCTTTTCTATTAGATTCTGTGTGCTTGGTTTTATGTTGAGGTCTTTGACCCAGTTGGACTTGAGTTTTGTCTGTGGTGATAAATATGGGTCTACTTGTATTCTTCTACATGTGGGCTTCCAGTTAGAAGAGCACCATTTGTTGAAGACTCTTTGTTTTTTTGTTTTGTTTTGTTTTGTTTTGTTTTGTTTTGTTTTGTTTTGTTTTTTCAATTGCATGGTTTTGGTTTCTTTGTTAAGTCTAGTGTCCTTAGTTGTGTGGGTTTATTTCTGAGTCTTCAATTTGAGTCCATCTTATACCAATCATAATACCAAAGATAAAAAACATGTTGATAAGGATTTGGAGCAAGGGGAAGACTCATCCATTGCTAGTGGGAGTGTAAACTTGTACAACTACTTTGAAAATCAGTTTGGTGGTTTCTAAGAAAACTGGTAATAGTTCTACCCCAAGACTCAGCTATACCACTCCTGGGAATATACCCAAAAGATACTTCAGAATACTACAGGACACTTGTTCAACTATGTTCAAAGCAGTTTTATTTGTAATAGCCAGAAACTGGCAACAACCTAGATGTCCTCAACTGAAGAATAGATAAAGAAAATGTGATACATCTACACAATGGAATACTATTCAGCTATTAAAAACAGAGAAATCATTAAATTTGCAGACAAATGGATGGAACTAGAAAATATCCTGAGTGAGGTAACTGAGACCCAGGAAAGACACACATGGTATGTACTCACTTATAAATTGATATTAGCCATAAAGTACAGGATAACTATGCTGTAATCCACAGACCCAAAGAAACAAATAGGCAGGGCACAAGGAAGAATGTTTGAATCTCACACAGAAGAGGAAATAAAATAGACATTGGAGGTGGAATGAGGGGGGATCTGGGTGAGAGAGGGTTTGGGGTATTTATGAATATGGCGATCAAGTGTGGGGAGAGGGGGTTGGGTAGAAGAGGGCTGAGAGAGAGAGAACAGCAATTGGTAGGGGTCATCTCTGGGACTATCTGAAGACCTGGGACAGTGGAGGCTGCCAGGTGTCTATGGGGGTGTCCCTAGCTGAGATCCCCTAGTAGCACAGGATATGGAGACTGAAGTGGTCACCTCCTATGGTGAGGCAGGAATTTCAGTGGAGGAAGGAGGACACCAACTCACCCACAATAACAATACCTTCAACCAAAATCTGTCCTGCCTACAAGATGCACGGGGGGGGGAAAAAAAAAAAAAAAACAGAGATAGAGGTAATGTTCCAATGATTGGCTCAACTTGAGACCAATCCCTGACACTATTAATGATTTTTAATGATACTCAGAAATGTTTGCAGACAGGAGCCTAACATGACGCATAATTCTGCTCTGTGGTTTCATTCATCAGCTGATGGAAACAGATGCAGATACCCACAGTCAAACATCAGGATAACCTTGAGGAGTCTTGTGGAAGAGTGGGGAATATAAGTGAGTGAGCAGGAGGGGTCAGGGACACCACTACAAAGTTAACTAACCTGGGACCATGGGGCTCACAGAGACTGAACCATAAACCAAAAAGCATGCAGAGGCTGGACCTAGATCTCTACACATTTGTGACAGAAGTGCATCTTGGTCTTCATGTGGGTCCCCTAATAATTGGAGCAGAGGCTGTCTCTGACTCTATTGCCTGCCACTGGATTCCCTTCTCCTAGCTAGACTGCCTACTCAGACCTCAGTGGGAGAGGATGTACTAAGTCCTGTTGCAAACTGATGTCCCACAGCCAGCAGATACCCAAGTGGGGGGCTTCTCTAAGGAGAAGGGGAAGGGGTAATGGGGAGAAGGATTTGTGAGGGTGGGATGGTGAGGAGAGGAGAGAGGGGAACTGCAACCAAGATGTAAAGTGAATAAATAAGCTAATGGGGAAAAATGTATCATATTAGATAGAAGAGAAACATGAATTTGCAGAACACTGAGTATGTTTAGAACAGTGAAAATATTCATTATTATGCTGTAACAGTGGGTACATATCACTGTATACATGCTTAAACCTATACCATATTATGTATAAATATTCTAGATTAAAACCTAAAGTTTCTCACTTTACATTTGCTAACTAGAAATGAATCAAGATAAAATTACACAGATTTAATGTCTATTCTTCTACATGATTATCAATATAAATAATACTTATCAAACACATCTTGACCTAGAATCATAACTTAAAACGAAAATTTCACCTTTCTAATTTTCATTTTTATGTAATACAATCTTACTTTTAAGTCTGGAATAAGTCTCATTATTTTAAATTTTATAAATGAAATTATTTACTATGACAAGAAAATCACTATGAGCTTAGATCTAGCATTTGGAAAACTTAATGCAAAATGCCATAAGAGACACCTATGTTCTATAATTCCCTTCAAAATCCTCTTCTAACTCTCACAAAAGAGGGACTAACATAGATAATTAGAAAATCACCAAGTAAGATCATTAAAGGTGAAAACAATAAAATCAAATATTTCTACCTTGGTAAAATATATAATTCTAATAAAAGAATGCTTTTCGGCCTTGTCACCTGAGAAAATACAGATAGTTATGCCACAGGTGATGTGTAGAGTCTTGCTTTTGTCCAACAGTCTTCTTGTTCTCCTGCTAGGGACCTAAATAAAAATTTAATTGATATGGTAAAAATAATACAACCAGTCAAATTATGCACAAAATTATTGGAAATATAACACAAGTCTACTAGTCAAAAGTGAAAGACTCATGGCATAACTAGTCACTGAAGCCATTCAAATCAATGTGAAAAGAAAATTTAGAAAACACACTGTGATCCTACAATATGTCACTGCACATGCATGTCTATGCTGACATTTGTCCCCACCTGTCATGAGCAGTTGTTCTGTCAAACAGTCAGAGGAAACTTTCTGATAACCTGGTATATATAAGTTTTTAAGTTTAAATTTGATAGAATATATGATATCCTTTGTGCTGCAAAAAGTAGAAGTTAGAGCAATGGTATCTGCGTTTTTAAATGCCTGCTTGATCTTGTAGAAAAATAAATGTCAAGACTCTTTTAATATCTGTGCTTATACTGAGCAACAACTCATTAACCTATTACCTACTGAGAAACCTAGGAGGGAACTTTTCACTTTCTGGCACTTATATTCCTTATCTTCATGCCAAGCCAATGGCCAGTCAGAGATCAAATCCCAGCATTTAACAGTAGTAGGCAACCTAGGGAATGCTATTTCCATAAATGACTGCTAGCTAAAGTGTTTCCAAATATAATTACCTGAAAAAAACTGAGAAGTTTTGCTACAGTAAATCAGCATTACACACTCAAGATCACTAAAACCTCTGAAAATATAATTATCTATCCACATACACCTGATTATTTTAGTAAAAAATCAAAACATACATACAAACATATGCATGCTCACACTTATACAAAGCACTAATTAAAGGCAAAAAATGTAGTTTTTTTAAAAATTATGAAGTAGTTTTCTTTCTTGCCCCTCTCATTTTACAACAAAAAACCATTTGAGCTGAGGAACACTTTCAATACAGTCATCTCTTTAAGCCTTTTGCATAGCTCACAACGAGTCATATGTGCTCAACAATGGGAAATTGCAAACACTAGTAATCGTTTTGTACAATACTCAAAGAACATGGTACTCTGGTTTGTTTACCTGGGTTTTCTAAATAAAATATGGATCTCAATGAGGTCTGATACAGTGGAGAAGCTCTAAGAACAGGAATTAACTTTAGTTCTGTCATTCATTTATATCTGATCTTGGTTTGGCTATACTTTCTATATCTCAGGTTCTCAAGCTTTAATTGAACCAGTAATGTCTGATTGTAGAATTGTCATTAGGAGTTATGATAGGGCTGAACACAGTACCTGAAAGCATGGTGGATGATATGTCTGCAATGCTCTTCCCTGGTCTAGTTTACAGAATAGTTTTCTGATCACCTTTACAGGTAACGTGTCCCTTACCACCATTTATAAGAGATATTCTAAATAAAACCAGTTCATATAAACAGAACAACTACTTTGTGATTATTACACTAGATCTTGCCATAGAGATTCATGAATAAGTTTTTTTTTTTTATTTTTCTGTACCTTCTGTGATCCTCGAAGATAAGCCAGGACTGTCCGGCACATGGGTAAAAGGATAAGGCTGCAGTTGAGGTTCAGGACAGATGCAGAAGCTCTGCTTAAACACAATCCTAGCTGAACAAATAAGGCAAGAGTCAAAACAGAGTCAACTACAAAGGAGAAGCTGCCTTGATCTTAAGTGGCATGTGTCACCCTGCTTGCTAAGGACCATGATAAATGCCAACTCCTTCAAGAGGCTACAGAGTTTCTTTCATCTTACTAAAGTTCCAAAACAATTTCTTTCTGCTCTCAATGGCCTTAAAACTGATTTTTCTCTGTTTTGCTAGTGATATAATCACCTTAATATAGTTTTCCATTACAGGGTCAATTTCATATACTATCCTAGCTGAAAGAAGCCTGAGATCTCATTCAAGCGTGTTCTGTATCTCCACAGTCAAGCTGCACAAACATCTATATTCACTAATGAGCTTAGAAGAGTTCTAAAAGGAACTTGCTTTGTGTTCTCCCCCCTCTCTGACATTTTCTCCACGTTTTTGCCCAGCCTACTCATTCTCACACACTGGTCTCCAAGCTCTTGACCCAATAGTTTGATTCCTCTTATAGCTTCACCTTAAACTCTTTTCCTCTTGCGTGTTTCCCTCACCTGAGGATTGGAAATATCCTGATGTTACTAGGACTTCCATTGCCTTTGTACTCTCCTTTCATGTTCTCAACACTCTTTCCTACCACTTCTTTTTAAATCTTATTTTATTTTAAAAATAACAAATAAGTACTGTACATATTCATTAGGTAAAATGTGAAGCATTGTACGAACACACAGTGTAGAATAATCAAACCAAACCAACAAAGAGGTACATCACTTCCGGCTTAGCATCAACACTTACCATTAGTTGGCACTAAGGTCACTTGCAATTCCACTATTTTCAGTATTGTAAAACACACAACATGTTACTGACTGCCACGCTGTTTAACTGGCCATAAGAGCTTGTTCCTCCCATCTACATTTCAGCTAGTATTTTTCCTCCCTGGGCCGCCACCACTGCAAGCCCCTGGTAACCATTATTCTACTCTCAGCTTCTGTGGATCGAACTATTGTTAAATTCGAAATGTAAATAACATCAGGATAGTTCTCTTCTATGTATGACTCACTTCGCTAAGCACACAAGGTTCATAATGTTGTTACAAATTAGCAATTTGACATGAGACTATGATTAGTAAAACTGTGATTCACTTGTTTATAGAGTATTTTGTCATTTTAGTGTGTTTTTGCTTTAGCTTTTTTAGGAAACCCATTTCCATTTGTTCACTATTAAAATAATTTTTCATGCTTGAATAAAGAATTATATAAAATAAATTCTATAGACATTAGTGAACACAGTTGTCTATCTTTATTGGTCATACACAGTTTGACCACTTTATATTTATTTATATTAACTCACTCCTGAAACATAAGGAAATAATTACTGTTAATAGTATCTCTTCTATATGGGAGAACAATGTCATTCTGATATTAACATTTTTTTACAACAACAATGAGCTTGGAAGTTGCAGAACTAAAATGCCAACCTAAGGACTCTGCCTCAAGCACCTGTACTATTAACCATTGCATATGCTTCCTCTTACACTTGGCTTTAAATATAGTACAGAAGGAAATGGCAGACAGTGAATACTTTCTTGACTGATCAATGGAAATTGGAAGTAACTTATTTTAGACAACTGCCCTAGATAAGTATTCCCTCCGAATAGCTCTTTCCATAAAATGGTCCTTGTTCGTGTTCTTAACTATTAGAGAAGCCTGAAGTGTAAATACTATAGTTGTACTAGAGAAAGCCACAAGGACGTGTCAGGAAGTGTGATTTTTTTTCTAGAAGGAATCTGAAACAGCTCTGTGGATGGAACTCAGTGTGAAGGAGAAGAGCTCTGCTTTTCTAGAGACAGAGGGGCTGAATCTCAATGAGGGTCTGACTGTAGCCTTGGCCTCAATGCTCAGAAGTCTGGCCTGAGCTTTCTCTCTAATACTCTGCAAGCAAGAGGACAGGATATTTTGTTAGTGCTTTTCCTCAGGACAGTGATAGTGACATGTGGCCAAACGCTAGGAAGAACTCACTGACTCCTGGGTCAATGGTAGGACAGTCCAAAAACATGGCTGCAACGGAAGCGACTGTCTTCACATCCATGCTAATGTGTACTCTTGGGTCTCCACCCAAGAGCTTCGGGTGCACACGTGTACTTCAAAACCACAGATTATGAAGTCAGAATTTGTCTAGCTTCATGAAGTGTGGAAAAGTCTAGTTTTCAAGAGAAATGACTTAAAACAAAAGGTTTTTAAGTAGGTATCATATTATCCAGTATCGGGAAGTGGATGATGGAAGTTGAAGGCTATGTCCGCCTAGCCTACAACTGAGACCCTTTTTCAAAAAACAATTCAAACAAGTTATTCTTTGGTGCTATCACTCAGATATCTGTGAAACTTTAAATATGAATAAAATGTTAATTATTGATGAAACTATTCCTTGTTTTCTATTTCAATCTTCCACTTAACCAGGGTTTGTATACCACAACTTGTCATAGACTCATTCTGTAACTAGTTTTGTTTTTAATAAAAAACAAAAGACGTCCCCCAAAAAGAATTGACTAAATTGTGGAAATGAGATTTCTAACACACTTTTCTTGCTCCATTCAATACATGACATGTTGTCACCTTGACTTCCTTTGTGTTCTCCTGTTTCTCTTAGTACATACAGAGCTCCCTAAGAGCAAAACATTTCTAAAATGCTTTAAGATCACTTTGCTTTAGCGGCTTTGGAACAGATTTCTATGGTGATCCTCAAATCAACTCTGTAAGGTAGGCACTGCCACCCCATCGATGATGAGCTATTAATAACATGAGAACTACTCAGCCAGTAATTCTCAGCTCAGTGTCTTGTGGTAACATCTGTATACAATTTCTGCAATATTTCCAAATGATTCGAACATGCAATCTGGGTTGAGGACTACAGTCTTACGCTGGTTAGCAAAGATATGCTGTTTATAAGGCAAGAAATAAAGGCAAGCATTACATTCTTATAATTTATGCAATGTGTGTGCCCAAATGTATTATTAAGATTAACTTAAGTCTTAATTTTTATAAGAAATATAAAAAGGATTATTGCAAATACACATAAACCAGGAAGTGATAACAACCTCACCTTTTAAAAGCTGACATAGTATGCATGTAGAAAAGCAGCTGGAACCACTGCCTGATCATCTGATGCATATTATGTACTTCAATGGATAAAAGATGTTTTCAAACCTTTGTAAGAAAGAAAGTATTCCACAAATTTTGAAGATGATTTATTCAGAGATTTTGAGAAGTGAAATAGCTTGCCCAAAGCCACAGAAATTGTAGAAGGTAAATTCTTTATTCAGATTATGTCTTTTCATCTCATGTTAAAAACATGGCAAAAAAAAGAAAGAAAGAAAGAAAGAAAGAAAGAAAGAAAGAAAGAAAGAAAGAAAGAAAGAAAGAAAGAAAAGATCCACCATCAAAGTCTATGGAAGGAAAATCTTGAAATGGAATAAGTTAGCACCAATGGTTCCCATGAGCCACACACATCATGTCTCCGTTACCAGTACAACTCACTAGCCAAGTCAAGATCTTGAATTTCATCTCCCATCAAGACTGTGTGTTCACTGCATTCTTGGGTTATGAGTTACCACTGCAGTCCTTGCCAGCACCACCTCCTCTTCAGTTAGTACACTCATGCATTGCCTTGATTCTCACAAAGCCATTCATAGAGAGAAATAATATCTATAAAATAACTAATCTTTCCTTATGCATGGCTCTCAACTCTACAATTACAGACACTGACTTGCTCCCATCTACTGCTTCTTCACTCCCGTGTTGTTTCTCAAAAGCAAGATCTGGTCTTCATATAATGATGTGCTAAGTCCTAACATAACGATATTACTCTGTACAAGCAAAATTTAATTGATTCCACACATGCACAATGTTTTGAAAGTCATCGTGTTAATAGGATTAATATTCATGGTACAAATATAGGACACAGTCTTTTTATGAAATATCTAATCATATTGTTTCTTAACTGGCTATCACCAAATCATAACTAACTCCAAAAATGAGTTATGAAACTAGTATGCATGCTAAAATATGTAAAAATAAAGTTCATTTTATCAACCCTATCATTAGCTTAGAACTTAGCAACAAAAACCATATACTATAAATCCATTACTTAAACAATTTGAATTAACTAATCTCAAAGCTGGTATGCTTATAATTAGAATTACTGAGCAAACATTCTAAGCTTAAAAGAATCAAAAGTAACACAAGTACTTATCACTACTTATTAAAGAAGTTCATTAATGAAGAAGATGAAGTTTTTACTGAAATCCATATGGGACAAAATGCAGAGTAAGAAGCCATGGGGTGCCCAGTTACAAATTATACAACAACAACACATTTAACCTTGCAGAAATATCACAGAAAAGGGAATATTAAGATTGTGAAAGGCAGAGGACTAGGATTCCTTATGTGAGATAATGTCTTTTCAACATGAAAAGAATGCTACACCATTGAAATGTCAATAATATGGATGCCGAAATGAAATGTAAAAATGACTACACAAGCTGACATGTCAATATAGCTGGGGAAAATTGGCAAGGCCCACTACTGGATCAAGACCTACAGTCAATCACTGGCTACAGAAAAATGAAGAATCAGTCTTCTGCAGGAAAGAGCCCTCAATGTGTTGTCCAGTCCTAAGTGGCCAACCCTATTGCATGTGTATATAAAGAACAGTAAATTGACACAATAAGTTGTGTGTTTGTTAGAGACAATATTCACGGAAGAGGTAATAAAAATAATATATAGAAAGTAAGGAATAAAAAAAGAGTTGGATAGACAAGGATGGGTGGAAATTTTGAAAATATAGTACTATGTATGAGATTATCAAAACATATTTTTAAAGACACAAAAATAGCACTAAGATTCTGCCAAATAAAACATAAAATGTGGGCTGGAGGCCAAGCAGTGGTGGCGCATGCCTTTAATGCCAGCACTTGGGAGGCAGAGGCAGGTGGATTTCTGAGTTCGAGGCCAGCCTGGTCTACAGCGTGAGTTCCAGGACAGCCAGGGCTACACAGAGAAACCCTGTCTCAAAAGAAAAAAAAAAAAAGTTTAAAAAAAAAAAAAAATGTGGGCTGGAGATACGGCTCAGCAGTTAAGATCATTTGCTGCTCTTTCAAAGGACTCAGATTTAAATTCAGTTCCCAGAACCCTGGAAAAGGAAATGGAAACCTTCGAAAGAGGTCAGGAACTACAGATGTGAGCATCAACAACAGAATACAAGAGATAGAAGAGGCAATCTCAGGCATAGAAGATACCTTAGAAAATATTGACATAACAGCCAAAGAAAAATCAAAACATAAAAACCTCCTAACCCCAAACATCCAGGAAATCCAGGACACAATGAAAGGACCAAATCTAAGAATAATAAGTAGAAGAGGGAACAAAATACTCAAGGGAGGAAATATGGAGACAAATTGTGGAGCTGAGATAGAAGGAAAGGCCATCCAGAGACTGCCCTACCTGGGGCATCCCACTTACAGACACCAAACCCAGACACTATGGCAGATGCCAACAAGTGCTTTCTGATAGGAGCCTGATACAGCTGTCTCCTGAGAGGCTTTGCCAGAGCCTGAAAAATACAGAGGCAAATTCTCGCAGAAAACCATTGGACTAAGCACAGGGACCCCAATGGGGGAGTTAGAGGGAGGACTGAAGGAGCTGAAGGGCTTTATAACCCATAGGAAGAACAATATCAACCAACCAGAGCCCCCACCAACCATCAACCAAAGACCCATGGAGGGATCCATGGCTCCAGCCACATAGGGAGCAGAGGATGGCCTTGTCGGACATCGATGTGAGGAGAGGCTCTTGGTCCTGTGAAGGCTCAATGCCCCAGTGTAGGGAAATGCCAGAGCAGGAATGTAGGGAAATGCCAGAGCAGGAAGGTGGGAGTGGGTGGGTGGGTGGGTGGGTAACAACCTCATAGAAGCAGGGATAGGGAGGATAGGATAGGGGGTTTCCAGAGGGGAAACCAGGAAAAGGGATAACATTTGAAATGTAAATAAATAATAATATCTAATACAAAATAAAAAACAAAACAAAACAAAAGAATAGAAGAGAGTGAAGATAACCAGCACAAAGGACCCGAAAATATCTTTAACAAAATCATAGAAGAAAACTTCCCCAACATAAAGAAAGAGATGGCCATAAATGTACAAGAAGCATATAGAATACCAAATAGATTATATCAGAAAAGAAAATCCTCTGGTCATATAATAATCAAAACACTAAATGCACAGAACAAAGAATATGAAAAGCTGTAAGGGAAAAAGGTCAAGTAACATATAAATGCACACATATCAGAATGACTCCAGACTTCTCAACAAAGACCCTAAAAGCCAGAAGAGCCAGGTGAGGCAGAGCCTTAGAAAACAAAAACTCTAGCCCAGGCTACTATACCCAGGAAAACTATCACTCAACATAAATGGGGAAACCAAAATATCCCAGGACAAAACCAAATTTAAAGAATATCTGTCTACCAATCCAGTCTTACAGAGAATTCTAGAAGGAAAAGTCCAACACAAGGTGGGTACTCTCACCAAAGAAAAAACAAGATATTAATCATCTCATAAGAAATAAAAAGGAAAGAATCACATAAACATAATGCCACCTACAACAATAAACATAACAGGAACTAACAATTATCTGTGTTATCTCTCAATATCAAGGAACTCAATTCTTCAATAAAAAGACGTAAGCTAACAGACTGGATACACAAGCAGGATCCAGCGTTTTGCTCCATACAAGAAACATACCTTAATAATAAAGACAAACACTTCCTCGGAGTAATAAGCTGGAAAAAAAAAAGTCTTCCAAGCAAATGGTCCCAAGAAATAACTGGGAGTTGCCATCCTAATATCCTATTAAATGGAATTTCACCAAAAGTTATTAATTGAGATAGGAAAGACACTTCATAGTCCATCAAAGGGAAAGTCCAATAAGAGAACGTCTCAATCCTAAAAATCTATTCCTTAAATGCAAGGGTACCCACAGTCATAAAAGAAACTTTACTAAAGCTCAAAACACACATTGAACCCCACACAATAATAGTGGGAGACTTGAACACCCCACTCTCATCAATGGACAGGTCATTGAAACAGAAACTTAACAAAGACATAGTGAAACTAATAGAGGTTATGAACCAAATGGGTTTAACAGATATATACAGAACATTTCACCCTAAAACAAAAGAATATACCTTCTTTTCAGTACCTCATGGTACCTTCTCCAAAATTGACCATATAATCAGTCATAAAACAAGCCTCAACAGATACAAGATGATTGAAACAATCCCATTCACCCTATCAGTTCACCAGGGACTAAGGCTAGACTCCAATAACAACAAAACAATAAAAAACCTACATGCTCATGGAAACTGAACAACTCTCTACTCAATGATAACTTGGAGGGGGAAGAAAGAAATTAAAGACTTACTGGAATACAATGAAAATGATGACATAACCAAACTTATGGGAAACAATGAAAACAGTGCCAAGAGAAAAATTCACAGCACCAAATGCCTCCTAAAGAAATTGGAGAGATGCTACACCAGCAACTTAACAGCACATCTGAAGAAGCAAACACACCCAAGAGGAGTAAAGGGCAGGAAATAGTAAAACTCAAGGCTGAAATCAACCAAGTAGAAACAAAGAGAAAGATACAAAAAATCAACAAAACCAAAAGCTGGTTCTTTGAGAAAATCAAGTAGATAGATAAACCCTTATCTAAACTTACTAAAGGCACAAAGAGTATCCAAATTAACAAATTCTGAAAAAAAGGTAGACAAACAACAGAAACTGAGGAAATTGAGAAAATCATCAGATCCTACTACAAAAGCCTATACTCAAAAAAATAGAAAAATCCAGATGAAAGATAATTTCCTAGACAGATACCACATAGGAAAGTTAAGTCAAGAGCCAATAAAGTATCTAAACAGCCCATATCTCCTAAGGAAATAGAAGGAGGTATTAAGATCCTCCCAAACAAAAAAGTTCAGGGCCAGAAGCTTTAAAGAAATTTCTTCCAGACCTTCAAAGAAGATCTAATAACAACAATCCTCAAAACTGTTCCATAAAATATAAACAGAAGGAACACTACTTAATTCATTCTATGAGGCCACAATTACTCTGATATCTAGACCACACAAAGACCCAACAAAGAAAGAGAACTTCAGACCAATTTCACTTATGAATATCCATACAAAAATACTCAAAAAATTCTAGGAAACGAAATCCAAGTACACATCAAAAGCATCATTCGCCACGATCAAGTAGGCTTCATCCCAGGGATGCAAGGTTGCTTCAATAAATGAAAATCAATTAACGTAATCCACTACATAAACAAACTCAAAGAAAAAATCACATGATCATCTATCTCATTAGATGCTGAAAAAGCCTTTGATAAAATACAACACCCTTTTATCTTAAAAGTATTAGAGAGATCAGGAATTCAAGGCCCATAACTAAACATAATAAAAGGAATATACACCAAACCAACAGCCAATATCAAATTAAATGGAGATATCCTTGAAGCAATCCCACTAAAATCAGGGACAGGACAAGGATCCCCAATCGTCCTGTATCTATTCAATATAGTACTTGAAGTTCTAGCTAGAGCAATAAGACAACAAAAAGAGCTCAGGAAGATATAAATTGGCAAAGAAGAAGTGAAGGTATCACAATTTGTAGATGATATGATAGTACACATAAGCCACTTCAAAAATTCTACCAGAGAACTTTGACAGCTGATAAATAACTTCAGCAAACTGTCCAGATATCAAATTAACTCAAATGAATCAGTAGCCTTCCTTTATACAAATGATAAACTGGCAGAGAAAACAAATAAGACCCTTCACAAAAGTCACAAATAATATAAAATATCTTGGGGTAACTTTAACCAAACAAGTGAAAGATCCTTAGTCATCAGGGAAATGCATATCAAAACAACCCTGAGATTCCACATTATACCAATCAGAATTGCTAAGATCAAAAACTCAGATGGCAGGACATGTTGGTGAAAATGTGGAGAAAGAGGAACACTTCTCCATTGATGGTGGGATTGCAAACTGGTACACCACTCTGGAAATCAATGTGGAGTTCCTTAGAAAGTTGGAAATAGATCTACCAGAAGGCCCAGCTATTATACCCCTCTTGGGCATATACCCAAAAGATGCCCTACCATGCCACAGTGGCAAGTGCTTCACCATGACCATAGCAACATTATGTGTGATATCCAGAAGCTGGAAACAACCCAGATGTCCCACAATGGAAGAATGGATACAGAAAATGTGGTTCATTTACACAATGGAATACTATTTAGCTATTAAGAAGGAAGACATCATGAGTTTTGCAGGCAAATGGATGGAACTAGAAGATATCATGCTGAGGGAGGTAACTCTGACCCAAAAGGACTTGCATGGTAAGTACTCACTAATAAGTGGATATTAGCCAAAAATGTACAGAATACCTAGGATACAATCCACAGAACTCAAGATTAACAAGCCAAAGGGCCCAAGTGAGGATGCTTCAATCCCACTTGGGAGGGAGAGAAAAGCAATCATGGGAAGCAGAGGGAAAGAAGGACCTGGGTGGGAGAGAGGAGGAGGAGGGGAAAGAGGAACTCAATCAGATATTGGCAAGTGGGAAACAGGAGTGAAGCACTGAGGGTCAATAGAATGAATGGAAAAAGACAACCTCGGGAGGTGGCAGGTAGGGCGACCCTCTAGACCATACCAAAGTCCTAGGAGGTGAGAGACTCTTAAGACTGAAAGGGAGGAACCCTAGATGAAGTGCCCTATAGTGGGGAGAGGGAACTTGTAGAGTCCACCTACAGTAGAAAGACAGGACATCAAGTGGAGGGATGGTATTACCATTTCACAGTCAAAAGCTTTGACCCAGAATTGTTCCTGTCTGAAGGAACCGCAGGGACAAAAATGGAGAAGAGATTGAGGGAAAGGAGGTCCAGTGACCAGCCAAAATTGGGATCCATCTCAAGGGAAGGCTCTAAGGCCTGAGACTATTACTTATGCCATAGTATGCTTACAGACAGGAGTCTAGCATAGCTGCCCTCAGAGAGGCCCAACAAGCAGATGACTGAGACAGAAGCAAACACTTACACTCAACCAATGGTTGGGGACCTATGTGGTTGAATTATGGAAAGGTTGGAAGACGCTGAGGAGGAGGGTGACTTAATAGAAAGGCCAGCAGTCTCAACTAACCTGGACACCTGGGATCTCTCAGACACTGAGCCGCCAATCAGGCAGTATACAGGAGCTGGTCCAAGGGCCAACACATATACAGCAGTCTGGCCTCAGTGAGAGAGTCACCTAACCTGGGAGAGACTTGAGGTCTCAGGAGCGGAGAGGCCTGGTGGGGTAGGGTGAGGTAGGGTGGGGTGGGATGGAGTTGGATGGGGGTGGGTGGGGTGGGAACATCCTTTTGTAGAAGGTGGAGCAGGAATGGTATGAGG
Source organism: Uromys caudimaculatus (assembly GCA_028551405.1). NCBI lineage: Eukaryota > Metazoa > Chordata > Mammalia > Rodentia > Muridae > Uromys > Uromys caudimaculatus. Next base: position 105,404,365 of record CM052703.1, read on the forward strand.
AACTCTTGGAGGACAGACTGGGAGGGGGATAATGATTGTAAAAAAAGATTAAAGATAATTTTTTAAAAAAGAACTTAAATATCAAAAACAATGTATGAATTTTCAAGAGCTGTGTGTGTGTGTGTGTGTGTGTGTGTGTGTGTACAATCTGCACTGGTGAACATAAGTATAAACATTTTGTATATGTGAGCACTTCTAAAAACATTAAATGCTCAAAATTAATCTCAAAAAAAATATAGTAAGTGGGTATATGAAACATAAGTACTTTGTTTCGATAGTAGACTAACAAGGAACCCAAGTTTCATGATAATAGGAATCTCTTGAAAGATATAAAAAGGAAAGTACATGTTTATGATAAAGGATTTGCAGGGGTACAGATGGAAAACATTATGACTGTAAGTGCACCCATGGAATTACATTAGAATTTTAGTGAGCATAAAAACATTAATTAGGACCATGCCTAAAGTATCACAGTGTTTCAAGAACTGAGGATCAACAGTGAGTAGACTCTGTACATTTAAAATAAAGAAGCAGCTAGGAATGGTGTGAATTCAAGGAAAGTAAGAGATACATAAAAGTTTCAAACCAGCCTATATTGTATGACGAAACCCAGCTTCAACACCACCCCTGACAACAACACCAGCAATTAAATCTAACAAAATAAAATACAAAACGCAAAGGAAATTATATACAGGATGAATCTAGTTCATTACCTGCAATATAGAAAGAGCCTAATAAAGTGCTGATATCCTTAACAGGAACACTATTTTCAAGATCAGTAATGGATTTCCATCACAGATAACCTTTGTCTTATTCATATAACTTCACAATCACATTGTATAACACATATTTTGGAAACTCAGTACTCTCTGGTGTTGATGACACAGTTTTCAGATACTGAATTAAATTATACTTTGGCAAGTACTACCCACAAGAATAAATGATGGGGTCCTGTTGGGTTAAAGGGGTCCTGCGTCTGCCCCAGCATGCCAATGCTGGATGGGTGTCAGGAAGCCACAGGACACCGTCCAGGGGTGGGGGAGCGCAGTCTGGGGTACTCGGGACTACACAGAGCCTGATCAGGGGTCTCGGGCCTGCGACAAGGCCAAGACTGTCTGGACCTCAGGCTCTTGGGCATCCCAGGCTCAGCTGGATGCTGTGGAAGAGCTGAAAACTGAGTGGGGTCCAGGAGGCTGGATCTATCCCAGGGCTGAAAGGGAAAGGCAGGGAGGAGCCCGCCTGGGTCCGATTGGGGATCAAGTCCTTGGCTTGTCCGAGGCTGACTTGGGTTGGTGGAGGCAGTGGTTGGAAATGCTGGGAGGCCTTCTGCAGGAGACTAGACAGCATTTTAGACAAAGGTCTGTTCCATTACTCCCCATGGCAGATCCCTATGAAGAGAGACAGTCCATGGTTTTAAAACATTTATTGTCATGGAGGAGAATGGCCATGAGTAAAATGGTACCCCACTTTCTCAGGGCGGACCTGAGGTTAAACACCTTTTGCAGGGAAGAGTGTCTGGGAAGGGGAGTTTATTGGCTAAGCCTCTAGGTACCTCATTAAAATGGAGATCTGTCTTGAGGCTATGTGACCACAAATCCTCTACCTGTGTTGCCCTTACATGACTGATGGCTACAGACCTATCAAGAGCTGTGGCCTTGGTTCAGGAGCCTGGGGCCCAGGAGCATGGCAAAACACCTACTGCCCCTTGCACGGTTACCCCCTGCTGCGGATCCCCTGCTGGGTCACTGGGGTTTAAACCTTAGCTCAACCAGAAACCAGGCTGCCTTTCACTGTCCTACAGAGTCCTATTTGTACATTTTTCAAGGAGCAGGCACCAAATGAACCTGCTTAAAGAATACTAAGAAATATGTACAAAACAGATGTGTTTCTTGACTTTAATGTGTCCATGCCCTCAAGAGCCTCATATTAGTGCTTAACAAAATAGCAACTCTGCTAAGATAAGGTTGTGTTCAACATACGAATCATTGCTCCCAAAGAATAGATGGGAAAGTAGTGTTTGTTTAAAAAGCAATAATCTCCTTTCAAAAATAAAAGGTAATTAATATGTCCGCCAGACTATTCCATGTCAGGAGGATAATACCTTAGAGATACAGTATACTTACGTGGACATATAATAATCATTTTCTCTGGACTGTTTAATAAAGACATTAAATACAATTTTTTTTCACCTCAGAAAAGTCTTTATCACTTGAGAGTGATGGGTTTGTTGTTTATCTAGCACATTATTTCTTTTGATCTGGCATCAGGATATGATAAGAACTGTTAATCCAAGGGTTCTAGATGGCTATTTTATCTGCAGTATTAATATACCAAGATATCTCTTGAAAGGTGTAAACTAAGATCTAATTCAACATAAAAGTTCAGGACTTAAAAATACAAATAAATTATCTCTATTTCTTTTGAGGTTCAATATTTTATAAAAACTGTACATTTCTTCATTACTAGTCATTGCATGTCTGGAAGTGTTTAATTATTGTATTTACATTAAGTCACAGTAATTAAAATCAACGTGACTTTAAATGTTCCTTTGGGAAATCCAGGGTTTATTTTAGAATTCTTTTCCTTTCTATGATGCAAAATCCAACTGGAAATTTTACCAATGATTCATTTCCTCACATATGTTTCCTGAATACACTTTAAAAAAAAGAAAAAAGAAAAAGAAAACTAAAACAAAACTTTCCCATCAATTCCCAGACTACAAAACACATACATTCAGAAACAGTGGAGAGAATGAGGAGAATGAAGACAGATGCTTTAAAAATGGTATGATGGGAAAACATTTCACCTCCTTATCTCTTGAGCAGCATTCTACACTGGTATGTTTGCTAAGTATACTTATTTTTCTTTATTCGCTGTTCAGCTGTAGGCTCACAAGCATCAACATCCTGAATTGTGCAATCTAGAGATTCCACCTCTGAGGAAGCCAGTTGTCACTAGAGGGCAGTGTGATTTTCATAGTTCACGATTTGTCTCAAAGTTTCTGGGGCAGATAATTAACTGAGAATTTCCAGTGTGATGTAAATTTAAGATTACAAATACACTTTAAATGAGTAGATAGCCATACATTCTTGTTATTGACTGCTTGCTCTTCCCCTCCCCAACCAAGTTTATTTCTTAAAGCATTAGTTCTCATGGTGAAATTCTTCAGCATATTGGAAATTAATAGCTTAAAGGAATCAGACAACCAGAAAAAATTAGAACTCCAAGAGAAGAAGGAAGGACTAGCTCATGTTCCACATCTGTCTGAATGTCTGTTTATATCCATTAGTTTTCATCATGATGTTAAAATGCCTCTCTAGAGCAGCCATTTGCAAGGCCTGAAGATGCCTCCCCCTCCCCAGACACACTGGAAGCTTCTTCCTGGATTTCCCAGACTCAAGAACAAAAATAAACCAACATCTGCTTTTTATGTCACCCTCTTGATGCTATGTTGTTAAAGAAGCCTAAATCTGCCCTGCCCAATTAAAAAAAATGATACAATATAACATATGGGTACAAGCTCCTGAACTTTCAAACACAGGGCTTCAGAGCTTAAATCTGCTACTTGTCTTTATATGTAGCTATTGAACAGCCTATAAAGCTAATTGTACTGGCTGGTTTTGTGTGTCAACTTGACACAAGCAGGAGTTATCACAGAGAAAGGAGCTTCAGGTGAGGAAATGCCTCCATGAGATCCAGCCGTAAGGCATTCTCTCAATTAGTGATCAAGGGGGAAAGGTCCATTGTGGGTGGTACCATCTGTGGACTGGTAGTCTTGGGTTCTATAAGAAAGCCAGCTGAGCAAGCCAGGAAAAAGCAAGCCAGTAAGGAACATCCCTTCATGGCCTCTGCATCAGCTCCTGCTTCCTGACCTGCTTGAGTTCCAGTCCTGACTTCCTCTGGTGATGAACAGCAATGTAAAAGTGTAAGCCGAATAAACCCTTTCCTCCCCAACTTGCTTCTTGGTCATGATGTTTGTGCAGAAACAGAAACCCTGACTAAGAAACTAATCTAAAGTAATATTATAAATATTGGCTATATGAAATAAATAATATAAATATAACATAAATAATATGAAATATATAATATGGTAATCAAATAATACTAGATTTTAGGATTTTTGTGAAACATGAAAAATAAGGTCCAATGTCAGATATCATTTTTCAAATTGTTCTTTTCTTCATGCTACAGGAAATATGATCTGCTACACTTGCACTATTCATTCATCACATATTTACTGTGCTGCACACTCCAACGCACAACTTGTAAACTAAAATAGAAAGTACTTTTGCCTTTTAGTGTGCTTATATTGTAGTAAGGGACCCAGATAGTAGTCAAATTGTCACATTAGCAAAAATATAGTTTAACAGTAACAAATGCCATAAATGAGAAAGAGTATGTGTATATGTGACAGGAAAATTAGGTCTAAATGGCAGATCACTAAGCTTTTCTTGATTCAACCAAACACTGAAATCTTATTTGGAAATCAAAGTTATCTAGAAATGAAGCATATCTGACATATAAGAACAGAATGAATAACGGGGCATAGTAAATGGGAGCATAGTATATATAAGACTTACTAAGCCTGTCCTGAACAGAGCCTGGGAAGATGATTCAGTTTTGTTGAGAACTTGAGTTCAGCTCCCACCACTCACATGGTGGTTCACAACCTCATACAACTCCAGTTCCAGGGGATCCAACACCCACTTCTGGCTTTCATGGTTATATAAACTCACGTCTCCACACATATGTACACATAACTTTGATTTAAAGTTGGCCAATCGACTTGCATTAAAATAGTGAGCTGGATAACATGAAGCTTAAGAAGCAACTGGGGAAAATCATGCTAGATTATACAAATCACATTAAATGAGAAGTCTTTCTTTTTCTCTCTTTTAGTTTGTTTGTTTTGTTGTTTTAGAGTAGAGTGTTCGTACAGCCCAGGCTTGTCTACAACTATGTAATACAGGCTAACTTAATGTAAGTTCCTACCACCTCAACATCTTGAGTAAAGTAATCATGCATCACCATGCCTGGGTTAGAATTTGCCTTTATCCCAACGTCAGTTCAGAGTGATTTGGTCCATTGTTGATGCTGTATGACAGCTATAAACTAAATATTCTATAAACAACAAACATTTTAATCTCACAGTTCTGGGAGTGTCAAAGTTCACAATTAAGGCAGATTTGGTGTCAGGTAAGAATGACTTCCTCATAGCTATGCATTCTTTGTTTTTCATGGTGTATACTAGTCTGTCTGTCTCACAGACTCTATCTAACCTTATGGCCTACTCACCTGATCAACAAAAGACCTCACCTCTTAAAGCCATCATCATGGTGGTAAAAGCGGAGAGGATACACACATTCAGAACATAGCACAAAGCAAATGTATTTTAAGCAGCGATGTGGAAGTTAAAGAGACGGGTGTTTAATATGACTGTGCTCAGTGAACAGACTAGAAGGCAGTCTGAGGAGGGAGTTTAGCACTTACCTTACTTCATAATAACGGGAATGAAATTTTGTTAGCCACAAGGAAAATCTTGTAAGGCAATCATGTCTGAGTTACACATAGAAGGATATCAGTGCTAACCAGGGTTATCAGTGAATTTATTTTGCTATTCTCTTTACTAAAAATAGAATTCTTTTTATTGAGTTGGCAGATATTTTAATTAGCTTGACTTAATATTTCACAATTTATACACATAACAAATTGAGTTGTCTATCTTTCATATATAGCCTTTTGAACTGTTAATCTTAATTTCTTTTACTCAATATGCAGAAAAAAGGTAATTCTAGTTTCTTAAAAGTGAATGGAAAAATGGGGGTGAGGATTATTTACAGTAAAATAGTTATATTTTAAATTTAAATGTCTGTATCTATCTAAACAAATATCATTCTTAATTATTCCATTTTACCTGTGATATTAAATATTCCTCAATTATATTAATTTTCATTACTATGATACCTCATTCTGTATGTAATAACAGATTAAATATGTCTCTTTGGGCATATCATTGGATATTTAATGTTTCTAATGCTAGGCAGATTAAAATACCTATAAGCATCTCACATATAAATTTCCCTATATATCTAACTATTTTATAAGATCAATTTCTAGTAATTGATTACAAATGGCAAAGCTTTCAAAGATACATTATTGCACTCCCTAGTGATGGGCTCTGCCTACTAATACGTTGCCTTTTAGTGAACCCTTTTTGTCTCTGCTCTTTTGCATAAGCTTATGTTCTCCTGGCAATGTGGGTGCTTGTGGATCTAATGTTCCCCCCATCCTCTAGTTTTATCCTTATCGTGTACTCTCTGCACTAAGCAAAAGGTTTCATGGTGACGCTTGAATCCATGCATATTATCTCCTGTCTACTACCTGGCTTCCTACTCTTTTTCCATAATTGCCTTTGTTATACTTGTCTCTACTTAAAAAATAAATCTATAGCCAGGCAGTGGTGGTACACACCTTTGATCCCAGCACTTGGGAGGCAGAGGCAGGTGGATTTCTGAGTTCGAGGCCAGCCTGGTCTACAGAGTGAGTTCCAGGACAGCCAGGGCTACACAGAGAAACCCTGTCTCAAAAAACCAATAAATAAATAAATAAATAAATAAATAAATAAATAAATAAATAAATCTATATTCCATATAGAAATGTACAGATTTCTTTCTCTCAAGATCCGAGTTTGCTTAACAGAAGGATATTGAGTTTCACTCACTTTCCTACAGATGACATGACTTTATTCTTCTTTTTATAGACTGGATAAACATCTGTGTTTCTGTACTACATTATCATTATCCAGTCATCTGTTGATGGACATTAAACTGAGTCCATAATTGATTATTGGGATTACAGTATCTACACATGGATGTGCAGGCATCATTGCTGTATGCTAAGCTACCTTTCCTTCAGATATTGACTGAGGAATGATCCAGCTAGATTACAAGGACGCTCTCTTTTTAAGGTTCATTTGCTGTCTTTCTGATCCTTCCAGGTGATATCCATAGAGGTTACAATAGTTTTTATTCCCATCAGGAGTGTACAAAGGTTCTTTCTCCCACTGCTGTCTTGTCACCATAATTTGTTGTAGAACATACTTTAAAAAAAAAAAAAAAAAAAAAAAATGTACCAGGACCTCATCTCTTTCCATCCAACCTAGGATCTGTCAGTCCTCTGAAAGGCTACATCCAAAAGGAAACATCCTGTTTTATTCCTCCAGAGACAGCAGTCTGCCCACTGTCAACCTGTTTTATTTTCTTTGTGAGGAGATGAAATCTGTTTCCTGGTAACTTCCGCCCACACAGCTGCACTGAAGAACAATTTCCTGAAATGGATATCTAAAACAGAAGATAAGAGGGTCTGAGAAGGGGATGATTTCCTGGCCTGATCTTGTTTTTTCATGTTAAACAAAGTCGGTGGCCTCTATCACTCTTGAAATAATTGTGAGCATTGCTTATCATCTAAGATATTTCCCAAAGCATCTGTTAAACAAATCCTCAACAGACGCAGAGGACAGCACTGAAGATCGCCATATTCCTTACTCTGCTGGCAGCTGTCATCCTAAGATCCCATATTATAGTACATATTATACCGAAGAATGGTTGTCCTTGAGTTCACAATGCATAAGTGTGATTTCTGGGAGTCACTATGAAACAATAACCCTTCTTTTCTACACTAGAAAGAAAAACACGAGGAAGAAAGCACAGGTACAGAATTTGCTCCGGTCACAGCTCATTAAATAATATTGACTGTGAATCTTCTGTTTACCTTCTTAACTTTGCCTAAATTTAAAGCTTCTCATGTATGAGTTTTGCTTCTCCATCTGAATTCTTGGCAACCTATTAAAAGACTTCAATTTAAAAAAAATCTGTGAATTAGCTGACTCCAGAAGAACATACCAGATACCTTTTCTGTTAAACTAATTTTCAAATGAACATTTTTCTCTCAACTAGGAATTTCCTCCATAATTTACAGAAATAAAACATTCTACAAATAAAAGACTGTGAAAATCTGTTATTCAAAGGCATTTAAAAGGGCCTAGGGGGTATTAATAGTAAGCTAGTATATCTCGTCACCTTTGTAGCTTCCTCTTGATGAGTCAACAATCAGCCATTTTTAGAAACAATAAAAATAAAAATACCTCAGAGTTTCATGAAGCATATTTTACTGTGATTTGGTATCTATATTTGCCAAAATATATTTTTCCCTGTAAGGCTAATTTTGATTGAGTTTCTTCTTCGATGGATATATTTTAATTAAACCAAGTGAATGCCCAATTCTTACACACTTTAAAGCCGCAGCTCTTTCACAGACTGGCAAGTTATCTGCTCATCTTTCTGTTCAGATGTATTAAACTGCACTGATATTTTATGAAGAAACAGGACTGAGAAGCCAATTTCCTCCATGTAAGTCACCTTCCTAACTATAAATCATAGCATAGAGAAGAATAAGAACTTGGACACATTCTGTAGTACTCCTCCAAACCAAAATACCTCTTACCCATTCATCTGCTCTTATGTTTTACTCAGCCCAGAGTTTCCTATCACTGCAGGTAAGCCTTTACAAGCGTCTCCAAAGATCTGACTCTAGATGGAAACGCCTGATGAGCTGGTGGACTACTTTGAAATAAACATACCTTCGGTTTACTTTCTAAAATTCTAGGTTTTTTTGTATCTCAGCATGGGTGGCAAGCTAGGGAGATAGCTCAGTGGGTCAGAGTGTTTGCTAAGTGTAGTGTCTCAGAACCCACATAAAAAGTCAGAAAAGACAATGTGTCTGCAACTCCAGCACTGCAGGAGTCAAATCAGAAGAATGACACCTTAACTGATGCCAGCTTAGGTCCAGGTCCCATGAGAAATCTGTCTCAAGAGAATAAGGCTGAAAGACCCCACCTTGTCCTCATCCTTCAATGCCCACGTGTACACACCCAAACACACACATTCATAAATCACACATACATATGTTATATCCACATGTGACTATACCCACACCCACATACTAAAAAAAAAAAAAAAAAAACAATTTTTTGCTGGACCCCCTCAAGACATAGCTAGGTGTGCTGTTGCTGTTTAAAATGCATTCTGAAGCCAGGCAAATTTGAGTTTCATGTCCATTTACTAGCTGTGGGAATTTAGGGAATACTTGTTCCATTTCAATCTCACATGGAAACTGAAAAAAAAAAAAAAACCAAAAATATAATACTACATATATCACAAAGGAATATATAGGATTAACTGAATAACATAGAACTTAGTGCAGTGGTCCCTAGCAACAGGGACCACTCTAGCACTCCACAAATATGATCTAATTTCTTTAGTGTCTATTCTTTCAGCCTTCTCATTTTCAGCTTTATAGGGTAGGGTCCCCATTACAGTTATGAAGGTGAGCTTTAATTTGCTCATATATAGCTAATAAATTCAAAGGATGTTCTAAGCAACTTTTAGATGGTGAATGAATGAATGGTTCTTCAACATCTTCCATTAGGAAAAAAGTGGTGACTAAAGTGATTATTAATGAAATCTATTTCAAATGTAAGATTAGAACTCAGGACTGCTCTGTCTTAATATCCAAGAGTAGCCAGTCCTCTACCAATCTCCAGTTTCTAGCAATTCAGATTTACTCCAGCACTGAGCAAAGCCTAGTCTGAAGAAACCGCTGATAGCAACCAAGAACTCTTATGTGTCTACAGAAGTCAGTTGGCCCAAGCCGTTTTTGTATCAATTTATATTACTGTTGGTTTTGACAAGCCAAATTGATGATGCCATAAGGGCATGAGGCTATATTTTCATATGTGGCTCAGATTAGCTCCCAGATGCACTCTTAAATTAGACCACATTATCACTCCAAACCTCTTGCTTCCCTTTCCCCAGCTCACACTGTTTCTATCTCATCTACAACACAAATTGACCTTAGGTAGCCTCTATGACAAACAGACAAACTGGAACAGCCTTCTAACTCCAGCTCAAGGCTTACTCTTTCTATGAGGGCCTATTAGAGCAAACACTTCACTCCACCCTCTACATCTTTTCTCCTCTTTTCCGATGCTCTGACAAGCCTGCAGCACTTCTCAGTGATTCCTTTTCACCCCAAGGAACGACAGCTCTATGTCAGAATATTTTATCTTTGATTCTTCACATCTCCCTAAGTTATCAAGTGTCAGTACAGGTAAAGTATCAAAGCCAGAACTGCCTCTTACTTTTGGTGATCTCAAAATGCATGTCATTAATAAAGACACTTATTCACATGTACTCACTGGAAAAAATGCTTTGAGGACCGAATGGCAAAAACAAATGTAGTCATCAAACAAATACAGATAACAGACAACACAATGAAGAAGTTTATTACAACGTTCAAATTTTTGTAGATATTTATTATTTTTTATTTCGTTTATTTTGTAACCATATTCTCAAATGTCTGTGTCACTGTGCTTCTTACGGTTATAAATCAATTATTTATTCCTAATGTGAATGGCTTCATCATTTAGTTTGTATGATGAATAAATCATTCAAAGGATATGAATTTATAACACAATAGATGTTCCATGGAAGCAAGACTACATTTGAGAAGAAAACGTGTGATAAAGGGTTGGAGAGATGGTTCAACCAATAAACGTCTTCCTACCCAAGTATGAAGAACTGAGTTTAGATCCCCAGAACCCATCAGAAATGTTATGATAGGGCATTCTTAGCATTCCAACGCTGAGAAGAGACAGGTGAAGCCTGGAGGCCCAGTGTTCAGCCAGTTGAGCCAAGTGGTGTGCTACAGGTTCAGTGAGAAATCATGCTCAAAAAATAGAGTAAAGAGTGATGCAGAAGACATACAATGTTGCCTTTTAGTTCCCAAACATGCACACATGGGCAGGTACACCCACAACATGTAAGCAACATACACATATCAAAAACAAAGTAAGATTTAGCTAAGTAGTGGGGTATGTGTTTAATACACGTCAGACCATAAGCTTGATTCCAGCATCACAAAAGATGGAAGAAAAAGATAACAGGTTGAGGAAGGAGAGAAAGTAGATGAAAAGAAGAAAAATAGAAGAAGGGAAAGAAGGAGGAATGAGAAGGTTGAAAATGGGAGGAGGGGGAAGGGGAGGAGGAGGCAGAGGAGAAGAGTAAAACTGGCATTCAAGTTAAGGGCTACTTAAAATTCAGAACAAACAACACTTTTGATAAGGCTTCATCAAATCATAATAACTGGAATGCTGGGAACAACTATAACATAGACCATAATAACCAATCATTAAAATACTTATACTTTGTATTCAGTGGAAATAGTTCGTGCTGTAATAAGCTATAACTGAGTCCAAATAATCCTAACAGGCTTCCATCCATAAGCTTCCCTAGAACTTCTGTCATATATTTTTTACTCCAGTTGACACCTTTTCTTTTAAACAGTGCCTAGGGAAAAGAAAGTTTCCAAAAGAAGTGATAACTTCCAGCGGAAAAGTTGATGGAACAGACTAGAAAAAAGATCAGTCAGGTAAGTACCTCCCACACAAGCATAAAGACCTAAGGTCCTTGCCTAGAGTGGTGGCAAAAACTGGGTGTAGTGATTCCTCTCTGTATCCTTAGTTCTGGTGTGAAGAGACAGACAGATCCTGGTACTCACCGGCCAGACCTTTTAGCTCAATCACTGAGTTGTGTCTTGGGTGAGAGACTGAATCTCAGAAGTTATGGTGGAGAGAAATCGAGGAAGACGCCTTGATTTCACTCTCTACCTTCAGAACACGCACTCAAGCGTTCATACACATACATGCTCACAAATAAATTATTCAACCATTCACACTAAATAAAGAAATATAAAAGGCTGATGAATTGTTTTCTCATGAAAATGAAAATGTAACCAACTGGTTTGATTTCCTTATTGCCAACTTAAATTTTCCCCGTGTCACCTGATACTATATTTCTTTCCTATCCTTTCTAAAAATAAAGAGTCTCTCAATTTCAAGGCAAATAGCTGCTTTTCCTTATACAAGTCTAATACAAGTCAATGGAACATGTAGCTATTATATAATAGCTTATAGCTTCTTTCTTTATAGAGAAGAAAGCAATACCAGAACTGGATATTTCTGTCAGATTATATCTACCTTGTCTTTCATGTGTCAAATCCCCTAAGGCAATAGTAATTTAATTCTAGACTGTGTCTGTCTGGGAAAGTTAATATTCAACATGAATAGAATTCAAGATTGGCTGTAAGCATATCCTTGAATTTCTACAGAGATTGTTATTAAAGGAAGAGATCACCAGACACAAAGCAATAAAATGTGTATCTCAAGTAACACCTGTGGCCTCAATTCAGGTCACTGACTTCCAGAATCTAGAACTAAAGAATTCAAAGAGCATTGAAAACTTCCTTCACTTGGCTTCAAGGAATAAAAATGCATCCAGTAAACCAATAAAGTGGCTTCACTTCTTTAGTTGAAAGACACTGCTGAAATAAATCATCTCGTGTTGATTATCTCTTTGCTATTGATGTTTATGCCCGTCCGTACATCTATACTACTTTCTAGTACCTAGAGAATCTCGTTACATTACACTGTTTCACTTTCCTCCTTCACAGAAGGGAATGGAACAGGGGCATGAGGGGGGCATGGTACAATAGACTTTGCTGAGCACAGCTGACTTGAAAGCTAAGCTAGGCCTGGCTTTTCCCATGGATCAGGGATGGCACATTTGACTATAATCACTGCCTGTGTTGACCTCTCAGGTACTCTTCATCCAAAACAACCATACCAACCCTTGCCTCATTCTACATCATTAAAGAACTTTCAAATTTTCCCAACATTCATTCTAAAATTAAAAGCAAAAGTACACACCTGTATTTTCAACTTGAAATTGAGGAACAAGACCCTGTAATTTTAATAAATTATATAAAATATAATTTGAAGATTATAAATTGATCAATTGTCCATAAAATTTGTTAACTTTATACAATATCATATCATTCCCATGGATACTCCTGATTTTTATAACTAATTCCATATTTGACACTTAAGCTAAGAGTCACATCATGCTTAGAAAAGTTTAATTGCCAACACTTGGTTTCAATGGAAATTAAAATGAATATAAAAATACTTCAACAAATTAAATTTTATATATCGAAAATCTTCCATTTAAAATACATTTTTCTCCTTATATTTGATATGTTTCAGTAAAATAAACCTGTTTTATTCAAGTAAACTTTTTACATGGTGGATCCAGTCAACCAGAAACTAAATTCTTCAAAGAATTTCATTTTCTTTCTTACGCTTGAATATATGTGTAGGACCAAAATATCTGAACAGTTATTTCAATGAAAGGTTCTACAGTTGAGGCCTGCCTCTAACCCTACTGAAAAGCAGAGTGAGATGTAACAAATGGAATATAGACAACTCCCAACAGCAAAACGCCATCTCTCCAATAGAGAATGGACCTTACTATTGGAAGCCTAAATTCTTGGGATTTAAGGAGAGTCATTTCTCATCCATCGAAATCCATTAATATAGATCACTGATGATATTTGCCAGGTATTATCCTTAGATAGTATAAACAGTGGAACAAAAGAAAAGATACTTCAACCTACTTTGAAAATGAAATTGGAAGCTCTTGCTTCTCAAGTCAAGAATATCTGACAAAGCTCAAAATCCCCATCTAACTTATAAAGTAATATGGTCAGAGGATATCAGCAATAGGTAAGGGCTGCCTCGTGATCCTAACTCATCTGTTCCCACAACTGCTCCCTTTTACTTTCATATTCCCTCTTTCCTTAGGGCACCATCATTCAGCTTGACATCAGGGGTGGCATGATGAGAAGGCACATAGACAATGCATACTGAGGAGGCAGGCAAACAGGGAGACACAAAAGCACAGCATGGGAGCAATGGAACCTGCTTGAGCAACTGCCTGTCTGTTTCCTTCAACTGAAATGAGCTTTCCAATTTTCATTAAATGTGGTTATTTGTAATTTAAAGTCATGAAATTGAAAACCATATCACTGGGAAAGGGAATATGGTCACATGGTCAAAAAGGCATCATCACAAATTATTTCTTAAACAAATCTTAATTTTTTAAATATATTTTTAATCTCAGGTATACAAAATATTTTACACTGAGTATATAACTCATTTTATTTTGCCTTTACTATCTGTTACTTCTAATAACCTTAATATATTCTGTATCTGCAAGCCATTAAGAATGTCTAAGTCCATAGAAACAAATTTGACCATATAAATCAATGTTGAATTATTTATTGTAGATAGATAGTAAGCACTGTCAAATTCAGCTTCCTAATTTCTAAAAATGTACACAAACTAGTTTGATCGAAATCCATATTCTTTTCACTCCATGTGTTCTTCCATTGCTCTCACTGTCAGTACTGGAAAGAAAGTTATTTTATAAGAAACATTCTGTCATACTATTAAAATTCACCATAGCACAAACTTCAGAGTATATGGAACTATAAAGTGAAGTAGGCTTAAGGTGCTGAATATTTCCTATTCGAGTAACTTGCTACTAAACAAGTATTATTATTACATAAACATGTCGCAAACATTCATAATCATGCTTCAGTAGTCACTTCTTCAAATGGAAGATGTGTTTGACATAGAAAGTTAACTGCTTCTTTTTTTCATCATGAAGGATAACTCTACTCTTGTCTTTCTGCAAATGTTTCTTCAAGCGAGTTATGGCACAGCACCATGGCGATACCCTTTGAAGTTTTGGATGCTGAGTCACAACCTGTATATAACATCTTCCACATCTGTGGTGCTTTCAGTTCCCCAAACACTTGACTTTCATGTCTTAATTCTCAATGTAACACGGATATGACTACAACACATTTGTGTTTTCCTGGATACCAAATAGTAACATGACTTACTATATATGGTTGTAAAGGAAGAGAATACAGGAAAGGAAAGAAGGAAATTACATTTTTACGCTTTTTAAAATAACACAATGGGTTTCATGTTGAAATTCTATTCCTTGGCTTCCTCTTACGAATAGGGTTTCCCTTGAAGAATATTTGGGACCTTGGAAAAAATATAGTAGTAATATAGGCAAATATCAACCCCATGAGGAGGCTTCAGTGAGCATTACTTCTTTATTTTAACTCCTTTTAAAGAATCAGAACAATTTCATAAAATAGAGAATATTTCTTTTGTTTAATTGTTGAAAAACCCAAGCTTCAGTTAATATTAATAACATTCAAATGACTCAGATTAAAATGTTCCAGCTAAGCAGCAAATATACAGCCTCATCTTTGTGTATCTATTTACTAAGCATGCTATAAGTGCTATAATAATGAAGAAAAGGACAAACCAAACTGCTGTACATGCCATGTGCTGGATGCTCAGCAAATTCCTTCCTTCTCTATGTCATTTAATCCCCTTTAACATATATACTTATAAGCATAAATAATCTACAATATTACTATTTAATGGTATCTACAGCATCATTACCAATACCAAATGCTTCATGTATAAATATGGTAACTATAATACATATACTCCATACTAATATATAAATAAAGTACTTTATATATTTTCTAAGAACTTATGTACCAGATACTAAGCATCCCACCTGCTTTTTCTCATTGAATTTTCAGAACTTAAATCTCATTTCAAAGAATATTAGTTTATCCAAATCCTAAATGCATAGAAATGTCTGGACCATGATTCAAACTTGTCTGCACAAAATTCTTAAGCCTTTGGTCTCTGTAATAAGAAATTACAAAGTGATTTCCTCTCCAGATTTAGTCCAGATTATATTTGTAGCTTTAAAAATTATTTCTATGACAAACACAATAGTTAGCATGATGAACGTGAAGGAAAACGGACCAGAAGTTAGAAGATTGGCTGTCCACATTCAGCTTTGCTCTGAGTACAAGAAGAAAGTGCTAAGTATATCCATCAAATGACATTAACAGACCATAGCAACTCTTTTGGTTTTCATGAGATATCACAGTACTACTAGCCTCCCTCACATGTTCCCAGGCTGACTAATTCCCAAAGGAAAGCATCTTTGGACTAAATGACTACTATATGCACAACTACTAGTACTATTACTGGCCTCTGCTGCATTCAAAAATAGTACCTGAGACTTCACAAAGTCAGTTCTCTGAAGTTACATTCAATGGCATTTAAGATATCAAAATGAAATACTGATACCACTGCTCATAGACTGTTCATTCATTTGATTTTCTTCAAGGACAAGAAGAAAGTATAGGATTATATAAGAACGTTATTCAAAATAACTGTAGCAGGGAGGGCTGGAGAGGGGTCTCAGTATTTAAGAGCACTTGATGCTCTTCCAATGGACCCAGGTTTGCTTCCTAACAATTACATGGTGGTTCGCAACCTTCTATGACTCCAGTCCCAGGGAATTCAATGGTTCCTTTGCAGCTGGAAAATACCAGGCAGGTGAGTGATGCAAAGAGATACAGAGAGGCAAATTATACATACAAAAATAAAATAAATAAATCTAAATTTTTTCAAATTATAATATTCTTGACTTCGCTTTTGGTCAAGCACCTATTGACAACTGTAAATGTATAATAACAAACATAAACACACATCTAAACATCCCTATTCAGGACCACTGTGAGAGGATGTGTATGAACCTCAGATAAGAACAAAGAATGTAGGCCTGCAAGAGAGCTCAGAAGATACAATCACTGCCAAACCTGGTAGCATCAGTTTTATCCCTGAGATGCGTGCATAGGATGGTCGAAAAAAATTTAGTCCTGTAAATTGTCTTCCTCGATTGTACCATATATTATATAATATGTAATATATAGTTTATATTATATAATTTATTAGATAATTATATGATTATAAATGTATAATTATATATTATATACATGTTTATATTTTGTATATTATATTTTATGTATATTATATAAATATATATTGTATGATATAAATATATATTTATATTTATAAAATATATTACATTTTTAAATAAATAATATATATATGAGAATTCCATGTTGTAACACAATCTGTAGAATTTATTTAACCACTCTAAACCTAAGTTTTCCAAAGTTTATTATGTTGTAAATTTCTATTTTCAACTATTGTTAGGAAGTATAAAAGTTTGATTGATATAAAGTAAAAATTCAATTAAATATAAGGATCAAATAAGTTTAAAGAACAAATGAGCCAATAAGTATACCTGGTATACTGTGTGTGATCAATAAATGGTAACACTTGTTACAGGTTGAACTGTACAAAATGGCTGACATTTGATGATTACTGATTCACAAAAATGGCAGTTCTATATGGTCCACCCTGATACTGATGTGCATAGAGGCACATGAGCACAAAAACACATAAGACAACTTCTGTCAGTAGATAAATATATAAATAAAACATCAAACATATACAATGAAACAAAAGTCTGTGCACAAGATAAATAGCAATCCTTTCACTTGAATGACAGGATGGGTAAACCTAGACATTAGCATGTTAAATGAAACAAGTCAGACACAGGAAGACAAATACCACATGATCTCACTGATATGCAGAATCTAGAAAAGCTACATTCATACAGCAATGACGAGAATGGCGATTCCCAGGACAGAATAGTAGGTAAAGTTAGAGTCTGAAAACACAAATGTTCAGTTATTTGGGAATTAACTGAAGGTTTTATGTAATATACATATAAGATTATATGTATGTTATGGTGACTCTATCAGCCTACATCATATTCTTGAACATTGCTAAGAAAGACTTCAGTTCTGGCCTCAAAAATGATGTAATGAATATCGTAAATAGCTCATTGAGCCATTCCACATAAACACGTATTTCAAAACAATATTTTGGAAAATTAAATATAGTCAATTTATGTTTGTCAGCAATTATAAAAAACAAAAGAATAGAAGTTCATCAGTTAGGAACATGATGACTGACAGCACGACTACCAAGTTAAAGAGTGTCTGTGACTCAGTTTCTCAGCTTCAATAAAAAAAACTGAAAATCTCTCATTCAAGATTTAATTTAAAAATTAATTAATCAATACAAAACTGTGATATAGTTATGGTGTTAATGCCACATGGATGCCACATATTCTATTACGCACTGTTACTGATATTATGATTTCCATAGCAAATGAAGAAAGCAGATTTGATAAGAGGCGAAGATCCATCTCAGCTTAAAATTTAACGCTGCTTTGTATGTTTATAAAAGGGAATGATGCAGTAGATCTACAGAAAAGAAGCTGAATGTTGAACCCTAAATTTATGCTATGTGCAATTAGAAATAATATAAGTAAAATACCTCATACTTTGTTAGCAGTTTAAGAGGAATCAAAAATAGCCGTGATGCTAAACATATATTTTACCTTGAGGGCAAGTCAGTAAGCTTCCTTAATGTCTTAGATTGTCATATGTTTTCAAGTATCATCTCATGTAAAATGAAAACCTACTCATCCATAACAGTGTGAAGTTTAATGTGTTCTTTCTCTCTAAATTTGTCTGTCAATATATCATGTGCGTTTGCATGCGTGCATGTGTGTGTGTGTATGTGTGTCTGTGTGTGATGAGGGAGAATGAAATGTGCCACAGTATGAAACTGGAGATCAGAGATTCAACTTTTGCATGTCTTCCAGGGCCCTAATTCAAGTCACCAGGCTTGTACTGCAAACACCATTACCTGCTTTGCCATCTCAACAGTCCAATTAATAAAGAGCAATTTATTTCAGGGGGATAAGATTGGCCTGAGAATCAATAGAGTAAATGGTGATCGGGCCATTGATTCAATGAACAATAGAAAACAAACCACTTCAACCTTAATTTTCTCTTTTGAAAAAAGAAAAGAAATCTACAATAAGGCATGCAAATGCATGCTGGACCATTGTACACAGCTGTTATCACTGTACTCAGAGGAAGGGTAACTGTTCATAGCCAGTCTGTGTGTCAGCGCTACATACGCAGTGACTGTCTGAAGCCACTGAGTCTCACAAAAACAAAGAGTCAAAACTCTCAACCCTGAAAATGTATGCCTTCTATCTAGTATGAGCAGATAAACAATATGTGATTGTTTTTAATGTAATATAATATAAGATTATATTATATAACCTCAATTGTCAATAACCAGGTTTTCTCATTTCAGCATTAACAAAAACACTGGCCTGAAAATATCTCTGAATTGAAAGCTCAATCCATGCGTGGCTAAGTCTAGACACTGACTTTTATATTTTGTGCAATAAAAAGGAAAAGTTAATTATTAAGCCTTCTTTGAAATTCAAAGAACGTATATTCTTCCTCAGCAGATTCAAAGCTGTGAACTAAAACTGACTTGAAATCTCAGGGCTATTCATCTGGATACCACAGACACCATGGGGAGCAGGCAGATAGCTGCTTCCAAAAACGCTATGTTATAGCCCTAGGAATCAGAGGTGGTCTTTAGAAATGCCATGCTTCTGTATCTCTAGAAATTTAAAAACAGTCAGAACACTCACAACTTTTTTCCAACACCATGAAAATCTTAGGTAAGACTCTCCACAGGAACAGAAAAAGCATCTTCACTGCAGTATATTTAAAAATATATATATTTATGGGAGAAAAGGAGAAAAAATAAGTTGCCATCATGGCACCAAGAGAACAATTACAGAGAAAATAAATATTTTACATAAAAATTACTTTGTAGAGAAAAGAAGGTAGAAAACCAAGACAACTTGATCTATTACTAAAAGATATATGCTTGGCTCACATTAAAATATTTATACCAATTAAATAGCATGTTTTGCAGGTGATAGAAGCAAGCAATATGGTTCCATATTAGACATGGACCATACCATAGAGATACGTGTCCAGCCCGTTTTGACCTTTAAGAAATATAGATAGATAGATAGATAGATAGATAGATAGATAGATAGATAGATAGATAGATAGGCAGATGGACAGATGTATTGGAAAGAAATTGTGTTTCTGAAATCTAACACTGCAAACAATGACTTAATATCCATAAAAAAATAGAAAACTGATTTTCTCAGGGTGGCTCACAAGGCATTGGTAATCATTAATGTGGAAAAATGAGTAACCACATTTCACCTTCCTTAAAATAAATAAATGAAAACAGGTTTCGTCTTAAATATTCCATAGAATCCTTTATTTTAAAAGTCCCAGGGGGAGATGGATGAAGGGGATTTTACTTATTAATTTGTTTGGATGCTTATCTTGGCTTTTGCTTATACTTTGTTTTCTCTCGACCCATGTTAAGATTCCAAACTACACCACGTGTTACAATTAAACAACTCCTGAGGAGTGCACGATCTGATTAGCACATTAACTTGAGCATAAACCAGCCGTGACCATGATGCCTCTGTCTGCATCAGACCCATCCAGTGACTACTAATAAGAACTCTATCAAAACAAATTAATCTCACCTTTTCCCAATCTTTCAGTGCTTCAGATCTAATTTTCTCTGTTGTCAAAAGTTTTTCAACCTTTAAATTTGTTTTAAGAAAAATCATCTGGCTCTAAAAACAAACACGCCAGTGTTGAAAATTAGTTTTCCTAAAATTCTAATGAGCCACCATCAAAAAGTTCAGATCCTGAAGCAGAACTCTGATGTTTCTTGTTTTGGTTTGGCTTTGTTTTATTTTCTGATGGGTTGGTTGGTTTGTTTGTTTTATGGTCCAATTCAATAATTACATCCCACACCTTGCCGTTCAATGTCCAGTGAAAAGGAACTAGAAAGCCACCAAAATTCAGATCTAGTTAAAGTTTTTGTCTTGTTTTTCTTTCTTTCTTTTCTTTACATTTATCTTGTGTGTGTGTGTGTGTGTGTGTGTGTGTGTGTGTGTGCGCGCACGCACGCGCAGATTAAAGGGTAACTTGGGAAAGCCAGTTCACTCCTTCCACTATTTGAGTCCTGGGGATTGACTCAGTTTATTCGGTTTGGTAGCATGTACCTTTACCTCCTTTCCTGATGAGCCATTTCATTGGCCCCAGAAGCATATATAGCTGAGCTAATTGGTTGACTAGCTGTTTGTTTTAAGCAGAATGGTAAAGTTACCTCTCTATCAAGGCAAGAATATTCTACCTCCAAGGCCTTTACTTAAAATGCCCCAAACAAGCCACTTGCCATACCTCCTGACCTGATCTATGAACTGTGCCTAGGATTACTGAGAGACTGAATTTTTGTTTATAAATTAATTAACTTATTTATTTTTTGTTCTTGAGGTCCTTCTATCATGCTACTAGAGTTCAAGCAATCCACCTGATACAGTTTCTTTAGTGGCTGGAACCATAGGAACAATAGACAGATGCCACAGACACCCAACTTCCACATTTAAATTTAAATGCTAATACTCATTTGTGTCATTAGACAAACTTTACATATGTGTAGAGCATTTAGGTATATGAATCAGCTTTATAGCTGTAAGCTTTGTAAAATCTAAATACTAGTCTACTATTTCTAATAACATTTTACTAAGTGAACATAATGTTATAATGTAAATGCGTGTAGCATACTGTATTACAAATATTTTGTATGACAAACTGTCAAATACTTTGATCTTTTTAATCTTGGCTACAGATCACAAGAATGGTGCTTTGCATTTATTTGGCTAAAGGTATTTTTTAATTAATTCCTGTAGCTTTTTACTTTGTCCTGTATCATATTTTTATTGAGCAGCACTAATGAGGAGGATATTAACCAATGATATACGTACCTAACATCGGCCAGTACAGAGCTTTAGAAAAATAGGTAGCATGAGGAAAGAGCTGAGAGGCCAGAAAACACTGTAACACTGACCCCACAGCCACCAAAGACATTGGGCAAAACCCAGAGCTTCACTGCTCTATATTTCCTCCTCCATAAAACAAAGAGAATCACTTCCTAGCTGAAACAAACATTTGTATAGTGCCCGACATACTGTCTGTATAAATGAACTTTCATAGGTAATTGGCTTCAATATGAAGTAGGGATTTCAAACAATGACTAATAAGTAATGCCTCCAGATAGCTACATCTTTTTGAGAATAAGACATATTTAGTGGTTCCTACCAGCTTATGATACCAGAAAACTTGATTACATTTTATATAAATGACAGCAATCTGAGCACTTAATGGCATTATCAAAGTGTTTGCAGAAAAAAATTTACTATTTTCTCTTTGTGCTTTTTTCCCCTCCTGTTTGTATATGTGTGTATGTATATGCCAGAGTGAGTGTGGTATATACACACCTTTGTGTTTCAGTACATGAGCTCATGCATGGATGTAGATACCAGAAGACACCTAGAGTCTGGCTCTATCACTCTCACTCCCTTGAGACAGGGTCTCTCACTGACCTGGAGCTAGGCTAACACCAAAAAGTCCCAGTAGTCCTGCTGTCTCTGCCTCCCACAGCAGTGAGGCTATAGGAGCTTGCTGCCATTCCACACCGTTTATGTGCCTGCTGGGCATTTGAACTCAGGACGTCATGCTTGCGGGACAAGTGTCATCTTCTACCTTCCATTTGTGTTTTATAGTAAAGTAAATTGATTTCGAGGAATACGACCATTTGTTTTAATCTAAAGTTTACCCAAAAGTGACTTGAAGCATCACAATACCTGTGTATTCCTCATCATTCTACATTCCTGTCATGGTGGAACTGTTTCACCTGTACAGCTTTAAAGTTATTAAACAAGTGATATGCAAAAGATATAAAGCATGGAGACCAAAATGTGTATTTTAAAATTAATTATATCTCATCATTGTGCTGTATTTGTCATGGAGAACAAACTGTAAATTCATTCCCTGTGAAACCATACCACAATCATTCTAAGATTAGAAAGATAAGCCAAGGATGACTACCAACAAAAATCACATTAAATCCTCCTTTATAAAGTCAATAGTAAAGCTATGGGTGGAAGTCCTTGTTCATTAAAGACCAGTATGTAAGTGGAAATATCTATTGGAATTAGCTTAGGTAATTTAATACTACAGAACTCATAACAAATAATTTTCAGAGAGTGAGAAGTGACGAGAAAGGCCATTCCTTTTTACAAGGAGTCTGGCTGAAAGGTTGGTCTATCCGATGTCACTAGTCATGAGTTTGCAAGAAAGCTAAGGTATAGTGGCCTCTCTTCATCAGCCTGCTTGCTGCTCTTCTTTCTCCACATCACCCAGCTGAGCCTTCCATTCACATAGCCAGTCCCTGTCATGCACCCACAGTTCTTGGACTTCTCTGTTCTGTAATATCATCTGATCAAAAGCACTAATGAAGAATGACAGCAGAAACATGGAACATAATTTAAAATGCCTTTAAAATGGGTTTGGCAATATCTGTTCCTGTGTGTACGGGCATGTGTACACCAGCATCCAAGTACATCAAAACTACCTTGTTGGATGCTAACATGATCAGTGTAGCTTTCCTTAAAATGGAATTATTTCTATTATGTTAAGAGTAAAACTCCAAAGCTGAGTTACTGCTTTTACAATTCTTAGATTTGGGGGGTAACACAAGCACCTGATCCCAAACAAATTCTGCCAGGGAAATTCTCAAGTGGGTTTCACAAGTTGTTCACAGACTTACGTATTGAGTAAAATAAACCGCATATTTAAAAATTTCTAGCTTATTAATTTACTTTGAGTAGTGAGTTTTCAAGAGAATAAAAAGCTAGGAGTCCTTGATAACTCATCAGAGAAAATCTTCTTAATTTGTTTATTAACGTACAATTATTTGATTACTTTTGCTTGCTTGGGGGGTTTAGTTGCTGTTTTGCATCAGAGTATAAGGCACTTGAAAAACAGTAAGTATTTTATTCTCTGGGTCTGTTTAGAAAGCAATTTGAAGAACAATCCTAGATAAGTAGACCAAAGTTAGATAGATGAAAAAAGACAAATGTTAATTTCAGAATCTTCAATAAGAGTGGTTTCTTTTTTCTTTGTAGAAACAATGTTTCTGACCCCATTAGTTAAAACTAGTGGTATTAAATGTTAAAAAAGATGTCACATCCAAGAGCTTAAATACAGTCATCTGTTTCAAAAATATCAGTTAATTCAGCTGCAGCTTACTGCAAGCTTGATATGTCCTAATCACTACTCAGAATACTAAGGTTAAAGGCTAAACCTATGTATGCCAATCATGAAAGTGAAGCTAGTTGCACTGAATTAACTGAAGTGATTTTAAATAGTTACAAATTTATGAAAAACAAAGCAATAAGTGTCCTCTTTAGAATGTGTTTTCCTCTGCAGTGATGATAATCTGCTTGCTCAGGTGTCCTGAGATTGTATAACACATTTTTACTTTGTGTTATTGCTTAGAAGAATTCAGTCTCTTGTACAAAGTAAGATGTCCTGGAGGACCCTGCCATTTATAGGATCTAGTAAGGTAAAGATAGAATTAGAAGATGAGATGAGAAACAGAACAAAGAGAAATATCAACATGAAATAAACCAGGGCAGAGTTTGTATGATACTGTCCTCAGATCAGAACCAGACCCGGCCAATAACCTATGGCAACCAGCCAAGACTACTCAGAAATAAATAACAGCTCACTTTGTGAGAACTGTCAGTAAAAGAAAACCAGTGCTGACATCCTCTAGACAGACTTGTGGGAAGGCGGAGAGCCTTGATAAGTGTAGACTAACAGCTGGTCATCAGCTGGTCCTCTGGGAGAAGCAAAGCCTTTAGGGCTCTCTGGTGCAACTTGCAAAAAAAAAAAAAAAAAAGCCAGCAACTTCCCTCAGGCACTGATAGCCTGGTCTGACAGGTTCATTTACCTCAATTTAGCAGACACTACTCATGGTCCTTAAAGGGACAAACTCAAGAAGCTTGACTGCTGAGAGAAACACATTTCTTAAGTTTACAGCAAATATTATGACGAGAAATGGGTGTACTGACAAAATTCTGTAGCAGTCTGTTGCCTTAAACCCGCTCCACCAGGTCATCCCAGATTCACTTACGCCCAACATCTGGTGGATGTAGTAGTATTCTGGCCCTTGGTTGTAGAGCAGGAAGGTTTTCCAGAAGAGTAGGACGTTTAGGGACAGCCAAACGAGCTAGACCAGTCAAAGAGAAAACAAAAATTTAAAAAGAAACATAAACATCTGATAGAAGCCACTCACAAGACTCACCTCTGTACATGCAACCTCAGCATTTACAGAAAGCAGAAAGCATGCTCAGTCACTAAGAGGAAAAGTCACTCTGAGGACACTCACCTGGCCTTACCCAGACCCTACACTGAAATAAAGGTTGGTGGCAAATAGATCACTTAATCAGCTACAAATACCTTACTTCCCCAACTCCAGTGCAAATTGAGAATAAGAAAGTAGTGGTGTTACCATGGCCCATAGGATGCCCAATACAAGGAAGCAATTGGAAGAGCATAGGAAGTGAGTTTTTGAAAAGCTGCCTTAGCTCTTCTTTCCTCCCCACGGGGCTCCTCATCAATCTGTAGTCAAGTTCCCTTGCGTTGAGCAGGAAGTATTTCCAGGAATGCATAAAGTTATGGTTAGGTGAGAAAGTCCTAAACTAAACCCCCAAACTTCCAATTCTCTCATCCCACCAGCGCACATTCTGAGAATGAATCAAACTGGCTGCAGCACAGTCAGACAGTCAGACAGGCAGAGAGACAGACAGGCAGACAGACAGACAGACAGACAGTCCGCCAGGCCAGCTTGGCCCTCCAACCTACCAGGCAGAGATGTTTAACCCCTTCGTTGGCCAGCCAGCTCCTCCAGGACACCGCCATGCCGCCGGCGCGGGGGTGCTGCGCTCCGCTTGGTGCTTGGGGACTAAAGGAGAGATCAGTGGCCGGGGCAGCGGTTCCCGGGGTGCCGCCTGCAGGAGAGCGGCGGGGGACCGAGGGTCAAAGGCTGGACTGAGTCTGGAGGCCGGACGGGAGGTCTCCACCCCGGCTCCTACCGCGCTTCTCCCTTGCCTCCCCACGCCCC
This sequence comes from Uromys caudimaculatus, assembly GCA_028551405.1. Taxonomy (NCBI): domain Eukaryota; kingdom Metazoa; phylum Chordata; class Mammalia; order Rodentia; family Muridae; genus Uromys; species Uromys caudimaculatus. The sequence continues at coordinate 105,430,229 of CM052703.1, forward strand.
CTGGCCCGGCGCACCGCCCCGCGCCAGCCCCTTTGTCTCGCGCGAGCCTGTTGTTGTGGCGGCCGTTCGGGACGTCCCGGGTGGGAAGTTGGAGGCTTCCCCTGCAGCCTCCAGCCGGGCCTGCCCAGCTGCACACAGCCCCCAGATGTGTGAATATGAGTCGGAAGCTTAGGGACCCATTTTGCATCCCGGGGTGCACACAACCTACTTCCTTTAGAATGGTTCTGCACCACCACCATCCACCATCCACCATCCACCACCCCCACACCAGCAAAAGAAAAAAATAAAGAAATAAGGAAATAAGAAAAAGAAAAAGAAAGAAAAGAAAAGAAAAGAAAAAAGAAAAGTTCAGCTGAAATAAACTTGGTAAAGAAATTTGAGCCGGAAGTAGTCTTTTGTGTGTTAGCCTCCCCTATCCTGCCAGTCCTGAGTCTACAAACAAGTACCATCTCACAGCTAGAAGTCCAAGTCTTCCTTTACCTCCTACTTCTCTATCAGCAGCCCCACCTGATCCTGTCTGAGATAAAACTTTTTATATCTTGCTGCAAACAAACCAGGCAGCCAAAGAGTTAACGCTGATGTCTTTTTCAGGAGTTTTGGGGAAGCTTGATTCCCTCTAGGAATGTGCACTTTATGCTGCTAATTGCAAAGTCAACTCATTAAAAAGAAAACCTCTTAAACTTGTACCAGAAGTCCATGGAAGGTGAGGCGTGTTCAATGGGCATAGTTAATTAAACAGTTAATCGTATGAAATAATGTCTGTAGCATAATCGATGTTCAGTGATTTAATAAGTAATGTACTCAATGGGTAACAAAAAAGTATTTGATGTAACCTAATCTCATGACATCCAAGATTTTTCTTGTAAAATGAAATACATTTTATCACACTGGCGATGGAACTAAAAGTTTAATTAATGGAAGTAAAAGTTAATAAATCATGTACTTACTTTATGAAATGACCTTATCTAAGTTAATTTAAGAAACTGTATTTGATTTCAACCTTCAGTTTGAAAAACTGGAATCAATCTATATCAAGTCCTAGTTGACCACCACACACATTACTTTGTGTCCTCTCATTTCAATGTGTAACCTGTCTCAAGCATGAGTGAATCAACAACACTTCCCGTAGGAGAGTTGTCTACCATATTATATGTAAGTAATACTAAGATTTAATTGCCAGTTAATACACCTTATTTAATACCTAAATATACTTCTTTATACCTAAAGAACCATGGAAGTCAAACATGGAAACCCCTACCAGTGTCACCACTGAAGAAAGGAGAATATCCAAAGTCAGAGACCACTGCATCCTCAAACTCAACACTTAACCTTTGTTTCCACAGCCTTGCCCAAAAGGAGAGGCGGCAGGGAATGCTACAGGAGACAAAGCTCTCAAAGGAAAGTTGGGATGCAGATTTGCATCTGAGAGGTTATCTGCTGAACTTGATCACCCAAACCAGGAGCCTGAGCCTGCAAAGACACCTGCAAAGAGGAGACAGAAGGTATCCCCTGGGAAAACAGAGGGAGTAGATTTTGGCAAGGAAGGGACCAATCCTGTAGAAAATGGAGGTGCCAAAACTGAACAGCACAGAAAGCTGAGTGGCTAGAGATGCCCAGGAAACTATTTTGAGTTTTTGGTAACTGTGTAGAATTTGAAATACTATGGCTCTCAAGGTTTATGAAAATGCAAAATTTTATTTTGTGTGTTTGTTTGAGCTATGTTGTTAGTACAATACTTCACTGTTTTCAGGATGCCCCTCCAACCCATGTGTTGCTGACAAAATGTCTACCACCCTGGGTTGATGTAGGGAAAAGCAGCTTATTTTTTATTTGAAAGATTCATCTTGCCTCCCAGCGAGGATTCTCTGGTGCTGACATATTTGGCCACCATTATACAAAAAGCTTTGTGGTGTAGGAAAACTCAAAATTTATTTTCATATCCTCCTCACCCTCTATCATTAGAGATTTAACCCCTTAAATATAAGATATTTGTTTGGGCCTGACTCCCTAAAATTGTTTTTGCTAGTGTGGTAGGTGACTAAATTTGGCAGCAACATGGCTGAAATGAAGTTCCTCAAAAAGCAACAACTCTTTTTCTAAAAGACTATGTTTTTTTTCAGATTAATAATTCTTCTATCTGAATTTCATTCACTGAAAGTCAAGGGTAGCTTGTAGAAAGTTGCTGGACAACAGGCTAAACTAAAATGTGTGAATGTCTCCTGTTCAAGGCATCAAATATAGACTCCATTGGATTTTATAGTATCTTTCTGATTTTGATAGTTCATCCAAGAAGGAAGTTTGAAAATGCTTAAATATTGTTAATGATTGTCCTGTCATGTCTGAAAAATACCATAATCATTTATGAAAAGTATTTTCAATGAAGTTTAATACAGGTCTTTGAACAAATTTTGACATAGTCAATTGACATATAAAATGTTTATTCAATAAACGATTCAATCCAATGAATGCATGATTTGTGATATTCATATCATATGTTGGCCAATGTATTTCTTAATCTACATGTTCTCAAGTTCCTAGTAAAGTAAGAAAGTTTTTGTTCATCTTAGTAATCAACAATCACATAAGAATGGATAGGAAAATGTTCCTCCAGGTGATTGTCACCTATCTTACAAGTTAAAAGAGGCATCTGTGACGGGTGGACACTTGAATTTATTTCCTGCTGCCATTACCAGTCACTGCTGAACGATCCATTTCAAACAATCAGAATATGTTTCCTAACACTTCTGAAGACCAGAGGCCTGAAGTCAGTGATACCCAGTCAAGAATGGTGACAGGATCGTCAACTGAGGTGTCAAGAGACGGTCTGCTCCTTGTCATTCTAGCTTCTGGTAGTTAAAAGTAGTCTTTGACTTGTTTGTACATAGCTCTTGTCTGTGCCTCCATGGTCATCTTACTCTCCAGTCTTTCAACTGCCATCATTTTTTGCCCTCTAAAGACACACTGTGATTGTTGCTAGGACTCAAGTCATGTCAAGATCCTTAATTTAGGAGTCACTTTCCATTCCCAGCACAGCCATGGCTCATGGTCCCAAAAAAACATCTGAGTGTAGCAGCTCCAAAACATTGGATCCTTGAGAAATTGACTGGTGTGTTTGTTCCTTTTTTTATCCACTGGTGATCACAAGCTGACAGAATCCCTGCAGCTGATCATTTTCCTAAGAAACAGACATGAGTATATGTATATATAAAAAAAAAGATTCACATGCAGTGCTTCATTAAGACTGATGGCAAAGTCAGAACCAATATAACCTACTATGCTGGGTTTATGGATATTATCAGCATTGACAAGACTGGAGAGAACTTCTGTCTGATTATGATTCCAAGGGTCTCTCTGCTGTTCATCATATTACACCTGAGCAGGTCAAGTACAAGATGTGTAAAGAGAGAAAGATCTTTGTAGACACAAAAGGAATCCCCTATCAGGTACACTCTCATGCTTGTATAATTTGATACCCTTATCCCCTCATCAAGGGGAATGACACCATTCAGATTGGTTTGGAGACTGGCAAAATAAGAGACATCATCAACTTGGAGCATGTATATGATGACTGGAAGTGGTAACTTGGGAAAGAATGGTATGATCATAACAGAGAGAGGCATCCCGGCTTTCTTGTGTGGTCATGTGAAAGATGCCAATAGCAATAGTTTTGCCACTCAGCTTTCCAATATTTTTGTTATTGGCAACAGCAGCAAATCATGTTCCCCAAGGAAAAGGAATCTACCTCACCATTGCTTGAAGAGAGAGATAAGAGCTAGAGGCCAAACAGAGCACTGGATGAAATGGTCTTTAAGAGACATGCTGAAGAAGTATTTGTACTCTTGTTACTACAAGCCTTTCTAGGCAATGTGGTAGATTAAACAGCATGATGAAACTAAACAAACAAAAATCCTTACTTTAATCATGCCTACAAAAGCATTTTTTTCTTAACAAAATAACATTTGTAGTCTCTGAGGACTGATATCATGTCTTTCAGGGATGACCATTACTTAGTTCACACTGCAGTTAAATTAACTGATGTTAATTTTTTCTTTTTCATTTCTTTTCTTTTTATCCTTTTGGACTAAAAATGTCAGCCTTAGATTTTGACATTTGAAAAAATCCACTTTAAGGGATAAAAGTGTGGTACTTCTAAATAACATTTCTTTTAAGACTCAATAAATTAAATATTAGAAATATGTTTGACAGCAGGGAAGAACACTTTACTGTTTTTGCTAGCAAAGGTCTTATTGCCAAGACACAATAGTATTATAACTCAAAAGAAAGATGGTTTTTCCAAGAACCAAAAAAGGGGAAACTTGGAAAAGACCATCCTAGGTACTGTTTAACTGACAGAAAATCCACAACCTTTGAACTACTGACAGAATAAAGGAGTAGGAAATTTTACCTTATCCCCAGAGCCCTTGGCGAGGAAGAAAGCCAATCAGAAAACCAGTGAAAAGTGCCCTAGAGGCTTCCCGTTTAAATAGTGGGGACACATTCCAGGCAATGACTCACTGCCATTTCTATACAAAAACAAGTGCAGACCACCATATGACTAAGTCTCTCAGGAATGTCTTCTGTGCACTCACATGGTTAGGGAAGCTCCTGAAGGAACCAGAGATGTTGGAGAAGTTCTCATGCCCTAGAGGACCAGATGCTATGCTGAAAAACAAGTCCTACAATGTGAAGGCAAGTTAAGAATTCCAAGAAAAGAAATTATCCAATCAAATTTTCTTGACTAAAACTGAATAATACATTTCTGTTTAGAATTGCCTTTTACAAAAGACTTGTCCAAACTTCTGGAATTCATAGACCAGTATAATTTTTTAAAAAAGGTTGTTGTTTCAAAATATATACTCAGATCTAAACATCAATATGTGTATATAAAATATATCCACATTTGTGTCTTAATAATATATCCACTGAGTTGTTATAAAATAAGCAAATGAATAAATACTAGCACATGTTTCAGGAAATATTAAAAAGAGCCAGCACGTTTCCGCATTGAGCCAGCTACTCTGCCCACCAACTCCACTGCCTCCACAGCTCTAGGCCTAACCCCCAACAGGGACCTATCACTGTCTTTCAAGCTTCCTGCTGGTTCAGTGCCACCCATACCCTCTCACCCATAATCCTCCTGTGGTCATTGACCCCACCTTCCAGTTACCCAGTAAAACAAAACTCTAGAAACTTATAATTAATCAGTCAGATTTATATATCAACAAATTCTCAATTCACAAGATGCACACACAATAATTTCTGAGCCAATTGATAATACTATAAGCTGCCCACCTAGATTAGACAAGTTATTGCAATTATTCTATCCCGATATGATATTCATAACTACTTGTGGCTATTTAAATCCATGCAGGATCAGAGTCTTCTTCCTGTCCATCTTGCACCTCGCTTTCTTCCCTCTCTCTCCCCATCACTCTGTTTCTGTAACTCTTAGCTTTGTCTCCCTTTTCCATCTCCAATCACAGGTTTCCTGCTGCACTAATATTTAAATAGATTGGACAGGGAAAATCCTGCCACACAGCTCATGATAAATGATAAGATTTTAGAAACATAAAATTATCAGAGTTTGCCCAGGTATTTGATAGGTTCTTAACATCTCAGTAGTTTGGAGGCTGAGACAGGAAGATCACAGAATCTGACATTTTAAAGTAATGTTCAAGTATATTTCACTAGATCTTAAGAGTGGTGGCCATTGGCTTTCAGGTAACTCCATATGCTTGAAAGACTTTCTGATAATGACTAACCTAAGCTTTAATTACTGTCTTAATTCCCTCATTTTACTTCTGAACTTCAATACAATAAAAGCATTGATAATTTCATTTGGTGTCAACAGTTCAAGCATGTACCTTTCTTCTATCCCATCTTTCAATGAGCTTCTTCTCTCAAGGCTAAGCATCAAGTTCTTAAATACTCCTTCCTAGCTGTTACTTATCTTCCAGATCCCAGATTGAACACTGCTTTCTGGAGACGTTTACCACGGAATTAAGGCTCTTCACTGTAAAACTCTCCTATCACTTTCATATTCTCCTTCATAAAACTATTCTTAGTTTCAAATCATTAATGTCTGTCTCCTTTGCTAGATACAATGCACCAAGAGTTTAGTGGTCTACAAAGCATAAAGGTGAACAAAACCACAAAAGTTATACTTTTCAGGACAAGTAACCGAATAAATATAAAATTTCAAACGAAATAAATTACAGTAAAATTTCTCTTAGTAGCCATATGCCAGAGGAACATAACGTTTATGAGAGCATCAGGATTAGGAAAAGCTTCCCTAAGAACCAGATATTGAAGCTGAGACTTAGAGCAATTGATTTTGTCAGATGAAAAATTAGGCTAAAGATTTTCTAGAAGGAAGGACAGACTGGGAGAGTGTTCCGAAGAGCAGCCAGTTGATGTAGATAGAGTCCAGGCCCTAAGCCATCAACATGAGATGAGTTCAGTGAAGACTGTTGGATTTCCTCACCATGACATTTTGGAATGTGCCACAGAGAGTGGAGGTATGATGCTGGAAAACTATCAAGCAGATCCTGTAGCTAGGTGATTCCTAAGGACAAAAGAAGTATGGCCAATAGGAATGCTACACAGCAGGCACTCTATTGGTAATCCATGTATATATTTTAATGGATACCAGAAACATGATAAAAGATGGTTTTATAATGATAAAACCATGGATTTAGTTACCATTGCCCCTGATTAACTTTCAAAATGGTGCCTCAGATATTCAAAAGAATAAGATAAAGTACAAATCTGGTGATTTGAACATGCTTGGCCCAGGGAATGACATTACAAGGAGGTGTGGCCTTGTTGGAGTAGGTGCAGTATTGTAGGAAATGTGTCACTGTGGGGGTGGGCTTAGTGACCTTCCTCCTAGCCATGTGGGAGCCAGTGTTCTGTTTGCTTGTGGAATGAGATGTAGAACTCTCATTTCCACATCATGCCTGCCTGGATGCTGCCATGCTCCTACCTTGAAGATAATGAACCTCTGAACCCGCAAGCCAGCCCCAATTAAATGGTGCCCTTTATAATAGTCACCTTGGTCATGGTGTCTATTCACAGCAGTAAAAACAACTATGATAGAAGTTGGTACCAGTAGTAGGGTATTTCTGTAATAGGCCTGACCATGCTTTTGTTTGGAGGGATTTGGATTCTAGGACTTTGTAAAGCAGCAAAGCAGTGGAATGCTTTAAATGAGGCATAATGGGCCATGCTAGTGAGGAGCATGGAAGACGGGGTCCCGGAGTGTTTTTTGAACTGTGTGGACCTAGCTCAAGAGGTTTCTGAGACTTTTAGTATGTGGCCTAGAGACTGGTTTTGTGATATTTTAGTGAAAAATGTGACTGTTATTTGCAATTGTCTCAAAAGTCTGCATGAGGTTAAGGTGAAGAGATTTAGATTAATTGCTTTGATAAAGGAAACCTCAAAACAGCTTGGTATAAATTATGTTGTGTGGTTACTAAAGTCCACTCTTATGAAGAACATTTTAATGAAAAGTACCAAGTATAAAAAGGAAAAATACAAAATATATGGTTCAAAGACTAAATGGGCACCAGGAAGTGGAATGAACCTAAATCCTGTGTTCAAGGAAATTAAATGGAATTAAGGGAATGATGACCTTGAGGTAAGATTCTACCCAGATAAACTTATATTTTTGCAGTTGAAGAAGCATTATTATGACCTGGTTATTATTTTCATTTGGACTTTTAATCTAAAATGAGCTACAGTCCAGGAATGGAGGGCACATTTGCAATCCAGAGCTTGAGGATGGAAAACACAGGCTTTTTGTCTGGATCTTGAGGAACAGTGGCCTTGAAAAGCTTTGGCTCAGGTATGATTGTATACACCTTTAATCTCAAGAGACAAAGATAAGCATATCTGAGTTCAAGGTCAGTTCTAGGTGAAGAAAAGCTTAAATCTAGGTGGGATGGTACACACCTTTAATCTCAATGTTCGGGAGACAGAGCCTTGTAGATCTCTGAGTTCAAGGTCAATCTACAGAGCAAATTCCAGGACAGCAAAACTTAGGCAGTGAAGGAGTTGGAAAACAGAAACCTGATGATAATGTAATAGAACAAGGGGGCCCATATTCCAGCCCCAGAAAGCAGCAGAACTAGGCAGCTTTGGCCATGTGGCTCTGGCTTTAGAGTCAAGAATAGAAGGGACTACTGGGACAATTAATGCTGGTTAGCTTAAGGTAAGAAATTAGTGGTTATTAAGAAGAGACCAGCATCATTGAAGTGAAATTTTCTGGGAAGTGTTTTCTGAGATCACAAACAAGCTGTGTTCCACAGGTAGCCAAAGTTGTACCTTGTGCTGTAGCTGGACTTGTTAATATGTAAGAATCACCCAGGTAGTACTGGTCTTGAAGGTATAAAGGGGTAATGAGAGGTCAGGGAAGGCCACTGGTAAAGGTATAGCCTTAGCTGCAGCTGACAGCCCAGGCATGAATGAGTCATGCAAAAAAGTTGAGGCTTGGCACTATGAAGCCTATGAGAAGCTATTGGTGAAGCCTAGTTGCAACAGAAGACCCCAGAGTGTTGGAGGTGCCAGTACCATGGGACGACAAACAAGAACTTCAACAGCAGTGCAATGGAGTCACCCACAGCCTAGAGTGCTACAGAGGCAGATATAGAAAAGTGATCCAAGCCCTTTGGAAAAGCCCAGAAGATCACGTGTGGATCCCAGACACTGGAATAAGAACCTATAAAGCTGAAGTTGACTTGGCAACGACAAAATGTAAAATATACAAGAGCCATGGGATACTTGCTGAGGGAAGCTAACAGAGAGTGGAACCAGCCCCGAGAAAGAAGTTTGTTGCAGTCAACAAAGCTGAAATGATTTGGAGACTTAAAGAGCACATTAACTCAAACATAGAGATGCAAAGTTTGGAGTTTACCCAGCTGGTTTTCTGTCTAGCTTTGTTCCAGTATCTCCTCACCATGACATTTTGGGATGGTAATGCACATCCTGCATGCTGTTGGAGGTATGTGATCTGCTTTTTGATTTTGATTTATTAGGTGATTACTGTTAAAAGATTGTATGGATCTCAGGAGAGACTTTGAAGTTTGGACTTTTATAGACTATGGAAGAACTTTAGAAGTTTGACTAAACATATTTTTCATTATGCTATGCCTACATGCCTACATATTGTCCCTATAGACTCATGGGTTTGAAACAGTCTATAAGGGCCAGGGAGTGGAAATTGGTGGTTTGAATATGCTTGTAGTACCAGGGAGTGGTACTATTAGAAGGTGTGGTCATATGGGAGTAGCCATGGCCTTGTTGGAGCAAGTGTGTCACTGTGGAAGTGGGCTTAGAGACCCTCCTCCTAGCCATGTGGGAGCCAGTCTTCTGTTTGCCTTTGGAAAAAATTGTAGAACTCTTATTTCCTCCCACATCATGCCTGCCTGGATGCTGCCATGCTCCCACCTTGATGGTAATGGACTGAACCTCTAAACCTGTAAGCCAATCCCAAGTGAAATGTTGTCCTTTCTAAGAGTGGCCTTGGTCATGGTGTCTGTTCATAGCAGTAAAAATCTAACTAAGACAAGTATCCCATGGAAATTGGAAAATAGAATGAATTCTGCAGCTGTCTGAGTCATTGCTGTTTGAGAGTTTCTAGACCAAGAAAGCATCTGCACTTAAGATGTGAGCCTCAATAGGGTTAAAGAAGCAGTAGAACTGAACAGATTTCACACATAAAGACACATGGACAGGAAAAATGCTACAATACAGGGTAAAAAAAAATCTGGTGAAAATAATGTTTTAAATAGTTTCAGGAGTGTTTCCACACCAATGTTTATCAAGTTAGATTTTTTAAATGAATATAATTTATGATTTTTGCATCAATTATAACAACACATATATGTATGTTTATATATGTACACGGATATAACAGACTGTATAATAATAAATTTATAACAAGTGATACATAATAATGTAATACACATGTAAATTTCTATAATATATGTTTAGTTATTTAATTTAAGACAAAATAAACTACATTTCTATTTAGACACATGATTGACTTTGTTAAAATATGTCCTCACGTCTTCTTCATTCTGCAACTGACTATACAAAAATGGTTGGGATCATGCCACTTGAAATGTTTCTTTTTTTCTTATGTATTCTGTTTTCTTATAGCCATTTTCATTCACTTATAACTTTTGTCTCAGATTACAAGATGCCAGCACTATCATTTGCATAGAAAATATTAACTCACATTTGATAGAGGTGTTTCTTGAAAGTATGGTTTTATTCCCAAGAAAAGCAGTAATACGACTTTAAGAAAAAATGAATTTTTAGAAAAATCACAGTTTAATTCAAAGGTCAAAACATGAAAACAAATAGGAAGTAAAGTCCAAATAGTTAATCATTCTTAGCTAAACAAATTCAAACTCTGTTTTGGTCTTTGCAGTTTATGTAGGAAGATTTATTTTGATACTAAGGACTCAGTTTTTTAGACTCTATTCATTCTGGAAGCTCAAGTTGATGTGAAAATGACATAATGCAAAAACTCTCGGGATGCACATTGACATTTTCCTGACTATTATAATACTTTATTTGTAAGAACCATAGTACCCTGCTGTTTTATAGGTTATCTATCCTAAACTGCCATCATGTAGAACAAATATACTTAGAAATGACTTGTAAAAAGTCCCAAAATGGGCATGTCTGTGCAGGAGATATGACTGGTTCTGTAAATGAGTGGTTGCTCTCCAGCTAATTCATGGACAGACAACAGAGGTCAGAAGTGAACATTCTGTTCAAAATAGATTTTGCTAAAGTGTTTAATGGAAATTTTAATCATCAATATATGGGGAAAAAATTCCTTAGCTACTCTAACATTTCTCATAGTGAGAAAAATAAATATTCCACAAAATCTTCAAGTCAAGCCAACAATAGAGTTAGTAATGTGCTCAGGACTGGCCAGATTGTAGTCACTGAGATAAGACATAATCATTTGACTAATGGCATGCTCTGAATTATTGTATTCCCTAGAGGCACTTCTTTGAGAAGAAAGTCTTGAAGAGAGGGTGGGAGTTTCTTCTCCTTATGTATGTCTAATGTTCCTAGGGCTTTTCATTTTTAATTAATCAATTAACTTAACATTCTGACTTTACTTTTCACTCCCTCCTCTCCTCTAAGTCCTTCCCTCCTACCTGCCCCTATCCATCCATTCTTCTTCCCTTTCTTCTCAGAAAACCAGAGGCCTCCCATGGATATCAACCAACCTTGGCATATCAAGATGCAGTAAGACTAGGGGCATCTTCTCTGATTGAGGCTAGAAGAGGCAACCCAGTAGTGAGAAAGGGTCAGATAGGAAATAGAGTTAGAGACAATGTGCTCCTGCTGTTAGGGGTTCCACGAAAAGACAAAGCTGCAGAAATGTTACATATGTGCAGAGGGTTAGTTCAGTCCCATGCACACTCCCTGGTTGGCAATTCAGTGTCTGTGGAACCCTACGGAGCTAGGTTAATTGATTCGGTATGTTTGCTTGTGGTGTCCTTGACCTCCCTGGCTCTTACAATCCTTTCTACCCCTCTTCCACGGGATTCTCCAACCTCCATCTAATGTTTGTGTCTGTGTCTCTTTATCTGTTTTCTTCAGTCACTGGGCGAAGCCTCTCTGATGAAGGTTATGCTAGGCTCCTGTCTAGCATCCCTGGAGCTGTTGTGGCCTCTGGGAAAGCAGGCAGAGTTGTGGGTCAGAAAATAGGGGCCAGGGAATAGGGTTGTTCATGGGGCTTTTACCATAGAAACTATTAACTGCATTTTAAACAGTGAAAAACTGGAATTCAAAGACTGATCCAATTGCCAAGCTTCTAAAACAACCAAATAGTGGATTGTCACTTGAACCACTCTGTAGAATGTCAGAGGGTTTCTGTACCACAGTGTTCCAGACAGAAAGACCAACATTTTGAGATTGAGGTGGGGCGTAGAATGTCAAAGGGTTTCTGTACCACAGTGTTCCAGACAGAAAGACCAACATTTTGAGATTGAGGTGGGTCTGGGAAGGGTCTAAAAGAGAGGATGTGGGAGAGGTTGGAAGCCATTTAAAAGGCTCTAATTTGAAAAAGAGGAAGGAGTGGTATATGGGAGGATTTAGGGAAAGGGAAGGAAATGTAATTATAAACTCAGAAATAAATGAAGATACTGTCAGCTCTACTTGAGACAGTGTCACTGAGGACGTTTTGGATTTCATTTTATTTTAAATGATGATGCCATAATTTTGTTCCTTAAAAATAAGATAGAATAAGACACAATAAGGAGACTATCTTGGTAAAGAACAAATTAGTCTTAACAAATCTAATTATATTTTCTTCCAACAGAATTGTATGGATGGATGACTATGGAAGTACAAAGAAAACAATATATCTTGATTACCAGTATAATAGATAGTGTCTGTAAGACATTAAAAAGACAATTAAAAATAGCCTCCATCTCGAATAAAAATTGGCTTCATAAGAACAAAGGGGCAATATGAAATACTTTCAGAGGTCAGTCTGGGACTTTCAACTTGCTGCTCTCCAAGAACCATTTGTAAAAGTCCTTGAGGAGTGGCAATTGTCTGGGATGACAAATCCTTCTGTCCTATGATGGCTTTGCCTTAGATTGCATTAGATGGAAATAAACTTCAGAATCCTCTAGTAACTACACACCAGGCAAATGAGTAAGAGTTGTGGAACAAACATGATGTGGTGGTGGACAGTATACAAGATCTTTTCAAGGTTTCAAAATAACCTCCAGAAGTACTTGCTAAAGAACCTAAGCTTCCTCTTGTATCACATCTGCAGAGACCATATATCCATCAGACAGATTGGTCAGACTCAAAAGCATAGAAACAGAAAGAAGCTATTGAAATAGTAGGTAGAATATTTTACATTTAATGAGATTCAATACTCTGCCTAAAGGCACACAACTACCAACTTTGGAGGAAGTATAATATTTCAGTGTCTCCAGTTTTACATAAGTGACCTGTTCTGATGTCACTCTACCTGAGAATAAACATTTTCTATGTCCAGATACTATGAGACCTTACAAGTTGGAGATGACCTTGGAGGTAGTTGTCAGGACAATATACATAATCTTCATAATAGAGATCTTGTGAATGTGGAGAAGACGTAACCAAGAAACAACTTCAGGATTGTCTCCTTGGAATCTGTGGACTGTTTTGAGGAAATTATTCTTTGGTGTAATGGATAGTTATGGAAAGGGTACTATGTGATTCCACTTTTGGCTGTCTAGGCCAGAAACATTAACTTTGGCTTCGAAAGTTCTCACTATTCTAGGCTTATGTGGCAGTCAGAACTGGAAGGGCCATGCAACTGCGGAAGCCAGTCCAGAGCAAGAATGAGGTCAAGATATGTCCAAACCCCCCAAATCTCCTGAGATGGCAGGAGTTAGGACTATTGCCTCCTTGCTCTAGGCCTGAATGTTCTGGTGCATGCACCTGTATGACCCCTGTCTTGGTTAGGGTTTTACTGCTATGGACAGACACCATGACCAAGGCAACTCTTATAAGGACAACATTTAATTGGGACTGGTTTACAGGTTCAGAGATTCAATCTAGTATCATCAAGGCAAGAGCAGAGCAGCATCCAGGCAGGCATGGTGCAGGAGGAGCTGAGAGTTCTGCATCTTCATCTGAAGGCTGCTAGGAGAAGTCTGACTTCCAGGCAGCTAGGATAGGAGTCTTAAAGCCCATGCCCACAGTGACACACCCATTCTAACAAGGCCACACTTTCTAATAGTGCCATTCCCTGGGCCAAACATATTCAAACCATGACAACAGCCCATCTCTGCCACCCCTGAGGTTGTCATATAACCTGGTGTCAAATTATAGGTTTAACTTCTTCTCTCCTTATAAGGACATGTCCAGCAAGCACCTGGAATTCTTCTTCATGCTAACACCAGAACCTCAGAACTGGCAAATAATGTACAATCGCTCTGAAATCCCCCTATCCACTCCCCAAGGTTAGTATAGCCCTTGGACTTAAGCCAGCCGAGATCATGCAAATCTTCCTGCCCAGATAAGCTTCATTCCTTCCAGCTCTGTCCCAGTATGCAATCGATTCTGGATACCCTGAGGGCATAAGCAGAACTGGGTTGGCAGCTGATACCCACATGGAATCAACAGAACCTTTGGTTCGAGCAGGGATGGGTGAGTGCTCCCCAGAAGTTGGCATCAGCCCAAAGGGCCTTAAGCCTCCACATTTCTGAGGACTGGGAACCTATCTTTTCCTCCTTTGTTTTCAGTTTATGCCACTGCTTCAGTTTCAGATACTTTGGAAGGATAATTGAAGCCCTCTGGCTAGGGCACTCTCTGGTGTTGGTAGAAGATCCCTAAACCTCTGCCTGAACCCTAACAGCCCTTTTGGTGTTGGTGAAAAAATACCCTTTCTCTTCTTAAAAAGTAAAGAAAAATGGCTATGCAGCATCCAGTAACTACCATTAGGGTGGTTGCTGGAACTATTAAAACCTGTAGGCAGGCTGGCATCTTGGGGTCATTGCAGAATTCCCTGACAGTCATGAGGCTGCAGGAAGTTCTTCATTGGATGAAGCATTTCCTTTTCTTTTCTATCATTTGAGATACTAATCAGATTAAAATAAATAAATAACCCTCAGATTACAAAAATATAGGCCTTTTTAATATCGCCTGTCTTAGGGTTTTACTTCTTTGAAAATACACCATGACCAAAGCAACTCTTGTAAAGGACAACATTTAATTGGGGCTGGCTTACAGGTTCAAAGGTTCTGTCCATTATCATCAAGGCTGGAGCATGACGACTTCCAGGCATACATGAGGCTAGAGGAGTTGAGAGTTCTACATCTTCATTCAAAGGAAGACAGTAGAAGACTGGCTTCCATGCAGCTAGCAGGAGGGTCTTAAAGTCTACACCCACAGTGACACACCCCATACCTACTCTAAAAAATGCTACACCTTCAAATAGTGTCATTCCCTGGGCCAAGCATAGTCAAACCACCACATGCGCCATAATGAAACTAACCAAAAGCCCTCACGGGCCTCAACAGCATCTGCTTCCTCATCCTTGCCCAGCCACCCTGCACTGCAGACATGGACTGACTGCCATGCTAAAGGCTCCTCTGCCATGAAAGTTGCACTCTTCAAGAACCTACTAAGAAAACAGAAAATGCCACATTGCCTCTTGGCTTTCTTTCCGTAGCTCAAAGCAGAGAAAATGCCCTCCAGGCTAGCTCCATCCTCTATTCACGACTACATCTGGGGTCTAGAATTCTAGGCATTTCCAATTAATGCTGCCCTCCCCCACTGGTGCTGGATCCCCCAAACTCAGGTAGCCATTTTAAACAGTGTTTTCCTCTGGACCTCAGCACACAGCTGAGCTAGCAAGATGCTACACAGTTAGAAGTGCCTCTGATGGCTTTGGGCCTTTCTTTCTGTCTCCCATTTTCAGTATAATTTCCAGGGGTTAAAAAAATAAGAGGTATATCCCTTCTACAAAACAGGCTGTTATCTTCCCTTCCACCTTCCAGGCCCTGTGGAAACATGGTCAAAAGGCCCCAACCTGGAGGGAGGAGGAGTTTTGGCCAAGCAGGCTAGCGCCCCTAGGTTTCTCTCAGTTCTGCTATATAGCAGACACACCAAAACAAGCAAAACAGGAGTTAAAGAACCACTTCTTTGTCTGAAGCTGGTGGCTGATAAGAACGATGTAGGCGTGCCCCCTAGGCCAGGCCTAGGTGGCACTGGTGTGGAAAGGATCTGCCAATATCAGTTGCAAACCACCAAATTAAACCCCTTAGACAGACATACTTGTTGCTTAGCAGCTTCTCAGCTAAGCGCTAATCAGCAGAGGGCAGCAAAACCTGAATAAAAATAATGGACAGAGTTTTGCTGCTAAGGATGTTATAACTTAGAACAAACTAGCTGGTCCTCACCCAAAACTTAGATAAAACTTAGATTTTTCTTCTTTCTTTCCTTCATCCTTCCTTTCTTTCTTTTTTGTTTTTGCTTGTTTGCTTTTTGTTGTCTTTGAATTTTGTTTCAATGTTTTTTCCCCCCTAAATAACAGAAATAACTCATTGTCAATGTTCCCTTCATAATTGACTAACTGGCTACAGTCAATTATGGAATTAACCACTCAAAAATAAGTAATTTATCTCAAACCTTATGAGGTGATTTGTAATTAAATAATCTAAGAAACTTATCAGCTGAGGCTAAAAGAAAATTGGCTTTGGTAGAAAAGAAATTATGGATTGCTGAGGATCCAGAACTCAGTTGTATTTTGGTTGTTTTGCCTTCTAAAAATGATGGTTATCTTGCTGACAGGTGCCTGGTATGGCTGTTCCCTGAGAGGTTCTACCAGCTCCTGACAGATACAGATGTAGATACTCACAGCCAACTCCCAGAGACCCCAATGGAAGAGCTAGGGGAAGGACTGAAGCAGCTGAAGGGGGTTGCAACACCATAGGAAGAACAACATCAACTATCTGGACCACCCAGTTGCCAGGGACTAAAGCACCAACCAAAGAGTATATATGGAGGGAGCCATGGATCCAGATACATATGCAGCAGAGGATGAACTTATCTGACATCAGTGGGAGGGGAGGCCCTTGGTCATGTGGAGGCTTGATGCCCCAGCATAGGGGGATGCTAGGGCAGTGAGGCAGGAGTGGGGGAGTGGGGGAGGAGCACCCTCATAGAGGCAAAGGAGAGAGGGGAGAAGCTGGATGTGACGGGATGTGTGTGGAGGGGTAACAGGGAAGGGGGATATCATTTGAAATATAAATGAATAAACTGATTAATAAAAAAATATGGTTGTGCTCTATGCCTTTACTCCTAAAAGGTACTTAATTTTAATATTACAAAAGCACATTTGAGAGATTTTAAACTTCTTTTAAAATTTTTTTAAAGGTTTACAGCATTAGAAAGGCTAAATATCAATGATTTAAAATATTATTGTAGCTCCTTTTAGACTAAGGAAGCAACAAGTCTCCATGTTTTACATTGCACTAAATTTATATATATCCAGTTTTCTAGATAGAGTAAAGAAGCCCCTCTTGCAAGATTTGCAGTCAAATTAAAAAATGTTCATGCATTTAACCCAAAATCATTTTTAAAAAGACTGAATAATACTCAAGTTAATTTGATCACGATGCTTTGGTTAATATGAAACTAACATTTTGCCCTTTGGAACTAAAATTACTAAGGTCCATGTAAAATGAACCAACTAGCTAATATGTTTACCCTTTTTTAAATGCAATCTATAATTACTAAACTAATAAAACTACAGAATTGTGATTGATAAAGGCTTCCAAAACTCTAATTTACTTTTTACTGTTCTTGAGAAATTCACTGTAAGTGTCCTGTCATAAATAGGTTTGATTCTGATATCAATCAATTTATTTAAAGATCTGTGATCCTAATTAGTGCCATTTAATAGAAATAAAATATAAACTATCTATACTTGTGCATTTTCCAATAAACACATTAAAGTTAACAAAGTAGGTGAAAGTCATTTTAGTACATTTCTTTTTTATCTATCAATATATCTCATACAACATTTCAATAAGAAATAAGTACAAAAATTAATAGGGAAATATATATGCCCTTTTTTATTTTATTTTTATTATTTAGTTTTCTATTAATGTAAGACCAGTTATTGGATTCCAGTTTATTTTGCATAGACAAGCTATTACTAATTATTCTAAAAATATCGTATACTGCCATCATGCTATCTTTTTATAACACATGGAATTTTCTAATAATTGCCTATAACACATCCTAGTAGTTAACAATGTCCAAACTAATATAGTTCCTTCAGGGACGCAAAATTAATTTCAGAGCCTTAATTTATAAAGTTTCTAGAGTTTTGTAAAAGGGTTGTTAAAGGTAATATTAAAATAGAGTACATTTAAGAGTAAAGACATAGAGCATAAAATAATTTTTACAAGGCAAGACAACCAAAATGCAATTTTAAAAGGTTGCTTAGAAACACCACCACTCCCCCGAAAGCTGACACTTAACTAGACCTCTCCAGGCTTCTATACACAGGTCACACAGGTGAGCACGGGTATTCCTTTGTCAGCTACTCTAAACACATGGGGTAAATGATGCATAAGTGTCTTTAAAATTCTTAAATGTCCATAAGACAGGCAACATGGCTACTAAGCACACTAGATTTTAGAAAAGACTGCGGAATTAAATTAACTTATACACCTTAAGAATATATTAACCTCAGAGTAAAAGCCTAGAAATTGTTGCATCAGGGAAGAAGTTTTTCTCTTCTTTCAACAGGACTTATAGGAGATTATTTGCTTATAACAATTATGACAAACACAACAAAATCAGAGGAACCCAGTGCTGCCCACTTGAAGGATTCTGGACCAGGAATGAGATCTCCCTATACCCCTGATTCCCCCTCCATTATCCCCAGGTCTTTGCTCTGCTTTCTTTACTGCAACACGGGTCACCCCCATATTGGAAGGTTGTAGATATTTTAGATGCCAAATTCAATGTATACACACACACACACACACACACACACACACACACACACACACACAAGGGGATGGGGGAGGGCAGAAGCACTTCCTTCAGTAGCTCAAACTGCCTCAAATTAATGGATAATCTTCCTGATTCAGCCTTCTGATATCAGCAGTGGGATATTACATCCTGCTGAAAGGTAATATTTTGATTACTAGCAAGTGCACACAATTTTGGAATGAATCAGATGACATACGTGTGTATAGTGATTATACTTTCAAAAGAACACTAACATTTTAAGAAAAAAAATCTAAGAAAATAAAAAGGCGACAGATTTTTTTCTCTACCAACTTAAAACCCTTGTGCTTTCTTCTGATAAAAGAGTATTTTTCAATTTTAACAGCATATGTTCCCAGCTTGCTTTCATCATACGCATATCACTTGAGAAATGTTGGCTTTGATCCAGAAATTGCCCATTTGTAACAGCCTATTCTAGGATTGAACTTTGTCATTCCAAAGCTAACAGAGGGGCTTCTGTGAAAACTGCAGATTACATCTTCCTAAATTTAACAAAGCTCTTCTGCTACAGCTTGGCCTAGCCCTAAGCACTTTATGGTATATTGGATAGTACACCACTTAAAAGTGCAATTGTTTGTGTCCTGTTATATACAACTATGCTGCTGTATTCCTCTGCTTATCATATAGCTTTTAATAGTAACTACATATGTTTATTTTATGTGTGTGACATTTTTCAGAAAGATCGAATCAAGCTTAATAACATACCCATCACCTCATCAAGTTGTCATATTTTTGAGGAAAGAAAATTAAAAATCTATCATGTGGCTGTAAATGAAGTTTAAAGGGTAGATTACTTATCTACATCTGTGTGGCTTTAAAGTTCATACCCCATCCTCAAACACACACACACACACACACACACACACACACACACACACACACACACACATACACACACACGTCTTCTAGAAATTTGAAACCATCAGTATGACTAACTAAGGTCATCATCTAGAGTGAACTCCAGTCCAGTTGAAACTTGATATTCTTTCAGTGAGCATTTGTCCTCTCTCCTGCCATTTGATTCAGCTGCCTCCTCTCCTCTGTCAGCCAGTTTTCTACTTTCTGCTTCTGTGAAACAGACTTTTAAGTTAGAGAAAGAGAGCTGGGACAGGATATTACTATGTAATGGAGTCTGACTTCAAATTCTTCATTCTCCTATCTCAGCCTCCAAGAAGCTGAAGCTGCAAGCCTGCATCATCTACACCATCAAGTCTGTCAAGATCAACTTTCATAGATTGCACACATTTGTGGGTAATACTGAAACGTTTTTTTCCTGCGAAAATTTTATAAGACAGGGTCATTATTTAAGGCTGGCATTTTTCCAGATGCCAGTTGCTAACAGATATTCCAGTGGCAAAGATAAGATCTGATCATAATTGCCTATGTATCAGAGGACATCCCAAGTCCTCTCTTAACACTGAATATAGACTCTATCTAAAACCAAAGTAGAAAAATTTAATAAATGCTTCATTAAGCTGTAGTGTAGGGCTCAGAAGTGCTTGAATTCATTTTCACAATTTTCATTTTCAAAGGCTGACATTTATCTAAGCAAAATAAAGATAAAGAGAAGAAACACTTCAGATTTTCCATGTGGTCCACACACAAAGCTCATTCTTGCTTCCAAACAAGCCCAACTGCACTTAAGATCAAAACAATTTCTAAATCATAAACATATTGAAGCAAGACACTTCTCATCAAGATCATCAGTCTCCTCTGTTTGGAAATTCCAAATAAAGTTATTATATTTACATTGCTGGAACCATTCATGAGCTTAACAGAGCAATTTGAAATTAATTTGTCTTCCTATCGTGCATGTCTATTACATTCTATCATGTCACTTTGAATAAATCAACACTTAAACCATTTAACAAATTTACTGGTGTATTGCTGATACATAAAACTACAAATGTCTATATTTACAATTTGATGAATTTGAACACATGTGAAACTCATAAAATAATAATTAAGTAATAGATATTCATCATATCCAAGTTTTTTCTGTTCTTTTGTTTTGTTTTAAAAAGCACTCATAATACATGTTAAGATCATGCTATAGTATTTTATTACTGTTTAATAATCTCTATGACTTACTCATTTAATATAACAAACTTTTTACAGTTTATCAATAAATTGCAATCTCCTCACCTCAAACTTTATATTCTTGGCAATTACCATTTTATGCTCTGTTTCTATAGGTTTGACTACTGTGCTGGGTAGTTTTATGTCAATGTGATATAGGCCAGAGTTATCTGAATGAAGGATAGCACAAATAAAGAAAAGTCCCTCCGTAAAATCTGACTGTAAAGCATTTTCTTAATTAGTTCTTGGTAATAAGTAACTTATCTAATTGAAGTCTTTAAGAGTACTCTTGACAGTCTTTGAAGGATTATGTGCAACTATGCATGTTTCCATGGCCATGGGAAGAATTTCAACTGTGAGTCATCTTATCTTCCTGTATACTATGGAAAATTTGGCTTCAAATTTCATTTCAAATATCCAAAATAATAACATATGCTCTAGCCATGTTGTGGAAAAGCTTCCTCTGAGGTCAATTCATTCTGTCAGGCAGGAAGCTCCTTAAGCAGAAAGGTAACAAGTTAAAATAGCTTTAGGATGTCCCTGAAAATGACCAGATTCAGGAGCTCTCTACCTGTCAAGTTAAATAATAAAAACTGAGAGATATATTCAGATGGAAGGAAGCTAGCTGCAAGGAAGACTGTCAGACAAGCCAAGCTGCAAAGAAGACCCTGAGATCAGGTCACCTGCCAAAAGAAGTGAAAACGTTCAGCTGACTGGAAGAGGTTTAGAAACATTGAGGCACCTGGAATGAACACTCTATAATATGTACTCTATAATCTGTGCAGTGTACTCTGGGTTCCTAATTTTGCGAGCTGTCAGACATGCTGGGGTGGGCATTTGTGATGCAGTTGTGTTTGAGTCATTTCTGCTCCTATAAGTAACCTCTCACCCATATTTCAGTAACTCCAATAAAATTCATTTCTTCTACAAATTGGATATTGGTAGCATCTCTACTATTGTGGATTATCCATTTAGGGTGGGTAGGTGTGTGTGTTGTGTTTCCCCAGTAAAAAGTTTTGTTATACAAAAACCCAGTAAGAATTTATAATGACATATTCTAGAAATTAAGAATTTGTTTATGATTTAGTTTTTCCAAGTGTAAGCAAAGTGGTCAGCTGAAAAAGAAATAGCACCAAAAGAACTTAAATTTAAAAAGTGCTGTTTATGTTCTGGGTGATTACATACTGATGTACTAGTAGCCTTAAGAATGTGAGTAAAAATTCTGTCCAAATAAGAGTATCATTTGGAGAAAACGAAGCTCAAATTGTTTTATGATAGGATATTTTTTAGCAACGTGAACTACAGATTAACTCCAAAAAGCCTGTAAATTTCCTGAAATCTGAATAAAATTTTAAGTTTGCATAAATACATACTATGAGGGATTCCTTATGCTATCAAAGAACAAAAGTAAACAGCGAATTAGCTACAAACCCTTTAATTTACAAAGAAGTTCTGACAGCAAGATACACCAGTACAATGTCACCACCATGATTGTGAGAGTAACCAATCAATTTCTAATATGACTGAAAGTAAACTCTCTGAGATGGGACTTCTACCTAACATTGCCTGGGTGACCAAGAGCCCGAGATTACATATGTTAAAACCAAATATTACTGTTTTACTAAAGGAATATAGAATTTAAATGACATTCAATGACATTCTGCTATACTCATAGATCAGTGCCTTGCTCAATTAGCATCAGAGAGGCTTCCTCCTGCATCAGATGGGAACAAATACAGAGACCAAAGTCAGACAATCTGAAGAGAGTGGAGAGACCTTGCAAAACTCAGACTTCAAAGGACTATTTCATCTATTTTCTCCCCCCAGGGCTCACAGAACCCTGAGGAAGAGGAGGCAAAAAAGTATAAGAAGCAAAGGGGATAGAAGACACACAACAGAGCAGATACACTTATGAACAAACATAGTGAGGTAACATGCACGGGCCTGCATTGATCTCTGCCAGATGGCTTCTTAGAGCTGAAAGCAGAGGATACATGCTTCTTTCCATAGCCAAGAAGCTATCCCTAATTAATAACTACTTGAAAATGAAAATTTAGTTTTCATCAAGGGAGTCTCACCAGGGAAGCACAGTACTCTGAAAGGTTGTCTGCATGTCCAAGAGGCCAAGAGAAAATGAATTCAGTGGCATCTTTGGAAATTTCATGACTCATGATGCTTTTTCTTTAAATTAAGTTTATTTCTAGTATAGCCATAATGAGACACAGATAAGACAGAAGCAGAGAATTTAAAAAGTATCCAATATGCAGTAGTAATAAAATTATCTAAAATTAGAGTGTGGCTACATGAGAATGTACAGATGAGAACAAGGTGAAAGACCCACGTGTGCAATTATGCCATGCCCAATAACCAACCAAACAAGAGACATGAAAGGAGGTGAAAGCCTGAAAGCAGCTTCTAAATGCCAGGTTACCACTAGAAGCTACAAATATGATGTTTGAATCTTTCTTTTGATTTTAATTCAGTTTGTGTCCTGAAATGTCCATACATGCAACATTCTTGAAGAAATTATCAAAAGAACAAGAGAGAAAATATCAACCACTTGTCATTTAAAAAAAAAAGAAAACACATGGCCAGAAGAAATATATAAACTCAAAAATTCTGTCTCCAGAAAGACTAATGCTTTTGTTTGTTCAATGACACACTGGAAAACTTTCTTTTCTCAGTAAATAAATCAGAGATATTTATCAAACTGGACACAATGCACAAAACAATTGGTATTGGTGAAGAAATTTCTGTGTTTAATAGTTCTCAGTTCACACACTTTTGAAGTTACTTAATGGTACATTTTTAGTGGAACATGTTATGCCCTGAGAAAGCACATAAGTATCAAAGACATAGGGAAAACAAGAGTTGGAGATACCAGTATGTGTCACGCATAACACACTGGCTCTGCAAGATATTGTGGAGCCTTATAATACTACAAATAGCAATAACAAATCTGACTAATTCATATTCGGGTGAATAATCTCAGCAAAGCCACATGGGTTGATGAGATATATCTAAACATAGATCTGTTTGACTCTAAATTTCATGCTACATTCAGCTACCGACTTCAGGTATTTGTCAGTAGAGTGGGTACCTTGCAGAAACTCTTAGTTCATACAGATCTATGAATCAGCTTTAAGAGCTCAATCTCTCTACAACATCTACACCTTTAGCTGATCAGCTCCAGTTCTTCTGCACGTCGGTTGTTTTGAGGTTTATTTGATTTGTTTTTCACAGGTTAAGAAATATTTTAATTATGTTTCCTTCATACTAAAAGATCTTGGGTGAAATGCTCATATGTGACACAACATTAAATACTTCATTATACAGTAGACATAAAGAACGTGTGAATGTGTCATATGACCATAACAACTATGAGCTTTTAAATTTGTTCTGTTTCCAGAACAAGGTTTAGTTTATTACCTACATTGTACCATTTCTTTCCTTTCTTGGCATTGATTGGTAGAACAATAGGTAAATCACAGACCTGAGATCACTGTAGTCATTTATGTGGCTATTTAAAACAAACAAACAAACCCATGAGACTTATGTGTGGCACTGTGGATTGGCGAGTAGAGGAAATGAAATACATGCTGAGAAGAGGTTTCTAAGTTTGCTACAATTTCTAGTCTTGGAAACTACTTTCAATCTTCCAAGGACTCAAACACATTCTCTCTATTAAACTCATGGTACTCTCTTGTTCCTTTATAATGTGCTGTCCTGTTTTGCTTCACTTAGCTCCAGCTGGCTTTCTCTATGTGCAAACAAGAATCCTAGCAGCGAGGATGCCAGAGTTGATATTCATCAAAAGGATAAACAGACAGAATTTCACTGACCTCAAAGAATAGTTGATTTCAAGGGAATTATGTCTTTTGTTATAAATGTAGACTTCCTAATTCAGAATTACTCTCTATGAGAACTTTAAATGCGTATAGTGCTAACCTATATATTCAAGCTAATCCACATTCTCTAGACTTTCTTTTTAGGTAACAGTGATTTTAAGATGCCAGGAATTGCAGTTCAGGTAAGCACATATCAAAAGCAACAGATGATTTGTCTCAAACAGATATACATTCAAATCCTGGAAGCTATCTGCCTAAGTGACCCTAGTTAGTTCCTTACAATTACTCTCCTCCTTCTTATCCTGCTTGTCCTCCTCTTTTCTCTCCCCTTCCTTTTCTTCTAGATGGAGGTATCTCAACTTACAGATGTTTATTCTGAATGCAATCTGACACATAGATAATATGTTACAGTTTGGATTTCTTGCCAGAGTTTAGACTTCACTGTTTGATTGCTAATAACCACTAGTGTTATGTATTTCAATACCTTAGTTTTCCATATAAAAGTTTGAGTTACCATTCTTTCTATTCTTTCTCCCTCTCTTTTAAAAAACATTTGTCTTTTTGCTCAAGCATTTGTTCACCATAAGCTAGAGTTGTTCACTTTGAGAACAATTCATGTTTTGGTGATAGAAGTCTAGCAACAGTCCATCAAAAACAGGATAGGTAGACCAACTGGAAGAAATTTTTGTATTTGTTTGTTGTTTTTGAGACAAGTATTTTTTTAGATGTCTCTACCTGTGTGTGTGTGTGTGTGTGTGTGTGTGTGTGTGTGTGTGTGTGTGCATGTGTGTGTGTTACCCTATCTGTTCTGGAACTCACTCTGCAGACCAGGCCAGCCAAGAGCTCAAGTATCTGCCTGACATTGCCTTCTGGGATAAAATGGGGTATGACATCATTCCAGGCAGAAATCTAAGTTCTAAGACAGCATGAGAGATGATCATATAACTTGGAGTATAGTTTAAAATAACATTTCTAAGATCACAGTTCATAAATTACTATTTGGAATAACCTGCTTGGATAACTATTAGCTATGCCGGAGGCCCATTGTGATTGAGATATAAAATTTAAATTTCTTTTAGGTTATGCTGTTAAGATTTGAGAGATTTCCTTATATTAACAGCAAATGTGAATTATTTTAGTGAACTTGAACTAGAGCCCTGTCTCTATGTCTGCCTGCAGTAGACTAAAGACTACTTCAGATATACATTAAATAAAGCTCTATTCACTATAGACACCATGTCTTATAATACAGTGATATCCCATCAGCATACAGGCTGAACTCTCTGGATCATTTTGACTCCTTTTTCAATATATTATAGTCTACCTCCCTACAGTGTACATGCTTTCCCTAGTGCAGAGACTTATATAATGTTCATGTTACCTCAGGGTACCCACATCTTCTCCAGTTGTCCAACTCTATTGGGAGATCTAAGAGAATGGAATTCTCATAACTAAAAGGCTAACTAATTTGACTCTATTCCTTATTCTTTTTCTCCCATTTCTGTTTGAATGCTTTCATACTTCCCCAGTGATGCAGGAGGCATTCTTGCTCACCATGACATAGCTCTGTGGTTAGAATGAATATGGAGACCTTTTCAGAATATTATGAAGTGTACCTTCTGCTGTGGACACATTCACGGATCTTGTGTTTTCTTCTTTATTGTGGTGTGTGTGTGTGTGTGTGTGTGTGTGTGTTTGTATGTGTTTGTGTGATCATGCATACATACAAAGGCCAGGGGAAGATGTTAGGTATCTTTATCAATTTCTTCTTTATTCTTTTCTGGTAGAATCTGTAAAAGAATTTTCAGCAAGCCTGGCAGACAACAATCCCCAGTGATCCTCATATCTCCACATGTCTCAAACATTTTACATGGGCCCTAGATATTCTAATTGATGTCCTCATGATTGTCTATCAAGCTCCCTTGACGCCAAACTCTCTTCCTAGCCTAGGCCTTGTTTTCCTTGGTGTTTCCTTTGTTTAGGTCAGTTTTGGTGTGCTATACCTAAAGTTTATAATCTAATTTCAACTTATTTGAGAGGCAAACTTTTAGGTAGATTCCTAGCTCTAGTCTGGGTGTCTTGGTTCAGTTTAAATAAAGTTCTTTTCTTTTGATAATTTTTTTGTTTTGAAAATTTCATACATTTATGATGAAATACAATTATAATTGTCACATTCCACCCCTAATTCTTCCACACATCTCCCAATAATCTATATATTTCATATATACACATACGTGTATGTAAACATAACACACACACACACACACACACACACACACACACACACACACACACATTTATGTATGTATGTGCCCTGTTAGTGATTTCTGTATGTACATGGATGTGGGGCCATCCACTGAAGCATGAAATCTACCAGAAGTCACATCCTTAAAAGTAATAATTCTCATTCTCTCACCAACTATCAACTGCCTAATAACTCCTCAATAATGGCCTGGAGAGCCCCTATAATGTCTAGTTTGGGATCTAGCCTGGCTTGATATTGTGCAGGTCACATGCATATTACTACCGATGCTGTGAATTAATGTAAGCTATATTGATGTCCAGAAGACAATATTTTATAGTATTCTGCTCCATCCTAAAGCTCTTGTATTATTTCTGCCTCTTCTCCCATGACATTCTATGAGTCTTGGTGGAAATGTTTAATATAGATGTCCTACTTAGGTATCCCAAAGATATTTTATGTTCTATCCATGGATTTTTCTGAATTTACACATGACCTTAGTGAGTGATCCATTTCCTCTACCTTGGATTTCTTCATTTATTCTATTCTTTACATGGTACATTCTTTTTGTGAGGCTTTCTACTGAAGTTTCTTTTTGACTTACTGATTTTTCATTTCAGTATTATTTCAGTTTGGCCTTTCTTAAGCAATGTATGTCTTTATTGAGTCTTCTTTTTATATTTTGTGTTGATCTTATAGTATATTCATGTCTTTTTGAGTTGTTTAAACACAGTTATAATCATTCCTTTGATATTGCTTTGATCTGAAAATTCTTCTAAGACATTCTGGTTGGAGTCATTATCATGTGGCTAAGTTTTGGAGGAACCATAATTTCTTGGATATTTTTGTGTTGTATTTACTTCTTCTGGACTTGGACTTATATAACTGATGTAGGTTGAGTGGAAGTAAGATTCAGAGGCTGATGGTCTGTGGATCTGTCATTGTCAGGAGGTAGGGCAAATGTGGAAGTGTGCCCTGTAGGCTCAGGACTCCCTTTATATGTCATCAGGAGCTATGAGGTGACTGCAGAAGTTTGAGCTGGAAGCTTTGATCTAGGTACCCTTTACACATTGACCTTGGGAGATGAGCAGACTTCAGAAGTGTGGGCTATGTTCTCATTGTCTAGGCATCTTTATCCATTAGTATGGGGAGCTAAGCAATGGATGAAAATTTGAGCTGAGTTAAATAAAGGTTTGCTAGTAATGAACTCCAAGTGACTACAGACATTAAATCTTGCACGTTAATAATGAACTCTGAATGACTACAGACTATTCTGAATTTCTCATCTCTACCTGGAATCTCACAATTTACAGCCTTGATTTTTCACTTTTATCTCATTTTTCCCCACCTTCCCTGTCTTCCAGCTTACAGCCATTCTTTCTCAGAAACACACATCACAGGAAGCATGGTACTTCTTTATAACAGCCAAACCCCCACCCCCATAGGATCCTGTTTGGTATTGTATTCCATGTTGGTGACCTGGATTCTAGATTCTCTGGAGATTTCTTACCTGGTCCTTATCTCTGTGACTCAGTGCAACTTCCTGAGTTACTCAGAATACCGTTAGAAATGGGAATCCCCTTGGAGTGTCTGAGGTCTTCCAATTCCCTTCTTTAAAATATTCTCCCTGCTTGGGCCTCTCCTGAAATTTTTTGGAGCTTGATCTAGGTCACTATTGAGATTGGAAAGCTGGCCTGTCCTGGATTTTCCTTATAGTCCTTTTCTACTGTTTTAGTTTCTTCAGTTTCTACAATTTATGCATGAGCTTGATCACATAAGTGTTTATACACAGGAAGACTGTGAAGTCTGAGAGATAATTCATTAAGTAAGATACTGGGCTATAACTCTTTTCCAGTTTGAATACATTGAATTTGGAGTGTAGCCCTATAAATTGCATAGTGACTTAGAATTCATTACAATTTTTTTTTACCTTAGTAGACTTGAAATAAACTTTTAAATTTTTTCTTATATTTTTCTTTATCAAAGAATATAAATACACAATTTTTTATAATTACACTGTGTAGGGTTGTTGGCCTGCGTGCACTCTGCCACTGGGCTTGGCTGCTTGGGGAGGCAGAACGCAGGGAGTTTGACTTTGTTTATCCTACACCACCACCAGAGATTGGGAAAGCACAGTCTGATATGTAGGAAAGCCAGAGCTGGTTCAGGAGTCCCCAGGCCTGTGATGAGTCTGGACCATAGGGTTCTCAGACTCTTGGACATCCAAGTGCTGCTAGGAGTGGAGAAAGTGTGGGTTGGGGACGGCATATAGCCCGGGGAGACAGGGGTGGAGTGGGAGCTCTGGCTTGTCCTAGTAGGAATGATTGTCCCTGGCTTGGCGTGTGCACGCTTGATGGCTGTTGTTGCTGGGAGCACAGAGAGGCCTTCTACATGAGACCAGGCTACGACTCTGTAGGTGAAGGTCTTCTCCATAGCTCCCTACTGAGGATCGTGGTGAAAAGAAACAGTCCATGGTTCCAAACACTTTATTGTCATGGCGGAAAATGGATGTATAAAACCATACTCCACTTCTCAGGGCCTGAGATGAAATACCTTTTGAGGGAGGAATGTCGGGGAGAGAAGCTTATTGGCTAAGCTCTCCAGGCTTCTAGGTACCTCAATAGCATGGAGACCTCTATATTGGGCTTATGTGACAGTAGTTATGTCTCTTTTATGTGAAAAGCATGGCACATGTTCCAATTCAGGAGTCTGACAGCAAGCTGGCAGTCACCTAAGCCTCAGGTGTGTGCCCACCAAGTCTCTGGGTCTTGACCTGCTCTACCTTACTAAACTTCCTGGCATGGTGTTATGTCCCACAATATTGTGTTTACTTACTTTGTGTGTGGGCATGTAGAGGTTAAAGGAAAATTCATGGGATTCAGATGTAGCCTTCTATAATATATGTCTTAGAGATGGAGCTCAGGTTGGCAACTCCTTTACCAAGTGATCCATCATTGACCCTGTGTAAAAAATTCAAAGAGAAGACAATTAATAAAATATATCATTCGATCTCATCCCTCTAACACAGAATGTCTAGTTGGAATGACCCTTATCAGGGGTTAAATATCAGATATCTTACATGTTTAAATTATCATGCAGAACACTAGCAAAATTACAAAAATGTAGTAGCAGTGATTATAATTTCATGGTTGTGGGTCACGACAACATGAAAAACCTTATTAAAGAACTACAGCATTAGGAAGGTTGATAATCATTGCTCTAAGATTAAAAAACAAAACAAACAAACAAAGTGTTCCTGCTTACTTTCACCAAGCTGCTTTTACAAACTAATTTTTGACAGGCAGAATTATGGGCACATTAAATTTCTTCTAAACATAAATTGTCATGTCCCTCTTGTATTTGGTTATTTGGCTATTTGTTATTTAGCTGCCTTTTACCTTGGTGCTTCAGTTCAGACACACAAGAGTGAGCTCTCCAGGGCACTCTCATTAATTTTTCTTTAATACTCCTGGCCAATGGACAGCATCAGCTAAGCCACTAAGGAATGGGGATGCAATCTTTCCACATCCCCATCTAAGACAAAAAAAAAAAAAAAAAAAAAAAAAAAAAAAGCAAATGTTAGGGGAATAGCTTATCATAACCATTCACATCTCCCTTCTGTTCCGTACCTTGTTTTATTTTTCTAGTTCCATCCTTTTTTAAATTTGTTTTTTTTTCATTTTTAATTCAGTTTACATCTTTGAACACTATTCTCCTTCCTGGTGCCTCCTCCCACAATCCCTTGTCCCTCCCTCCCTCTCCTTCCCTGAGAGAGTGCAGGTCCCCCACCCTGGCACATCAAATCTCTGTAGGGCTAGGTGCTTCTCCCCCTGAGACCAGACAAGACAGCCAAGTTAGTGGAATAGATTCCACAGGCACACAGCAACTTTAGAGGCAACCATGGCTCCAGTTGTTCAGGACCCACATGAAGACTGAGTTAAACATTTGCTACATATGTGAGGAGGGCCTATGTCTAGTCCATGTATAGTTGGTGGTTCAGTCTTGGAGAGTACTCAAGGGTACAGGTAGATGACTCTGTTGGTCTTCCTGTGGAGTTATAATCCCCTGTAGGGCCTTCAATCATTTCCCCAACTCTTCCCTAAATGTTCCTAAGCTCCATCCAATGTTTGGCTGTGGCTCTCTGCATCTTTCTGAGGTAGAGCCTCCTAGAGGACAGCCATGCTAGGCTCTTGTCTGCAAACATAACAGAGTATCATTAATAGTGTCAGGGACTGATGCTTGCCCATGGGATGGGTCTCTAGTAGGCAAGTTATTGCTTGGCCATTCCCTCAGACTCGGCTCCACCCACTGTCCTTGCATTTCTTGTAGGCAGGACAAATTTAGAATTAAAAGTTTTGTG
Organism: Uromys caudimaculatus; assembly: GCA_028551405.1. Taxonomy (NCBI): domain Eukaryota; kingdom Metazoa; phylum Chordata; class Mammalia; order Rodentia; family Muridae; genus Uromys; species Uromys caudimaculatus. The sequence goes on from CM052703.1 coordinate 105,461,319, forward strand.
GGTGGGTTGACATTCCTATGGCTGCATTGGGGCTCCTGCCTGGCTACAACAGGTAGCCTATTCAGATGCTGTGTGTCTGCTGCTGTGAGTCTCAGCTGAGGTTACCTCCATTGACTTATGAGAACCTCACCCATCCCATATATTGGGCATGTCCCTCATCCCCACCTCAACAGCTGCAGATTTCCATTCATTCTCATGGCCATTTATCCATCTATCCTGTCTTTCCCCATACCTGATCCTGACCCCTCATTTCCTCCTTATCCTCCCTCCCACACAGTCCCCTCCCTCTACCAACCTCTTACAACTATTTTATTCCTTTTTCTATGTGAGATTCAAGCATCTTACTTGGACTTTGCATCTTGTTTAGCTTCCTTGGATCTGTAGAGTATAGGGTGGGTATCCAGAATTTTATGGCTAACATCCACTTATTAGTGACTACATACCATGCATGTCCTTTCGAATCTGGATTATCTTACTCAGAATGATAGTGTCAAGTTCCCTCCATTTGCCTGCTAAATGTATGATGTCTTTGTTTTTAATAACTGAATAGTATTCCATTGTATAGTTGCACCACATTTTCTTTATACATTTTTCAGTTGAGGAATATCTAGGTTTTTTTCTTGTTTCTGACTATAATGAATAAAGGTGGTATGAACACAGCTGAGCAAGTGTCCCTATGGTATAATGGGGCATGTTTTGGTGATATGCCCAGGAATAGTATACTTGGGTCTTGAGGTAGAACTATTCCTTGTTTTTTGAGCAACTGCCAAATTGATTTCCAAAGTGCTTGTAACAGCTTGCACTCTCACTAAAAATATAGGGGCGTTCCCCCTTGCTCCACATCCTAGCCAGCTTGTGCTGTCACTTGAGGTTTTTAATCTTGGCCCATTTATCATTTACATAAAGAAGCAATACTGATTTTTTTGAGATAATTTTGTATCTAGTCACTTTGCTGAAGGTATTTATCAGGTATAGGAGTTCTTTGGTAGAATTTTTGGGGTCGCTTATATATACAATCATATCCACAAATAGCAACACTATGACTTTTTCCTTTCCAATTTCCCCTTGATCTACTTTAGTTGTCTTATTGCTCTAGGTAGAATATTAAGTACCATATTGAATATATAGGGAGTGAGTGGACAGCCCTGTCTTGTCTCTGATTTTAATGGAATTTCTTTATGTTTCTCTCCATTAAATTTGATGTTGGCTATTGGCAATATATGCTTTTATTATGTTTAAGAATGTACCTTATGTGAGGCACTACCTATCTGTACTGCAGTTGGAAAATCTAAGACAGTACTGCCTGTGTCAAACAATAGTTATATCTACTTGTGTGGTTGAGAAAGAAAGGCAATAAAATAAATGTAGAACTGAAAAAAAAAAAAAAAAAGAACGTACCTTATATCCATGAATGCTCCAAGACTTTTAGCATGAAGGTGTGTAGGATTTGTCAATGGGTTTTTTAGCATCTGATGAGATGATTGTGTGTTTATTTTTCTTTCAGTTTGTTTATATCCTGGATTATATTAATGGATTTTTTTATATTGAATGTTTATCCTCGTGATGAAGTCCACTTAATCATGGTAGATGACGTTTCTGTTTTGCTCTTGGATTCAGTTTGTGAGTATTTTTGTATCAATATTTATAATGGAAATTGGTCTGAAATTCTTTCTTCATTGAATTTTTGTGTGGTTTAGGTATTAGGGTGACTGTGGCCTCATAAAATGAATTTGGCAATGTTCCTTCTGTTTCTCCTTTGTGGAATAGTTTGAGGGATATTGGTATTAGCTTTTTGAAAGTTTGGTAGAATTTGGTGCTAAAACCATCTGGCCCTGGGTTTTATTTTTGGTTGGGAGTCTGTTAATGACTGCTTCTATTTCCTTAGGGCTTATAGGACCATTTTAATAGATTATCTTATCTTGATTTAACTTATGTAAGCAGTATCATGAGATCAACTCTTACTCCACAGTAAGATGGACTGTATATCTTCCCTGTAAGTCAAAAGAAATTCTAACATCCCAAAATTTGTCAGGTAATTCATCAAAGCATCAAGAAATACCTAACACACTCATAAGGCTTATCTACTAACAATACCTGCAAAAGTTAAACTGTATTTTTGTTAGATAAAATCCTGTTGCCCATCTGATGTTCATCTATGCTATAGAGAATTTTACAAGTCTGTCACACACACTTACTCATATATTCTAATTGTGGTTCACCATCCTGGGGTCTGTACCATTCCGTTCTATTCTCTCCTAGACTCATACCTAGTTCATGCTCCTAACACCGACTTCAGATACCTGAGTACATAAGATGTGGAGAAACCTGTTGCATACATGGTTTTTATCACTATCTCTGACCCAAACCTCTACTAAAACCATGTTCCTTTGTGTAATTCCTTGAACAAACTATGTAATTTTAGAACATCTGTTTTACTTTTTTCATCCTATTTAAAACCAAAAGCCTTGCTGTAACAACACTTGGCATACTTTTCTTCTATTCCTCCAGCCCGTCTGCTGGTTTTATTTATAAGTTTACCATGTAACTTGGCATGAACTCACCCTGATTTCCAGCTGAAAACCATGAAGACAAAAGCAACCACCTCTTAGTTTCCTGAAACTCGCAGAAAACACCCCCAAATCTGTCTCTTTTGTTGCTCCCCACGGTCTCCACGAACGGTGACATTTTAAAAAAATATATCTGTTTTGTTCAGAATTTCAGAATTTGTAACATTGCTTCATCTTCATCTCCATGATGGGCAGGACAATATTTTTTTTATTTTTTATTTTTTTGAGACACTCTTTTGGCGTTCTATTTCTGTGATGAAACGTCATGAGCAAAGCATCTAGGGGAGGAACACTCTTACACCTCTTCATCACAATTCACCATCAATTGAAGTCAGGAAGGAAGTCAAGCAGGGCAAGAACCAGGAGAAAGGAGCTGATTCAGAGGCTGTGGAAGAGTGCAGCTGACTCATTTGCTCACCATGGCATGCTCAGCTTGCTTTGTTATAGAATCAGGAACCATAAACCCAGGGATGACATCATCTACAATCGATTGGGCACTCTTTCATCAATCATTAATTATGAAAATGTCCTAAAGATGGATATAATAAGAGGTATTTTCTCAGTTGAGGCTCCCTCCTCTGCTGACTGTAGCTTGCGCCAAGTTGACAAAAAAAATTTTAGCCAGGACAGATACTTTCTTACTTTAGTTTTTATTTAAAACAGTTTTTAAATTGTTTTAGATTTTAGATTGCTTCCCCTCCCCCAGTTCTTCACAGATCCTCTTCTCTATCTAGTCAACACTTACTTATTTCTCCTTAAAACTAACTATGAAAACAAAAATGAAACAATAAACAAACAAAACCAAGAAACAAACATACAGTAAAATAAAAACAAATAAACTTATCAAACAGAAATCAAAATAAACATTCAAAAGATCAATTATACCAAAAAAAAAAAAAAAAAAGCCAAACAAACCAAAATGAATCAAAGTGTTTACAAAATACCATTGAGTTCATTTTGTGACCGTCAACTACTGCTGGATAGGAAGCGTGTGTTGAAGTTTGTAGTATGTAATACACTCAGAGAAACCCCGGTGGAGGAAATTTTTTTTCTTTGCCAGAGGTATAAATTGCATATAGCTTCTTGATCAGAGAAGGGAACCTATGTTCACTCCACCACCACCCCCTCACCCCCAGTGCTGGAACTTTCTGGTTTGTGCCTGTGCAGGACTTGTAAATCCTGTTATGGTTTCTAAGGGTTCATGTGGGTGCTTTCCCACTCACCTACCTACTCCCACCTTCCTGCACTGGCATTCCCTTACACTGGGGCATCGAACCCTTGCAGGACCAAGGACTGCTCTTTACACACATTCATCACCTCTGGTTCTTAGAATCTTCTGCCTCCTCTTCCTCCTGGATCCCTGAGCCTTGAGAGGAGGGCTTTACTTGAAACATTCTGCTAGTACTGAGTGAGTTCATGTGAGGATACATTCTGTTGTGTCTGGAAGATACTGTTTCCTTGGAGTCATCCATTACTTCTGGCTCTTACAATCTTTCTGCTTCCTCTTCCACTTAGATTCCTGTGCCCTGAGAGCAGAGCTTTGATTAAAAAAACAAAACAAAACAAAAACAAAAACAAAAAAACCCTCTTATTTAGGACTGCTTGAAAGATGGTCACTCTCTATACATTGTACATTGTGGGTCTCTGTGTTATTTCTCCTTCACTACAAGAAGAATAATCTCTGATAAATGCTGAGAAAGGCATTCCTCTAATGGTATAATTGTAAGTTGTTTGGAGTCATTTTTTTTTTTGCTGTGTTCCTTTACTAGAATATTAGTATAAGATTATTCCCTAGGCTCATGAATTATCTAGTCTCATATTGTTAGCCACTTTAGCATTGTCAGATGTAGGTTCCATCTCATGAAATAAAAAGTGGTTGGTTACTCATTTGTATACTATTATACAAATATATCTTGAAGGCTGGTCACTGTTATAGGTTACAGAGTTTGTAGCTGGGAAATATTGGTAATTGCCTTTCTCCTCTAGTCACCTGTAGAGTCACTTCCAGCTACATGTTGGTTAATCTTACCTCTAATATCCTGGGAAAAAAATCTCGTATGGATTATGGTTTTAATTTTCCTTTTCTTCCCCCATCAAATTTCTGAAAGTATTCATCAAAACTTCAAACCACTGTTTGGATTACCTTAATGATTACCCAGGTAAAGCATCTAATGATACAAACATACAGTTGTTTGTGAAATTTTGCATCTGAAAATTGAGTCAGTGCGTTTACAGTTCATGCTCTATTTCACCTATGCCCATAAATATCCAGAATTAAAATTTAGTGAAATTAATGTGGAATATTCATTTGCTTTAAATGAAAAAAGGTTGTTTTACAGAGTGACAGGCAAATGCCATTTGCGCTGTCTATTGAATTTATTTATATGTTACTCTGAAATGACACTGAAATCTCAGTGCTTGGAGACTTGTGACAACCACCTGATTTTTAATTTTGTTTTAATTACTCAGTTTAGTAGTTAGGTGCAAAACACAACAGGGGAAACTGCTCTATGTGCTTGCTGTCTGGGAGCTTGGTATTTTAGACTGAATGTTGTTTTTCTTGCCTCTCCCTTCTTCTCTTTTTTAATCCTCTCTTTTCATTTCTCTTAGTCTCTGCCCTCCTTTTTCCTTCCTTATTTTCTTCCCTTCCAAGAACATGGTAGTCTGAATTTTTAAAAGGTGACTCAGCTTCAAGAAACAGGGAGTGTTTCATAAGACAGGAAGTAGAAGTCAGCAGATTCCTAAGGCTTGAGACCTTAGTAACACCGCATCATTTGCATGTACGTTGTTGGCCTACAGTCATAGATTCTGCTCATGATAAGCCTAGTGACCATGTATCTGCTTCCAATGGGAGGAGTATCAAAGTATTCCCAATGACTTAAATCTTCTCTTTCATTATCCAGCCTCTTCTTCCCTATCCTTCCTGTATTCTAACAAATCATGGGGCTGATCTCAGACCTGAAGCTCATGATTTTATTATCCAAAGCTTGTTCACATACATATTTGACTCCTCAAATGTTTAGATTAATATTAATTTTTTTTTAATTTGAAAGACAAGTTGTCCTTTTAATTACATGCAAATAAAATGAAGTCAACTCATGTATGGCCACAATAGTCACTCCCAGCAACAAGTGTAAAACAAGCTGGATAAAAATGCTTAGTGTATTATATTTCTAAAATCTGTTTTGAACATAGGTTCATTCCTTTGTCAAGATGGTTCTGTATCCTGGGAATGAGATTTTTTAACAGCTCTCAGATTTTCCATTTGAAGAATTGTTTCGATACTTTGAGTTTTTGCACTATTCCTGTAAGAAGCTGTCCATATTTGTAATGAAGTCATATTTAACCCTGCTTAGAACCTTCCTCTATTCTTTCTTACCTTATTGCCCCTTTCTTCTCTCTCCTCCAATCCTTCCTTCATTCTTACTGTTTTGATTGAAACAACCTAGACTAGAACTCACTATGTAGCCCAAATTGGCAGAGAACTGATCATTTTTCTATCTCAGTATCCAAAATGCTTTAATTAGAGGTGTGTGACAGCAGGCTTTCACAAGCTAGGTCTTTATCTCAGGTTCCAGGAAGAGTTTTGTTGCTTAACAACTTCCAAAAACCAAACTCCTAACCTACTAAAAGGACCATTTGTTTGAAGAGTTGATCAAACAATCTTATATGTCTTTTTGATGACTTCTGGACTGAACTAGAAGCTTCATCTAAAATGTAAGCTGGGTTGCCGAAGATTGTGGCGGTCCCAACCCCAGCACAAGCTTATAAGCCCTTGTAAGTCTCAAATCCACTTGCATGTTTTAGTGAGATTTGACAGATTGTTCCATCGAATGGTCATCAGTGGAGAAGACTCCCATTTCATTACTCCATATGAGGACTATGTATGGTACCCATGTTGAGGAGGAGCTATTTTAAAAGTTAAGCTAACTGGAGCTTCCTGAGAAAAGAAATCAGGGAACTTGAATTTAGCCTGGTCCTGCCTAATGTGTACAACAGCCCTAATTGACAGTTGTGGAAAATGGAGGGCTAGGGAGAAACTGACAAACTGAAAAGTGCAAGTTAATTAGTCTTTGCTCAGGCAAAATATGTTGAGGAAGAGTAGACCTATCTTTTGTGGCCTTCTGTTCATCAACAGATGAATGGATAAAGAAAATGTGGCAAATATTCATAATGGAACTTATTTCAGTTCTAGAGAACAGTGATATTTTACATTTGTGTGAAAATGGGTGGAATTAGTTGTTGGGCCCTGCTAATTAAGGTTGAAGTCTGACATTATCAGAAAGCCTTGAGTTCCACACAAAAGGGCAGAATCCCATCACTTACAAGACTTCTACTTCTCTGACCTTGTCTGGGGAGTCCAAAGCCTCTATGTCCTCTACCTGAAGGATGTCAGGTAGCCCTGACGAGATAAAAGGTTCAGCTTCCTTTCTCCTGATAAGAACCTACACAGCAAGCACCTGAGATTCCTGGAATGTCTCCCCATGCTAATAAGGCATCTCTGTACCTTAACTATCAGACAATGACCTTTGCCTACTCTGGATGTTCCTATCCTCTTTCCCAAAAATAGAACTCATGATTCACCCTGAATAAAGTTAATATGTTTCCCTGATGCTGATCCCAGAATGTCATCATCTCCATCATATTCATGGGCCATTTGAAATCCTGTTTCTTAACTCTGTTCTCTTTGTTCTCCTGGGCAGGTGACCAAGAACCCTGTAGATAAGGAAGACCCACCATTAGAAATCATTTTCTTTAGCAAAATAAGCTAGAGTCAGAAAGATAAATATCATGTTTTCATATGAATACTTGTAGACTTAAACATATATACTTGCAGATATGTGTCTCTATATACAAACATATATGATATGAAAGTAAAAATGGGTCTGCAACTGAGTTTCACTCAGTATAACAGAAGGTAAGGAAAAGCTCTTTACAAAACAACCAAAAAATGAAAAACAAAAACAAAAACAAAAAAGGAAGGAAGAAAAAAAACAAAGCAAGGGAAAGCTTTTGGAACATTTGGCTGAGCTTTGAAATCTACAAACTAATGGCACATATACTGTAGACAACAAGTGAAAATCCAGTGCTACATGACATGAGGCAGTATTTTTTAGCCTTAGTGGTATTTATTCTCACTTTCCTTTGAGGTATTTTTGTTTGTTATTGTTGAGAGTTACTGATTTGATTTCATTAAAAAGAAAGAGCATGGAGGAGTGTATCAAAGGTTTGGAGAGAAAATAGGTAAGGGAAAAATGTAGTAATGATAATCTCAAAAAATGTTAAAAATATATTAACTGAATTTTGACTTGCATTTGGAATTTCCAACAATTTCTGAAAGGAATCTAGACATATTTCTTCAATTTTTTACTGTATACATATTTATGCAAACACTTAAAATTTTCAAAAGAGACTCAGTCTTTCCTTCAGTTATGATGCTTTTTTCCTAGTTCCAAATGACAGCATCCTTATTTGAGGTCATGAGGAAGGATGGAAGGGAAGAGCAAGCAAAACTACTCTCTCTCTCTCTCTCTCTCTCTCTCTCTCTCTCTCTCTCTCTCTCTTTCTCTCTCATACACATACACACACACAGATCTCTCTCTGTCTCTGTCTCTCTGTCTCTCTCTCTCTCTCTCTCTCTCTATATATATATATATATATATATATATATATATATATATATATATATATATGCTATCGTGTATGATGTAATTTGACAGCATCAGAAATGTATATGTACCAAAAATACATGCATTTATCCACTGTAATGTGGTCGGGTTGGGGAAAGAGGGCTGAGGCACAGACAGGAAAACTAGAGTGTGTGTGTGTGTGTGTGTGTGTGTGTGTGTGTGTGTGTGTGTGTGTGTGTGTATGTGTATATAGCCCATGACTCAACCATGAATGTGGTTCTTCACGAGCTGACCATCTGTCCTTCTTGTGAAAGTGTCTTTCTCTTACATCTGAGGCCCAGGGATCTACCTGTTTCTATGTGTCCAGCACTATCATGTCTGCTTTTTACAGCAGTACTGAGAAGGCACTCATGTTCTCAGGCTAGAGAGTAAGCATTTTCATGAGATATCTCTGCAAGCTTTCCTTCAAGTTGACCTACCCTTTCTTTAAAGTTCCTCCTTCCAACACACACTTTAGAACTTCAATTATAACAACATTCTACTATCAGTTGTGGTGCTCATTTAAAAGGAACCACGGACCTAAAGTATACCCCTGATTTTCAGTATCATAACTGTTTCCCAACTGGAGGCTGAGTGCTTGCCTTTTGTCTTGGTTATAGATTCATCATTATCTTTCTTAGAAAATGAAAATTAGTATTAATTTCTTATCATGACTACATAAAATATATTTTAATTCCTCCAATGCTAAAGGTATTTGCTGCAAACTTAATGTCCCCAAGCCTAAATATAGAACAGTAAGAATGGACCTGAACTACTTGATAACTGACAAAAATCACTATGTCAGCAGTATTTAAGCTGCAATTTATGCACTTGATGTATTTCCTGTCTAGAAAGAGAAGTCTGAATAGTTATTATCTTTCTGCTGCATATATAATGCCTTTACAACACATTGAATTTATGCACAACAGGAAATTGATTCTGCTTCTTAATTATTGCCCAAGAATGATTCAAAGAAAATATCTCTAAAATAGAAATAATTATTTCTCAAAGATGTCATTTAATGTTCATGTGGCTTGTAGCCAACAGTCCTATAAGATTGTTCAATCATTTAATACCCAGAGGCATGCCTCAAAACTAATTTATTTTGGAAAAATTATTTATAGTGCACCATATTTAAAGTCAGGAGCATGGCTAGAGATTTATTGTGGGCTTATTAATTAATACTACAACAGTGACTATCAATGTGAGCCGGGATGTATTCTTTTCTTATTAAGTAATAAAATGTTTAGGCAGACAAACCTGTACATAACTGAAAGCCTATTCCATAAATGCCTTGAAGCTGGCCTTCAATGTGAGTCAAAATTTTTCTATGTAACCTAAATAAACTGTCACAGTGCAGTTTTGTTTGTTCTTCCCTTCCGTCCTTCCTCATGACCTCGAATGAGGATGCTGTCATTTGGAGCTAGGAAAAAGGCATCATAGCTGAAGGAGAGACTGAATCTCTATGGAAGTTTTAAAGTGTTTGCTTAATATATATGTAGTATAAAATGGAAGAAATATGTCCAGATTCCTTTCAGAAATTGTTGGAAATTCCATATGCAAGTCAAAGTTCAGTTAATATATTTTTTCTTTTTAACATTTTTTGAGATTATAATTACTACATTTCTCCTTTACCTATTTTCTCTCCAAACCTTCAATACACCCCTCTGTGCTCTCTTTCTTTTTAATGAAATTTAGTCAGTAACTCTCAACTAATTTATTTTGTAACTAAGTTTGCAATTTGTCAAGATTAATTTATTGACCTATTTATGTGTATGTTTGTGTGGCTATGTGAATTTATCTGCATCATATGCATAGAGTAGCTTGAACGAGCACTAAGGAGACATTGGGTTCTCTGGAACTGTAATGGTGGTTTTGATCTGCTCTGTTATTGCTGAGAACCAAACTTAGGTCATTGGTAAGAGCAGATACTTCACTTAAACACTCAGTAGAAATTTAAAAACATTAAACATTCATTTGATTTGTCTTGTATTACCTGTAACTCCAGCTCCAAGGGATCCAGTCCCCTATTCTGACCTCTGCTGGCACTTCTACAAAGGAGGCATTCATTCACACTCTCTCACACACACACACACACACACACACACACACACACACACACACACACACACACAGGAATAATTCTTTTTAAAAAAATCCAAAAGTTTAATTTAAATATATAATAATTTAATACATGCGGAGGAATAATGGTTGGAAATTATCAAAACATTGAATGTCTTTATTTTCTGTATTGGAACCATTCTGGGTCTATGAGAGCACAAGAGTTCTGGCGAAATAAAATCAGTGCAACTCATGACATACAATAGTGAAGATTCTGAACTGAGATGTTTCAGGCATCACTGGATGATATCATGAATCATCAGACATATAATGTTCATGTGTGTATGTAGAGGAAGAGTTACAGAAGCTACACAATGCACTAAAGCTCATCAGTACCAGAAATGACCTGACGTTGTTTTAATTTTGAATTCATTTTTGATCATTGTGAGGTTAGAAGGCTTTTCCTGAATTGTGCTTGTGCCAATTTGACATAAAAGCCATTCAAAGCACTACTCAATTGCCAAATGCATCAGAAAACCCAAGAATGGCACACTTTAAATGTTCAGTATCTTTTGAGGAAGGAGATTTGTTTAGCAAGGTTCCTGAATTTTTATGGTTAAATTGGCTAGGAAGCTTTTCTCTTGCAGTTGTGATCTGTAACTGGGGTAGAGTACAGCTGCAACAAGCTTCCTTTTTGTTCTATTTCTCTCTGCATATAGCTTGACAGCCACCTCAGAACAAGTGCTGTTTCTGATGATTTTTCAGTGAAAGGTCAACTCATCAGATACAAGGCTTTTACTCCTGAACATGTCTTTCTGTTTAGACCACGGTTATGGAAACAAGGCTGTTTCTGTCATGTAGAAACCTTTGAAGGATTCTACTGTGCATCCAAATTAATCAATATTCCTGTGATAGCACTAAAACATTACCCTTTTCAGATTTTAATTTGTGAAATTTTCTAGTTTTGCAACTCAAATAAGAATCGTTGGGAAATATTATTTCAGAAACTTTAAAGTAATATTTCAGGCAAAGTGAAATAATAGTATCTATAATTCAAACTATTCAAGAGTTTGATTTCTTGATCTTCAGGATTTAAGGCTAGTCTAGGCAACATAACATAAGCCCTCCCAAAGAAACAAATAGAAAAAAATAAAACCTGGAAATATTTCTGAGTCTCTGCAGAGTAGCATATGTTCAACACATTATTTAAGAAAGAAATTATACAAATAAATTTACAATGATTTTTTAATAAATTGCCTATAATAAGCTTTTAATAACTTCAAATATTAATAATAGAGAAATTTGAGTCTGGGGATATAACCCAGATATGTCCCGTGCAAGGATTGTGCTTGAGCTTCAAGTACTGGACAAAATAGAAACATAATCGATAGATTTATTTCACAGTAAATCTGCAGATATGTCACCACTATATGTCTTCAACTTGAAATGGCTTAATCAAGGCACAGACTTGGATAGTAAGAATTGTTAAAAGCTTTTTATCACCATCAGTTCATCTCTACTCATTACTCCATTGCCATGATGAAAACTGAGTGTCAGATTTTGCCAGCATAACATCTCAGCTTTTTCACAAGCTTTATAAATACAGTCTTCTGAGTTTACAATTATAGATTAACATCACAGTCTCTAACCTGTGCAGCTTCCATCTGACTGTAGAGAAATATGCTGCCTTCATGATAAGATTTATCAAAGACTTACAATATGATTTTAATATAACCTGGGTGTCACTTTAATACTCATTTGCTAAAAGCCCAAGTCTATTACTTTCAAAGTGTTAAATGTAGCCATGACACACTCCCAGTTTATAAATGATATCAGGAAGTCTATGAAATTACTGTGATTCACAGGAAGAGTACTACTAGATTTTTTGAGACCTTTAATCTTGCTATGCTTGCTATACTTTGTGTTACTGATATAGTTTTTCTTTATGTTCTTAAAGCTGTCTTTGACTCTTTACTCAATTTTGTGTCCTGGAGAGTAGACGACTGCACAGACATGAAAGCCTGGCTCTGTCATTTGCTAAGTCTGTAAATTAAGTCACATTGCTAATCTCTTCAATTTCCCATAGTTTCTAAACTAGTTCATTTGGAATTCTTACGAGTACCTATATGTTTTGGATTTGGAATGATGATTAAATAATACAATGAAATAAACATTTAATATATATTAAGCATCATTAATGAAGCAGCTCTCCATGCTACAGGGTCATCTATCAACCTTTCCCTAAATGCCCACTAAAATTGATTGTACTCAATTGGTGGCCAGATTTACAATACCTCAGTTTACTTGTCTTCTCACCTTTAACTTTACGTTGCCAGATGGCTCTTAATCATCTTTAAGACATGTGTTAGGCTGGGATTTGAACCTTTACTGTACTTTTGGACTGATGTAAAATGAGTGAAACACTAGAAAGCATAATCTAGTATGGTTCCAGATCTATGATCAGAACCTGAGAGTTTCTTAGTCAAGAAATCTTTCAGTGTCATCAGTTTCGTAACAATGTACAAAACAGCAATGCTAAAGAACCACAGGGGATCAATGAATACTATTAACTTAGCTAACTGAATTTTGTACTAATGAAAGAAAGTAATTTCCTGATATATATGCTGTTTCTCTTTCAAAATGTACTTGTATGATAATAGCATCTTCCTGATTTGGTTTGACTAGTCAGAACTCTCTTGCATATGACAATAAATTAGATGATCTAATCAGATTAATCAGATTAATCAGATTAATGTTCATTGATCTAGGTCTTCGTTATTTAAAGTGTGGTCCCTGGACAATATCATTCATATCTTTAAGTATTTGTTAGAGAACACAATATCAAGTATCACTCTTGAAGTAGAATCTGCATTTCAATATGATCTTCATATGATTAGCATGCACCTTAAGGGTCTAGAAAGCATGCTGTCTATTCTGTGCTTGCCAGACTTGATCACAAATAGAGAGCAGTTGAACAACTTAAAACAAAATTTAAAAAAAATCAAAGAAATTCTATAGAGAACCCATGTGCAAAGTTCTAGATTAATTGAGATGGTTTTATCCATTGTGTAAATTTCCTCAGCTATGGTTGAGAATCATGAGAGGTATAATATAGATAGAGCACGTAGCCTACGCTGTTTAGCATTTCCCCACAAACCTTCGTCTGTAGGATGGAGAACCTGTGGTATGTTCTTACTAGATTCCTTCCATACTAGAATGACTTGTAGATAGAGGCATGACTTCCACTGAGGATCAAGAATATTTTTATGAAAACTCAACCTCTAATGTTAATAATTTGTAAAAAAAAAAAAAAATGAAAGGAGAGAGAGTTAGTATGCTTAACTTCTTTGGAAAAGTGGAGTAATTACAGAGAAAAATCAGGAAAATCAAAAGATTATACTAATAGCGTATATCTACCTCAAACTGATGTACTAGAACACTAATCTCACCCTGATGGCATTCGGAAGTAGAGAATTGTGGTGAACATTAAGCAGTAAGGTTTGAGCCTCCATAACAGGGATGGCTGTCCTCATTAGAAAAGATTTGGAAGCAAACTACATTTTCAGGCCACGTGAGGACACAGAGAAGTCAGTTGCTGGTAGTTTGAGGCAGTTCTTACTATCTTGCCAGCACCCTGATCTCGCAGTTATAGTTTCCAGTGAGGAGTAAATTTTTATTGTTTATAAGCCACACAGTCTGTGACCATTTGTTATAATAACATGGAGTGACTTAGGAATTGAGACATGTAACATTAAATAGAAACTCAGGACTAGATAAGGAAGATCAGAGAACATGGGGTAGGCAGGAAGGAGGTAGACTAGAGCAAGGCCTAAGAAATGAGGCTTTTCTCTCAGTAGCAAGAGAAGGGGGCATTTGATTTCTCTGTCCACCTGCCCTCATCTTCCCTCCTTTCCTTTCCAACACTCCCTAGTACATACTTGGGGAAAGTTATTTGAAAAGCTTTAAGAACATTCACAAAATCTGGTGTTTTGTGCAAAAGTGGGCAAGATGCAATCTGTTACTTTGAACTGTAGATTGGAAGTCACTGCTGTTGTTGCAATCTGCAGACACCAGCTGGAAAAGCCATAAAGCTTATCTGCAGACATACTCTGCCAACAAAATCCGATGGCCTTTCTCCGCCCAACAGGGGAAAAAAAAATCTCCTTGAATTTTCATTTGTTCCAATCTTGTTAGTAATCTTCCAATAAGAAGAAAGATAAGGAAAAAATATAAATGTATCTATGTTTTTTCTATGGAAGAAATACTTAACCTTGTTTGTAATATTTTAATTAGAAAATAATAAGAATAATAAAATGTAAATGTATCTATTTTATCTTATACAGAGAAAAGAAAGAGCTGCAGCTACTATTTTATTGTTGATTGCAAGTTCTACATAGAAATTGTCTGTATTACTTTTTATGATTAGTTTTATAAAATGGATTAATAACAAAACATCATGATGCAATGTTACTATATTGTTATAAGTTATAATAATGTACTATTCTTACTATTTATATAAGTATAAATAATACTGTGCTAAATCTATACTTTGTAGGTCACATTTGGTTGTTTGGTTTGATTCTTTTCTTTTTTTCTTTGTTTCTTTGTTTCCTTTTTTTTTTTTTTTTTTTTTTACAAGTTAATGGTTTCCACAACCAATAGCCACTCATTCAGATCTCATATTGGCTCTCTGTTGTATTTATATAGTATTAAACAATTCCTCCTTCACATCATCTTCCCTTGATTTGGTTATGAGCCTTGTTCTTATGCTTTGTAATAGATTAATGTGAAACACTTGTATGTATTCTTAAAACAATATTCCATTACATATATACATATACATACACACACACATATGCTTTATTTACATTTCAAATGTTTTCTCCTTCCCAGGACCATTTCATATATATTTTTAACACAATCCATAGCAAAAATATTTTAGTTGCTTCCTTACTGCTTTTCTCACACAAAGGCGTACATGCACACTTTCATAAGCAGAAACTACTTACCATTCTTTCTTTTTACACAATTACCATTCTTTCTTTTTTTATTGGATATTTTATTTCTTTACATTTCAAATGTTATCCCCTTTTCCTGTTTCCCCTCTGGAAATATCCTATCCCACCTTCCCTTCCCCTGTTTCTATGAGGGTGCTCCCACCTACCCACCCACCCACTCCCGCATCCCTGCCCTGGCATTTCCCTACTCTGGGTCATCAAGCCTTCACAGGACCAACAGTCTCTCCTTATATTGATGTCTGACAAGGTCATCCTCTGCTATATATGCGGTTAGAGCCATGGGTCCCTCAAAGTGTATTCTTTGGTTGGTAGTTTAGTCCCTGGGAGCCCTGGGGGGAGGGTCTGGTTGGTTGATATTATTGTTCTTCCTATAGGTTGCAAATCCCTTTAGCTCTTTCAGTCCTTTCTCTAACTCCTCCATTGGGCACCCCATGCTCAGTCCAACTGTTGGCTGTGAGCATCCACCTCTGTATTTGTCAGATTCTGGCAGAACATTTCAGGAGACAGCTATATCAGGCTCCTGTCAGCAAGCACTTCTTGGCATCCACAATAGTGTCTAGGTTTGGTGTCTGTGTATGGGATGAATCCCCAGGTGGGACAGTTTCTGAATGGACTTTCCTTCAGTCTCCATTCCACACTTTGTCTCTGTATTTCTTCCCATGAATATTTTGTTCCTCCTTCTAAAAAGGACAGAAGGATCCACACTTTGGCTTTCCTTCTTCGTGAGCTTATGTGGTCTATGAATTGTATCTTGGATATTCTGAGCTTTTGGGCTTGTATCCATTTATCAGTGAGTGCATACCATGGGTGTTCTTTTGTGACTGGGTGCCTCACGCAGGATGATACTATCTAGTTCCATACATTTGCCTAAGAATTTAATGAAGTCATTGTTTTTAATAGTTGAGTAGTACTCCATTGTGTAAATGTACCATATTTTGTGTATCCATTCCTCTGTTGAAGGACATCTGGGTTCTTTCCAGTGTTCATTATTTCTCAGTTGAGAATTCTTTGTTTAGCTCTGTACCCCATTTTTAAGTAGAGTTATTTGATTCACTGGAGTCTAACTTCTTGAGTTCTTTGTATATATTGGGTATTAGCCCATTATTGGATGTAGGATTGGTAAAAATCTTTTCCCAATCTGTTGATTGCCCTTTTGTCCTATTGACAGTGTCCTTTGCCTTATAGAAGCTTTGCAATTTTATGAGGTCTCATTTGTCGATTCTTGATCTTAGAGCATAAGCCATTGATGTTGTGTTCAGGAAAATTTCCCCTATGCCCATGTGTTCAAGAGTTTTCCCCATCTTCTATTAGATTCAGTGTATCTGGTTTTATATGAAGGTCCTTGATCCACTTGGACTTGAGCTTTGTACAAAGAGATACAAATGGATCAATTTGCATTCTTCTACATGCTGACTGCCAGTTGAACCAGCACCATTTTTTGAAAATGCTGTCTTTTTTCCACTGGATGGTTTTAGCTCCTTTATCAAAGATCAAGTGACCGTAAGTGTGTGGGTTCATTTCTGGGTCTTCAATTCTATTCCATTGATCTACCTGCCTGTCTCTGCATCAATACCATGCAGTTTTTATCACTACTGCTCTGTAGTACAGTTTGAGGACAGGGATGGTGATTCCCCCAGAAGTTCTTTTATTATTGAGAATAGCTTTTGCTATCCTGGGTTTTTTGTTATTCCAAATGAATTTGCAAATTGCTCTTTCTAACTATGAAGAATTGCATTGGAATTTTGGTGGGAATTGAATTGAATCTGTAGATTGCTTTGGCAAGATGGCCATTTTTACAATATTAATCCTGCCAATCTATGAGCATGGGAGATTTTGCATCTTCTGAGTTGTTCTTCGATTTCTTTCTTTAGAGACTTGAAATTCTTGTTATACAGATGTTTTGCTTACTTGGTTTGAGTCACACCAAGGTATTTTATATTGTTTGTAACTGTTGTGAAGGGCAACATTTCCCTAATTTCTTTCTCAGCCTGTTTATCCTTTGAGTAGAGCAAGGCTACTGATTTGTTTGAATTCATTTTACATCCAGTTACTTTGCTGAAGTTGTTTATCAGGTTTTGGAATTCTCTGGTGGAATTTTTGGGGTCACTTAAGAATATTATCATATCAGCTGCAAATAGTGATATTTTGAGCATCTAAAGAAATGTTCAACATCCTTAGTCATCAGGCAAATGCAAATCAGAACAACCCTGAGATTCCACCTCACACCAGTCAGAATGATTAAATTCAAAAGCTCAGGTGACAACAGATGCTGCTGAGGTTGTGGAGAAAGAGGAATACTCCTCCATTGTTGGTGAGATAGTAAGCTGGTACAACCCCTGTGGAAATCTGTCTGGTGGTTCCTCAGAAAATTGGACATAATAGTACCTGAGGGCCCAGCTTTACCACTCTTGGGCATATACCCAAAAGATGCTCCAACATGTAACAAGGACACATGCTCTACTATGTTCATAGCAGCTTTATTTATTTATTTATTTATTTATTTATTTATTTATTTATTATTTTTGATACTTTATTTACATTTCCAATGTTTCCCCCTTTCTAGGTCTCCTCTTTGGAAACCACCTATCCCCCCGCCCGCCCACTCCAATATTCCCACCTTGACATTCCCCTTTACTGGGGTCTCTCCTCCCCCTGATGGCCAACACGGCCCTCCTCTGCCACATATGTGGTCTGAACCATGGGTCCCTTCATGTGTATTCTTTGGTTGGTGGTCCAGTCTCCATGAGGACCGAGGGGTTAGGCCAGTTGACACTGTTGCTCCCTCCATGGGGCTGCAGACTCCCTCAGCTCCTTCAGTCCTTTCTCCAACTCCTCCATTTGGGACCTCACTCTCAGTCCAGCAGTTACTGTAAAGTGAAACTTGGGTAGAAGATGCTCCAACATGTAATAAAGACACATGCTCCACTATGTTCATAGCAGCCATATTTATAATAGCCAGAAGCCGGAAACAACACAGATGTCCCTCATCAGAGGAATGGATACAGAAAATGTGGTACATGTACACAATGGAGTACTACTTAGCTATTAAAAACAATGATTTAATGAAATTTGCAGGCAAATGGATGGAACTCTAAAATATCATCCTGAGTGAGGTAACTCAGTCACAAAAGAACGAACATGGTATGTACTCACTGATAAGTGGATATTAGCCAAAACGTTTGGAATACCCAAGCTTTATTTATAATTATCATTCTTTCTATGTGTGATGTTGTCTATAATTTTCTTCTACACCATCTTAAAAATGCTGATTAATTCGCCAGTGAGATGAGTTAGCTGATAAAGTTGCTTGCCAGTAAGCCTGAAAACCCAAGTTTGATCCCATGACCCATATTGTGATAGTAGAAGGAAAGAAATGACTCCTTTAAGATGTTCTCTGACCTGCACAGATATGCTATGAAATGTGCACACACACACACACACACACACACACACACACGCACGCACGCACACGCGCGCACACACACACACACACACACATATAATAAAAAATAAAGAAGCTGGCTGTTTATAATTTTGTAATGAACAAGTTACAACCCAGAGCATATGAAATACACATTTGAAGCAATGATATAGTTCTATTTTAAAAACTAAAATGAAAAACTGGTACTGAGAAGAAGCAGGAAACTTTCAAGGATCTGAGCTTGAAGTCTTGTCTCTCATTCTTAATTTCAATTAAAAGTTGAGCTCTTTCTATGCTGTCCAGGTGAGGGTATTACTAAGACCTTGGCAACAGTTCTGGTTCAGCCTCATGAGTTATTGTGTTTACAGTATATATATCATGCCTTGCTTGCAATCCTTCACTGTCCTATCTGGAATCTATCAGTTGTTATTAATATTTTATTTTGATTTAACCTTTGGAGAAAACATTACCAAGTTCTTGTGAATTGTTGTGTAGTTTAACTTTATTCTTCTCATTGTCGTTGATGGTGACCTTCTTATTGTCTGACACGGAGACTATCACAGGTCTGTTGCATTAGCTCTTTGAGCATTGTTTATCATATATTTTAATCATATTTGCCCATTTCCCAAGTTTTAGAATTGACTCAGTTTCCTGTCTACCCAACTTTTTGTCCCTCTTCTATGATTTAAACACAGCAACTTTAATTACCTTTAACTTGTGCTGCCCAGATAGTGGATGTGTGACCAATCAATGGATGTATGGCCATCCACTGTATTGTGGCTCTACCTACCAGAGGATACAACCTTAAAGGTCATTGACTTTCATTTTTCCAGCAGGTATCAATTGCCAATAGTTCCTCAGCTAAGGGTATTTTTATTACTTTATTCCCACTTTCATTCTCTATGCTGTATTTTATCAGGCTTAAACTTTCACAGGTCTTGTGCATACTGTCACTGTGAGTATGTATATGAAACTACCCTGGTGTGTTCAGAAAACAGTTTCATTGTATTCATACATTGCATCTGTCTCTTACAATCTTTTGGTGTCATCTTCCACAATGATCCATGAGTCCTGAGGGTGAGGGACCGATATAGATGCCTTATTTAGGATTGAACATTTCTCAGTACCTTATTATCAGCATCTTTGCCAACTGTGATTCTCTATGTCAACAACCATCTACTTTTTTAAAAGTAGCTTTTATGGTGAAGCCTGAGAGATGTACTATTTTATGGGTATAATGCTAAACCAGTAATGATAGGTTTAAAAATATTGATCCTTATTTTATGTGTGTGACTGTGATGTCTGAATGTAGGCATGTATTTATGTAAATACATAAGTATGAATGAGTATGCATATATGTACATGTATCATATTTGTATCTGGCATCTTCTGAGTTTATAAATGTGTTGAGATGCCCTGAAACTGGAATTATAGATGGTTGTGAGTCACCATGTAGGTGCCTGGAACCAAACCTGTGTCCTCTACCAGAATAAGTGCTCTGCCCTGTTGTGCCATCTGTCCAATCCCATTAGGAGTCTATTTACGACTATGATTATTTAGAAGATAGTAATAAGTCCTTATATAGAATTTAAAGCCTCTCTAGGCACAAGTTCTTGATCCTACAAAGGTTCTGGGTATGAGTTTCATCATGTATAGCTGGCCTTAAATATAATAAGAAAGTGGTTGTATACTTTCATGACCCTCATGCTTCCATTGCACCAGTGGGTTTGTCTTGCCAGCTATTATCATTTTGTAGCTCATAGGGTTTATAGGTAGGTATGTCTTATGTTTACTTTTGTCTTCTAGTAGTGTGCACACTACATTCCAGCACTATGAAAAGCTAGGCAGTAGAGATGAAGTTTCCAGAAGCTTCTTTTTCTCCATATTTTAGCTTTATTTCTCCATGTTATATGGCTAGGTTTGTGTTCTATTTACCAGTTGGTTCTTACCATCAATCCTGGGGGGTGGGGGGCAAGATCATTGGCAATAACCTATAATGTTTGTTGTTCCATGGAACATCACTGGCCAACAACTGTAAAATATGCAACTCAGTTTTAGCTTTGGACTTTCTGTTTGTTGGCCTGTGGTGTCTTAACTAGTCTAACTTTAAGATAGGCCCACCACCATTGATTTGTCACTTGAATTATCAATTATATTAAAGAGAAAGCACAATGCCCTATTTATATCTATTTGTGTCCTCCCATTTCCAAGAGCAAATCTAGAGTATTTAATAACTATTTAAATGTTATTACCTTTAGTTCATTTGACTCAATTCCATCTTTATTAGAAACACAAAGAATTCAAGTATGTCATTAAACTTACTTGGAGTAGTCAGAAAGAAATCCCAACTTGACTAAGACCACAAAGTAATGATTATGCTAACAGAAAGGACTTCAACTTGTAGGATACAGTTTATCTATCAAATGTTTACTGCTGAATCATTACTAAGGCAGTGAAATTATCGACTTACATATTTATAGTACTGATTTCACTTAGGAACCAGTGCCAGCAAGGCATAAAGTAATGTCCCAAAGTCACCAGCATTAACATCCTTTTAAATAAATTTAAAACATCAGTAAGAAAGTTTGTAGTCACCCTACTTGCTTTTCATTTCAAATAATTAGTTTCCAACCTATTTACCTGAAAGCAAAGCATGCCATCAGCCTGTTACTTCCATTCCATGGTGCCTATGTAACACAGGGTTCCATCCCTGTGTTTCAGAAATTTTAATCTGAACAAGAGAACAAACAAGCAAACTAAACTATTTTTACCAGGATAATTATGTCAGTAATTTACAGGAAATATTGAAGATAAAAATGTCTATCTTAGATTCTTTCAACAAATATACCAGAGAAAGAAACAAGAAGTTTGTATATAATGAACAAACTTCAATGTAAATGGACATTGGTAAGGCAAGAAGTCCTTCAAACAGGGCTGTCCAAATGTTTACATCACAGCCAGATTTTATAATTAAACAAGTGTGCTGAAATGCGTTCATATTTATCTTGGGAAGCATGCAGGCCTATAAACTGGACATACTTGCAGAAGATTGCAAAGACAGAAAATAAAAATTCTCTTATTTGGTATAGCCAAAAAGACATAACCCATCATATACATAAGGATAAATGGGCAGAGAAAGAAATTAGTGAAACAACACCCTTTACAGTAGCGACAAATAATTAAAAAAAAACTAACTCTGTGTATCTCTAAGCATAACAAAGATTTGTATAAGAACTTCAAGTCCCTAAAGAAAGAAATTGTAGAAGATAGAAAATCCTCTGATGCTCACAGATGGTCTAGTGAAAATGTCCATCTTGACAAATGCATTCTGCAGACTTAAAGAAATTGTCATAAAAATTCCAACACATTGATTTTCAGACCTTGAAAGAGCAATTCTCAACTTCATACGAAAACACAACAAAAAACCCAAACCAACCAACCAACCAAACAAATAACTCTGGATAGCCAAAACAATCCTAAACAATAAAAGGAATCACCTACCCTACCTGCCCTTAAAGCTGCACTAAAAAGCAATAGTGAAAAAACCTGCATTATATTGGTACTGAAACCTGTTGGCTATGCCCGAATAACCAACCCACCCAAGCAACGGCGAGGACCTGTGGATTAATCAAGAGACACACACATGAAAAAGCTTGTGTGAGAAATGTCTTCTTTTACTTCAAGACCTTAGCCCTTATATACAATGAGCAAAACAGCCCAGAAAGTACAAAACAAGGAAGTTGACAACAAAACAAGGAAGTCGACACCTGGCTCGCCAGTTTAGGAAAAAACAAATTCATCTGCCCTTTCACAAAACTCAGAATAACAGGATGTTTTCAAGCACTAGGAGGCTAATCCTCAGCA
>CM052703.1:105484418-105511929 GCA_028551405.1 Uromys caudimaculatus
TTTCTTCCCCTGGTAATTGGGGAGGTTTGCTTTTCTTAAGTAAAACATCTCCAATCTGGGATCAAACATTAGCAAACATTAACATGGACTTATTATGTTTATAAAACTGTCCAAAAATAGCATTACCTAAGCAAAATACTATTACTCTAATTACCTAAATTACTAATATTATTCTCTTTAACAAAACATAAAGAATCCTTTAACATAATAGTATCATTAAACCTTACTTCTTCTAATGGTTTCGCTGCAGATGATTGCCCCAAGGTCCAGATACTAGCATATATACTAGGAAAGATCTGTGCATCAAGACCCACACTCATTAGTAATGGAGGATTGTGTAACAGACTCCATTGTATTACTGCTGATGTCTTGAACGTCCATGTTGACAGGACAAACACAACGTTCAGAAATCCAAAATGGGCCATCACTACCTCTGGGAAAAATACAAACCGAACCTCGTACCCTCACCAATACTGGGTCTGGGCCTTTCCATAATCCTGTATTTAGATCCTTCCATTTAACCATTCCCTGTTGTGCCAATCCCCCAGACCAATGACGATCTGCGGCACTAAAACCTGATTTATCTATATTAAAAAATTTAAGATATATAATATATATATTTTCATATGGGGGGTTAAAAGAGACAGAGACTCCACCCTTTTTATTTTTTCTAAATAATTCTTAATAACTCTATGCATTTTTTCCACTATTGCTTGTCCAGTAGGATTATAAGGAATACCAGTTTTATGTACAATATCATAAAAATGAAAAAACTCTTGCATAGTTTTGCTGCAATACGCTGGCCCATTATCAGTTTTATATTGCCTAGGAACTCCAGCATAAGCAAAAGCAGCCAAACAATGACTTTTAACATCTTTAGGTCTCTCACCAGCATGAGCTGAAGCAAACACTAATCCACTAAAAGTATCAACAGATACATGTACATATCCAAGTTTACCAAAGCTGGAAATATGAGTTACATCCATTTGCCAAAGATCTCGAGGTCCAATACCTCTAGGATTTACTGTATAATTAGGGTAATGAATAAAGGGTGCGCACTCAGGACAGAGAGTGCTTATCTTTAAGGCTTGTTCTTTAGTGCATCCAGTATGATGTTTTAAACTTTGAGCATTAAGGTGATATTTATCATGGAGCTGCTTGGCATAATCCAGATTATTCATAAACCAAGTGGCTTTATCTGCAGCATCATTACCACAACTTAATGGTCCAGGTAAATTAGTATGTCCTCTAATGTGCCCCACATATAGAGGCTGAGTCCTTAGCCATAATAGCTTCTGCAATTGCTTTAATAAATTATAAACTATAGAACTAGGTGATATAAAAGGAGCAGTTTCTAATGACTCCATAATTTTTGCAACATATACACTATCTGTACAGATGTTGCATGACTGAGTATATAATTGTAAGGCTAAACACATAGCCGCAACTTCTGCCTGTTGAGCAGAACGAAATTGACCTTTCATAATATTAACCTGTTTTCCTTGAACTACAGCTACTTTCCCCTGGGACGAGCCTTCTGTAAAAACAGTGATAGCTCCTGGAATAGGAGAATTTTTAACAACTTTAGGAAAACAAATTGAATGATTTTTTAAAAAATGTACTAATTTATTTTGAGGATAATTGTTGTCAAACTGTGCCTGGCTATAACAGGAAAACAAACACCAATCCTCATCATAAGAAATTAAATAATTAATCTGTTTCTTTTAAAAAATTTCTCAGGACCTTTGTTTTTACTGCAGTCCCTCAGGTGCAAACTGGGATGAAAAAATTTAGATTTCCACTAGTTAAAAACCATGGACAAAATTTTTCTTAAAAAATTTCTCAGGACCTTTGTTTTTGCTACAGTCTCTCTTTGTTTCAAAACTTCCCCTAACTGTTTTTCTAACATTTCTTTACTATGACTATTTCCCATTCTCACATCACGCTCTCACAATCTTTATCTTTTATCTACTAAACACAGGATATAATATATTTTCAAACATAAGTACTATTTTATTCTTATCAAACTATCTAAAGGTAACATTACTTAACAATATACAATTATACTATTTTATTCTTATCAAACTACCTAAAGGTAACATTACTTAACAATATACAATTACCATAAAACTACTACTATTTTGGCCAAAATAACTAACATTATTTCCTTTAACAAAACATAGAGAAGTTTTTACAACAAATGTATTTACTGCAGTTCCTCTTTGTTACAAAATCTGACCATCTTATAAGCTTTTTTATTTACCTTTAGTTTTACCCACCTTTCAGTTAAGGCCAGAATTCACTCTGTCTCCTTTTCATCGATGCACCTTCACAGAGTGTCCATCAGGTTTTCTCTCCTACCTTCCGATCTCGGTGGGACCTCCATTTGTTGGCTACGCCCGCATAACCAACCCACCCGAGCAACGGCGAGGACCTGTGGATTAATCAAGAGGCACACACATGAAAAAGCTTGTGTGAGAAATGTCTTCTTTTACTTCAAGACCTTAGCCCTTATATACAATGAGCAAAACAGCCCAGAAAGTACAAAACAAGGAAGTTGACAACAAAACAAGGAAGTCGACACCTGGCTCGCCAGTTTAGGAAAAAACAAATCCATCTGCCCTTTCACAAAACTCAGAATAACAGGATGTTTTCAAGCACTAGGAGGCTAATCCTCAGCATAACAGGATGTTTTCACACTATTGTAGGCAACAGAGAAAAACAACAGCCAAGCACTGGGAGGCTAATCCAAGCAAGGAGGCCACAGAAACCGACAGATTGATCAATGAAATAGAATCAAAGACCCTGAAGGAAAACCACAAACTTGATTTTCAACAAAGAAGCCAAAATCATGTAACAGATAAGAAAGCATCTTGAATAAATGTTGCTGCTTCAGTTGAATGTCTGTGTGCAGAAGAATTCAAATAGATCTATTTTTATCACCCTGCACAATACTCAAGTTCATTTGGCTCAAGGACCTATACTAAACCTAATAGAAGAGAAAGTGAGAAATAGCCTTGAACATTTTTGTATAGGAGACAATTTCCTGAGCCTAACACTAATGCACAGGCACTAAGATAACGATTAATAAATGGGACTTCTTGGAATACCCAAGATTCAGTTCACAGCAACCATTAGAATGAGCATGGGGTCCCAGATGGAGGAGTTGGAGAAGGGACTGAAGGAGTTGAGGGAGTTTGCAGCCCCATGGAGGGAGCAACAGTATCAACTGGCCTGACCCCCCAGTGTTCCCGGAGACCAAACCACCAACCAAAGAATACACATGGAGGGATCCACGGTGCTGGCCATATATGTGGCAAAGGAGGGCCTTGTTGGCCATCAGTGGGAGGAGAGGCCCTTGGGCCTGAGAGTATTAGATGCCCCAGTATAGGGGAATGCCAGGGAGAGAAGACAGGAGTGGGTGGGTGGGTGGGGGGAATACTGTCATAGAGGCAGGGGGAAGGGAGATGCGATAGGGAGTTTCCAAAGGGGAGACCTGGAAATGGGAAAACATTTGAAATGTAAATAAAGTACATATTGAAAAAAGAAGGCATGGACAGTTAATAATGGCTTTTGGAGAAGGAAAATTTGGCTTTCTTTAATGATGTGGCACCTGGTAGTTCTACTACATTCCAACAAATGGTCCACACCCAGAAGTATATGGACATCACAAATTGGATATGATGGGTTATTAAATTTTTTAAACAAAGTTTTGGGTGAGGAAGATGGGGGAGGATCTAGGAAGATTTAAGGGAATTGAAAGTGGGCATGATAAAAATATATTTTATGAAATTCTAAATAAAATATTTATCAAAATTACAGTCAGGTACTGTCGTAAGCTCCCTATGTTTTCTGGAAGCCATTTCTATAGTAACCTCAATCAAACTTACTTAATCTAGCAGTGTTTTGCAGTATGAATTGTATGAAATTAAACACTTAAGGGTTTGTCTATTCTATTAAAAATTATAATAAAAGAAATACTAGTCACTTTTCTTCCTGAGTGAGTAGAAGCTAGATATTTACATAAGAATTCCCTGTCTATCCATTAAAAAGATGGATCATTGGTTGGATAAGATATATACTGTACATATTGAATATGTTTGAAAATATATGTCCATCATAGGAAGTTGATAAAATACAAAAATATCACTCAAAACTTTCAATGTGAGCTGGGGATATAGTTTAATGATTTAGACCTTAGCCAGTATAACCAAGGTTTTGGGTTCAATGCCTAGCATTTAAAAAAGTCAACTTCCAACATAAAAATAATTGCTGTATGTATGTTTATGTCTGTTTATATATTTACTTTAAGGTTTTTCTTCAAATGTACATATTTTTATAAAAATTGGTTTAAAACCTATATGTGCTTTTGGTTTTATTTTACTTAACAAATATTATGCATTTTGATTGTAATATTATAAATATATACTATTTTATCATAAATACATGAAGACATGTTATTGCTAAAGCATAAGTTACTTCATCAAAGTAACAGAATAAAGCAGCTCCTGTTTTAATTAAAAAAAATAAATGGGACTTCATGAAACTGAAAATCTTCTGTAAGGCAAAGGACACTGTTAACAGAACAAAGGGCAGTCTAAAGATTGGGAAAATATCCTCACTAAGCCTACCTCTGACAGAGGTCCAATATCCAAAATATATAAAGAACTCAAGAAGTTAAACTGTATCAAAACAAACAACACAAGTAAAAATGGGGAATACAGCTAAATAGAGATTTCTCAACAGTAGAATCTCAAATGGCTGAGAAGCACTTAAAGAAATGTTCAACATCCTTAGTCATCAGTGAAATGCAAATCAAAATGACCCCGAGATTCTACCTTATACCAGTCAAAATGGCTAACATCAAAATCTCAAGTGACAGCCCATGCTGGTGAGGATGTAGAGAAAGAGGAACACTCCTAGGTTGCTGGTGTGATTGTAAGCTGGTACAACTACTCTGGAAATCAATCTGGCAGTTCCACAGGAAACTGGAAATAGTTCTACCTGAAGAACCAGCTATACTACTCCTGGACATATACCCAAAAGATGCTCCACCATACCACAAGAGCATGTGCCCCACTGTGTTCATAGCAGTTTTATTCATAATAGCCAGAATCTGGAAACAACTCAGATGTCCCTCAACTGAAGAAAGGATACAGACATGTCGTTCATTTACACAATGGAATACTATTCAACTATTAAGAACAAAGACATCATGAATTTTGCAGGCAAATGACTGGAATTAGAAAACATCATCCTGAGTGAGGTAACCCAGACCCAAAAGACATGCATGGTATGTACTCATTGATATATGGATATTAGCCATAAAGTACAGAACACTATACCTCACAGACCAAAGAAGTTAAATAAGAAGAAAAGACTGAGTAAGAATGCCTGAATCTCATCTATTTGTGAAACAAATTAGTCATAGGAGGCGGAGGGAATGAGGAGACTGACCGTAAGATGGAAGGGGAAGAGAATGGAGAGGCAGAGTCAGGTAAGGGAAAAGAGGGCAGAGAGGCCCAGAAAGCAAGGTAAGTTAATGGAAATCTGTAGCTGCTGGGGACAGGGATAATCTCTAGGAAGTTCTAGAGACCTGGGATAGGGTTGGCTCCCAGGAGTCAATGGGAGTGACCTTAGCAAAAATATCTAACAGTGGAAACATAGAACTGGAAAATGCTGTCTCCTGTATCCAGGCAGAAACCCCAGTAAAGGGTTAAGAACACCAACCCTAGCTGGACTGTGGTGGCGCACATCTTTAATCCCAGCACTCTGGAGGCAGAGGCAGGTGGATTTCTGAGTTCGAGGCCAGCCTGGTCTACAGAGTGAGTTCCAGGACAGCCAGGGCTTTATAGAGAAACCCTGTCTCAAAAGAACACCAACCCACCCACCAAACTTGCAACCTAAAATTTTTCCTGTCTAAAAGAAATGCAGGGTTTGAGCAGAGACCAAAGGAAAGGCCTACCAATTACTGGACCAAATAGAAACCTAGCCCATGGACAAGCACCAATTCCTGATATTATTAATGATACTATTATGCTTGCTGACAGCATTCTAACATAACTGTCTTCTGAGAGGTTCTACCAATTAGCAGACTGAAACGGATGCAGATACTCACAGCCAAATATTAGATGGAGATGGGACACAATTATGGAAGAGTTGAGGGAAGGATTGAAGGCCCTGTAGTAGATGGGAACAGCACAGGAAGACCAAAAGAGACAACAACCTGGACCACTTGTATCTGAGCCACCTTCCAAAGAATATACATGGGCTGAAACAAGGGCCCTGACATATATGTAGCAGATATGTGGCTGCCTTGTTTGGCCTTAGTATGAGAGGATGTGCTTAATATGACAGAGACTTGATGTGCCAGGGATGGGGGATACCCAGAGGGGCCCCACTCTCTCAGAGAAGAAGTTGAGGGCAGTAGAGAGGAGGGACTCAGAAGGGGCACCATTTGGGATGTAAATAAATAAATAATAAAAAGAGATAAACACAAATACTTAGTATACAGTAGTACATGGTCTATAGTAGTAAACACTTTCTAACATTGAAACTTTTCCAAAGAGGTAAGTAATTCTATTTTCTCTATTTTTCTTGGAATTTATCTCCAGAATTGTATAAAAATACATTTAATGTTTATTACTATTGTATTTTGAATTATTTGTATACAAAACTTCATAAAAAAGTATCCTTGGATAGAATTTTGAAAGATGTATATCCTGCAGATGTTCAGATGGAATTTGTGATGGAAAGGACACACTAGGACTAAAGATGAGCATCAGAGCCATGTGCAGAAATGCAATGAGGCACCATATAGAGCCTTTATGTGACCTCCAAACTAGTAATGATCCTGGAGTCACTCTCTCTCTCTCTCTCTCTCTCTCTCTCTCTCTCTCTCCATCATGATCATGTTTGTATCTGCTTTTAGTCAACAAAAACGTCTATGTATTTTGCCACACTCCATGACATTATAACCTACATATTAAATGCTGAGAGAGCTCCTAATGGTTGGTTCATTTATTTAACCTTTTAAATCAATGAAAGGATGTTTATGCAATGACATGGAAACAAAAATAAGCTAATATAATTTACCAATATAAAAAAGTCGATAAATAACTTATGTGTTACAAATCTTTGTAAAGATAATTCATGCCACTTGATCAAGAACAATCAGGACTTATATTTTAACCAATGAATCCTTGAGTACATAAGATCCAGTCTTCAATATATCACATGATATATTCATGGTGAAAAATATTGAGAGTCTTCCTACATATCCAAGTCTTCAATTTGACAGTTCTCTAACTTTATGCCCATGCCTTGTGAGAGCTAGGTTTACAAGTGTGTGCCACTAAGCTTAGATAAATGTATTTTTATTAACTGACTCAAACAAAAAAATCAAACAGATCAATGAAAATAATCATAGTGTTAAGTCAGAGGGAACAAAAGATATCCTGAGAATAAATGTGAGAGCAAAGAAAAACATGAAAAACATACAACCCTGTATCTTGTCGTATGTGTGTACATATTCACATATGTTGATGTCTGTGTAAAATTGTGAATTTAAACCAGAAGTGAACATTTTCATCTTCTAGTGTAATTTTTGAGACAAGGTCTCTAAGTAGACCTGGACATGACCGATTGACTGGACAGGTGGGACACAGGGCTTGGCTCTTCCACCTTGGGACTTGGATTACAAGTGTGCATAACCAAGAGATGAGTATATAAACTCTGGCTCTCATAGCCTTACCTCCTTAAATCCCAGTATCTTCAAGAGCAATGAAACATTAAAAATCTAGGGGCAGGTTATTTTAAGGAAGAAAAACAAAATAATTCAAATTACTTATGAGATGTGGGAGGGTTACCTCACTTCAAATTAAAAGTAATTGGCAGGGTTAACTACATAGCTCTCTATTTTTATATGTTCCCCTTTGAATGCTGTTCAACATCCACCTGAGACAGATCAATAATAGATGCAGTGAACTCTGACACACTACGCTCAGAATATGAAACCACTTTTCATGGCGATGGAATGTGGCAGAGGAGAGCAACTCCAGCAAAAATGGTCTGAGCAAGAGTTCATGCAAATGTGCATGATATTTTAATGGAAATGTGATGTCCACAATACTGACTTCATATGTTCAGTCACATTACCATGACAACCAGGAGCTCTCTATAGTTCGCTATGGAATAATGATTCGCTTATGCTGGAACATTTAATATAACAGCTTTTCATGTCACTAACAAAGATTGAATTGAAAAAGAACCCTAAGCTCAATATGACTAAAAGGAGGAAATTTACTTCTGAAAATAAACATCTAAAATAATTGTCAGCTACATTTTCTTCTTAATTTTGAGTCTAAAGGCCAGGATACATGAGCACAGGGAAGTCTTGCCCATGAATGTTTTTAGTGGTGAATGGTAGAATTCTTAAGTGAAGATGACTTTGCAGAATGAACTTGAATAGTAATTACTGCCAGGGCTGTGCTGGAAGCACTTTGCTGACAACTGCTTCTCTGGGAAAGAAAAAATACAAGCCAGGTCAATTAACTACATCTCTAAAAAAAAAAAATCTCTCCTGGAAGACTTCTTGTTTTCAATTCCTGCCACATCACTGGCACATTACTGAGAAGTAAATCTCATCCAATAAACACTTATCATGTTCTCTGATCCTTTGCTTTCCTTCTGTCAACTCTATATAAGCACCTGCCAGATGCTGACATAATTTAAAAGGTAGAAGGAATCCAATCTCTGTCTGTCTGTCTGTCTGTCTGTCTGTCTTTGTCCCCTCTCTCTCTGTCTCTGATATTTTTGAGACTGATCAGGTTGTTTGGCCCTTACAAAATTGGAGTGGCATTTTATATTCTCAGAACTCTTTCTCAGTATCCACTAAAGTGCTGAAAGGAAGCTACACCTCTGGGGTAGGCGTGTGAGACCCAAAGTGATGTTTTAAGTTTAATTACTATGCCGTGAGATTCATAAAACAAAATGCCTTTAACTTATAAACCCCTTGCCCAAGGACAGATACTTCCTGAGAGGCTGGAGGCTATTGTTTATGAGAGATAACAAAGCACATGTTTTTGCTTCCTTAAAAAGTTCCTTTGAAGCTGGGCAGTGGTGGTGTATGCCTTTAATTCCAGCACTTGGGAGGCAGAGGCAGGTGGATTTCTGAGTTCGAAGCCAGCCTGGTCTACAGAGGGAGTTCCAGGACAAGCAGGGTTACAGAGAAACCCTGTCTCGAAAAACCAAAAAAAAAAAAAAAAAAAAAGTTTGTTTGATTTAACTGCACTGAATGTGCTTGATCACATGTAAGTAGGAAGTATGTAGGCAGGAAATATATTAGTATGTATGCTTGTCCCACAATTAGATGTAGGCTGGAGGTATGCAGGCAGGAAGTATGTCAGGATACATGGTGGTCCCTGATTGAACCTAGTGGGAAACAGATATCTTTATGGGTTTGCCTTTATAAGACATTGCAAAATGTGACTCTTCACAATTTAGTGAGATTTCCAGAACGGGCCTGACCAGTCTATCATCCTCACTAGTATTTAATAAATCGTGTTTCAATTTTGACTCAAAATTGTGGTAGTGGTCTCATGGTTTTCCAGTTCCAACAGGAGCATTTCATGGGGGAATGAGCAATGAGAGCAAAATATGGTCTCAATTGTCTAAATCAGGAATAGAAGCAAAAAATCTTGAAGAAGAAATAATTGACCTTACTGTTTCTAAACTCAAGGAAATTCTACTTCATATGGCCCAGGAAAGATAGGGGAAATTCAAAAGAAAGTAGAGTTTTAAGTTATAAAACTGACATTTGTGATAGTTTCTGTTTCAGAAAGGTTTCAGGGTCTTAATGTAAGTTCTATTTATTCTTTTCCTCCCTCAGTGCTAGAATCCATGAATCTTGTTCCCCATATTTGCAAATAAGTTTAGTTTATTTTAGTTATGTGATATGTTTGGACATTTTACCTACATGCATGTGTGAGTACCACTTTTATTCTTACCTAGTGCCTGCAGAGGCTAGGAGAGGGTGTCCAATCCTCTGGAACTGGAGTTACAGTATCTGCAGGACATCAAAGTTGGTTCTCTGAAAGAGCACCCATTGCTCTTCAAGACTGAGTCATCTCACCAGCTCCTAGAAGTAAGTAATCTTATAGCCTGAGTGGAGCCACAGGAGACAACTTTTCTTTCTCTAAATGGAAGCATTCATTTTTAAACTTTCTCTCAGGTAGTTCCTTAGGTACAAGGACTGCTTTGTCTGGGAGCCAGTGAATGTTACTAATTGACAAATGTTTCCAGTGTAAGGACACAATCTTATTAACCAAATTAAGTCACTTACAGGAAGAAATATTATTTCAGTTTTTTGAAAGATCTTAACTTTATTGATACATGAAATCATTTATGAGCAGATGACTTGAAAGTAGGGGCAAAGCTCTCTCAGGAACAAAGTAGAAGAGAGAATAAGGTAGAGGCTGGGGAATATGTTCAATGTTATTCTCTGTCCTACTATGTATTTGCATGAAAATGGCCTTGTATAACTTTGTATAATAATTTTAAAAATCATTAAGAAAACTTCCTTAAAGATTAGCGACAGCCCTATAACCTGATCAGTTTTATACAGATGCTTATGTTTATGAGCTAGGGAAACCAAACTGTGGAGAGGTTGTGTACATGGTGAAGGTTAGTGAGTTAGTTTATGGTTAATTATCATCTCTTACTATATCTGTTTTTAAAACCTCACTCTTCTCTTTGTATTGTACTGTCCATTCTAAGTCTGAATCTTTGGTAACTAAGTCTGATGTTGAAATAAATGTTTTCTTACTACAGGTGTTACTGCTCACATGTAGATAATTCTCAGTAGCTTGGAAGCCACCAGTAATGCCTACTTCCTCTATCCCATGCTATCAAATAGTTTTTATTGTACTTTACCTCAAGTCGTGGTACTATTTTGAGTAGGTATTTTTCTATTTTAATGTTTCTGATGAGCCCATATTCACCCCATGCAGCTATTTACATAACTGTCTCCAACATATTCTTTCAGAAATTCTTTGTATAGATTGGTGACACACACTAAATTACATTCCTGTCTTTGACTACAAAGCTCTGAACTTACAATAATTTTTTTTTACATTTTAGCAGTCCCTTACTTGGTATGTAGAATGTATACATGTATTTTACTAATTTCATGAACATGATATGATGATCATTGTTTATAACTATAAACAGTGCAAGATTATGGGAAATAATAGCTAACCAAGGATTACCTGTCAGTTTTCAGTCTAATTTAAGCAAACAGCTCAGAAAATAATATGAAATATTACATTTACTTTGCTCCTTCACTGTAATTAGTACTGTTGCCCCTCAACAGCTACAGTAGTGGCAGCCTTAAAGTAATATATGACTGGGAGTTGGGGTTAGCAGTAAGGTGCAGGTTTGAGAAATCTATTGTGCTGAGTGCCATGGGGACCTAAAATTGGAGAACACCCACACCTGAGGAGTATAAATTTGACCTGCCACTGGAGGGGCACTGGAAATCCCAAAACTGACTCAGGCTGGGAAGTGCGGAAGAGAGATAGCCTTACCCTCAAGGCTCATCTCATCAACTAAAAATAATGGTGGAGTTTCTTATCTCTGAATCTTAGGAGTTGTGGATCAATGTTTAGAATCACCTCTCTGTTGTTCAGGGCCCTAGGGTCTGAGAACTCTAAAGCTTCTGTAATATACTTGATATTCATGATTGCATCTGCATATTTTCTCTCAAACATAAAACCTGAATTTAAAAATATATGCAGGTATATTACAGTGTGTGTGTGTTTGTGTGTGTGTGTGTGTGTGTATGTGTGTGTATGTGTGTGTGTGTGTGTGTGTGTGTGTGTCTGTACATGTGTTTATTAGGTAATATTAGGCCACAAATCTATAAGGTAGAAATGGGTTGAAAAGAACTTAAGGGAGGACGTAGGTGCAGTAATGGTAAATATGTAATAGGAAAACAGAAAGCTGCATCAGGGGGAAAGAAAGGGAAGAAGGGTGGTGATGGGGAAAGGAAGAAAGGGAAGCAGGGAGGTGATGGGGAAAGGAGAAAGAGAATCAGTGAATACACACAATATGCATCATGAAACTCATTGTTTTGTATGCTAACCTAAAATATCAATGCACTAAAGAGCATAAAAATTGATAAATTCTTTCACTCTAAAAATGTTTAGTGATCATTAAGGAATGTAGTTCTTACCCTCACCAAGGAAACTTCCCTTTTCAGTAGACAGAAAACACTTGAGAAAACCAGAACCAATCAGAGTGCCAAATTGTGGCTCCCAGTCCTAGTAGATTCACACATTAAAATTCAGTAAACATTGCAGAAGACAGGGTGAAAAATGGTCAGAGCCAGAGGATCCAGGAGTTTGCTGTGAGATTATGTCTCCTAGTAATATCAGAATCTACATCCATAACATCTAACCAACATGACTGCCTAAACAAGAGCTGAACAGCAACAACTATAATAGACACACTAAAGTGAATGAGGGAAAGCATCAACCCACACAAAGAACTACAGGTAAGTACGATATGCTTAACGTAGAAGAAATAGCCTTCTATAGGAAAGCGAATGCCAGTTGGTTATCCAATATGACATGGTTAGCCCAGAAAGCATACATATTAGTAATATACAGACAAAGTAGTTCATATTTATAAATTATTTATTATTCACACACACACACACACACACACACACACACACACACACACACACACAAATGCATATAACAATAGTTAATGAAAAAAGAGTCCACAAATTTGAAGGCATCTAGGAACAGTATATGAGGAGGTCTTAGAGGAAGGAAAGAGAAGGTGAAAATTTAATAATTATGTTACAAACTCAAAAAATAAGAGAAAAAATTAGAAATTAAATAAGTAACTACATAATCATAGTATCAGACCTACAAGGAACAAAATGGAATCATAAAAACAATGGATTCACTGTGGAATTCTGTCCTTAAGAAATAAAATGAGTATTTTTGCATCAATATTCATAAGGGAAATTGGTATGACATTTTCTTACTTTGTTGGGTTTTTGTGTGGTTAAGGTATCAGCATAATTGTGGCTTTATAGACAAAATGGGGTAGTGTTCCTTATGTTTCTATTTTGTAGAATAGTTTGAAGAGTATTGGTATTAGGTCTTCTTTGAAGGTTTGATAGAATTCTGCACTAAAACCATCTGGCCTTGGGCTTTTTTTGGTTGGGAGACTTCTAATGACTGCTTCTATTTTCTTTGGGGTTATGGGACTGTTTAGATGGTTTATCTGATCAACAAATAATGCTGGTTCAACTGGTGGTCAGCATGTAGAAGAAGATCCATTCTTATCTTCTTGTACAACACTCAAGTTCAAGTGGATCAAAGACCTCCACATAAAACCAGATATGATGAATCTAATAGAAGAGAAAGTGAGGAAGAGCTTTGAATACATCAGCACAGGGGAAAATTTCCTGAAAAGAATACCAATGGCTCATGCTCTAAGATCAACAGTGGACAAATGGGACCTCATAAAATTGAAAAGCTTCTGCAAGGCAAAGGACACTGTCGATAGAACAAAACAACGACCCACAGATTGGGAAAAGATCTTTACCAACCGTACATCTGATAGAAGGCTAATATCCAAAATATACAAAGAACTCAAGAAGTTTGACTCCAGAGAACCAAATAACCCTATTAAAAATGGGGTGCAGAGCTAAACAAAAAATTCTCAATGGAAGAATCTCAAATGACTGAGAAGCACTTAAAGAAATGTTCACCATCTTTA
Organism: Uromys caudimaculatus; assembly: GCA_028551405.1. NCBI lineage: Eukaryota > Metazoa > Chordata > Mammalia > Rodentia > Muridae > Uromys > Uromys caudimaculatus. Next base: position 105,498,216 of record CM052703.1, read on the forward strand.
GTCCTCAGGGAAATGCAAATCAAAATGTCCCAGAGATTCCACCTCATAACAGTCAGAATGGCTAAGATCAAAAACTCAGATGACAGCAGAGGTTGGTGAGGTTGTGAAGAAAGAGGCACAGTCCTCCATTGGTGATGGAATTGCAAGCTCATAAAACCACTTTGGAAATCAATCTGGTGGCTCCTGAGAAAATTGGAAATCATTTTACCTGAAGATATACCTAAAAGATGCTCCAATATATAACAAGGACACATGCTCCACTATGCTTATAGCAGCCTTTATAGTAGCCAGAAGTGGGAAACAAACCAGTTGTCCCTCAACAGAAGAATTGATACAGAAAATGTAGTACATTTACACAATGGAGTACTACTCAGCTATTAAAAACAGTTACTTTATGAAATTCTTGGGGAAAAGGAATTAACTAGAAAATATCATACCAAGTGACCTCACCCAGACAAAAAAGAACACACATGGCATGTACTCATTGATAAATGTCTATTAGCCCAAAAGCTCAGAATACCCACGATACAACCCACAAACCATATAGAACTTAAGAAGAAGGAAGACAAAAGTATGAATGCTTTAATCCTACATGGAAAGAGGAACAAAATAATCACAGAAGGTAGAAGGAGAGAGGGACTTGGAGGGAGAGAGGAGGAGCAGGAGCAGGAGCAGGAGCAGGAGCAGGAGCAGGAGCAGGAACAGGAGCAGGTATTAGAAGGGACAGGAGAGAAGTATATAGGGTCAGGAAATCGAATAAAAATATGTAGCACTTGAGGATGAGGAACTGGGGGTGGTCACTAGAAAGTCCCAGATGCCAGGGAAGCTACAGGCTCCCAGGATCCAACTAGGATTGGGAGCTGTGGATTGCTGTTTGTATTTTCTGCTCCCTCAAGAGATGTGCCATGAAGAGGATTAGGTCACATACTCAGGTGATGTCAGGTGAAATCTTAATTGCTCAGATAAGGCTAGAGCCTGTGATTAGGCTGTGCAAGGAAAATGTAGAGGTGAAAGTTTTAGAGAAGGTAGAGAAGGAGAAGAGGAGAAAATGGAGGAAGAGGTTTAAGATGGAGCAGGCCTAAGTGGCTTGGAGGAGCTGGAAGTACCTAGGGATTTCACAGAAGGCAAGACAGTAGTACAGTGGTATATTTGTCCAGTCTAAGCATGCAGCTGGTAATTATATTTTTCAGATGTGTGTTCTTTGCACAGGCATTTTGTGGTCAGAGATTTACCATTATAAATCTGGCTGGTTTTAGTCTCTAGGGTTTTTATTTCAAGGGGCTAAGTGAGCTGTGTGTTTTGCAGGCCAGCCACAGGGGATTGTTTGCCTGAGAAATGTGAGTGGCAGCTCCAGGCATTTCAGGTTAAACTGGCTTGGTTAGCTTAGTAAGCTAGCTCAGGGAACCAGGGCAAGATTGCCCACATAGAGGTAGCGGGGGGTGGGGGGGGGGTGGGGGGGTGGGGGTGGGGGTGGGGGTGGGGGGGGTGGGGGGTTGGGCGAAACTGCTGATGCCAATGCATAGCCACATTTAGGGTGGCTTTTATTTAAATCTACACACTACCGATTTTAGTCAAAATACCCAACAAAAGGGAGATAGAACCTGTAGAGACCACCTCCAGTAGATAGGCATGGTTCCCAGGTGAAGAATGGGGCCACCCACCCGTCTCAAAGTTTTTAACCCAGAAATGTTCCTGTCCGAAGGAAAGACAGGGACAAAAGTGGAACATACTGAAGAAAAGGCTATTCAGAGACCACCCCACCTAAGGATCCATCCCATCTGCAGACACCAAACCCAAGCACTATTGCTGTTGCTAAGAAGTGCTTGCTGACAGGAGGCTGGTATGGGTGTTCCCTGAGAAGTTCTACTAGCACCGACCAATACAAATGCAGATACTCACAGCCAACCATGGGACTAAGCCTGAGGACTCCAATGGAAGAGCTAGGGGAAGGACTGAAGGAGCTGAAGGGGATTGTAACCCCATAGGAAGAACAGTATCAACTAACCAGACCACCCAGAGCTCCCAGAGACTAAACCACCAACCAAAGAGAGATCCATGATTCCAGATACAAATGTAGCAGAGGATGGCCATATTTGACAACAGTTGGAGGAGAGGCCCTTGTTCTTATGAAAGTTTGATGCCCCAGCTTAGGAGGATGCTAAAGTAAGTAGTAAGGCGGGAGTGGGTGAGTGGGTGGAGGGGCACTCTCATAGAAGCAAAAGGGAGGGGGATGCGGGCAGATGGGATGGGGCAGAGTTGTGGAAGGGTAACCAAGAAGGGGGATATCATTTGAAATGTAAACGAATGAACGATTAATAAATAATATTTTAAAAAAGCAATAAAATGAAGTCTAAATGAAGTGCAGGAGGTAAGCACTGCTGTGTGGTACATGTTTAACAGCTGGTTTCCTTTAGGGAAAAATATGGCTTGATTTTTTTAATGTTAGCTGATCTCCATTATAAATACTTCCATTGTGTTCTATTTCAAACTGCTAAAGTGATGTCAGTACACTTGGATTTAGGGAAATTCTTGAACATATTTTTTTCTTTTTTTCCTGGTTTTTCAAATAACAGAAGAAAAAAATTAAAAAATCAGACATAGATAATAGGCAAATATAATAAGCATGAAATGATAAAGAAAGGCTGGACGATATATGCTTTCTATGCTAAATTTAATTGATCAAAATTTATAGAGACTTTAATCTTAAAATAATTGTTGCATTTACCAGTTATATCTGAAATATTTTAAATTGCCTCTCATGCATTGATTGGAGCTAGTTCTGGTGTAAACTGATGATGGGCTTGTTCTATTCAACCATTGTCAGCAGTCCTACAGTGAAGTTCTTAGTCTTTTACAGGTATCATCGAGTTCCTCAGAAAATGAAGACCTATATCCTAGGGAGTCAGTTAGGGACCAAGATGAGCACCAATCAAATCACTGACATCCTCATAGGAAATGTACTATTTGAACAAAGACCCTGGCATGATTTAGGGGACTGAATGGGAAAGACCCAATTTCTGTGATCTCATGTCTCTGATACAGTTCATATAACTAGTTTTCTACTTTGGATTCTTTTCTCCCTGTCACTCCCCACTCCCTTCATCTCTTTTTCCCTTCTTCCCTCTCTCGCTCCTTAACACAGGAACTCTAGGAATCATATCACTACATATATATATATATATAGATATATCTATATATATATCTATATATATATATAGTGATTTATATATATATCACTATATATATATATGTATATATAATAGTTCCCCTTATGACATTTTTAAAAGGATTATCCTTTGTGAGTATACAATTTATGATAATTTTAACTTACTCATGAGGATGAAAGGGTGTTTTATTTCATAAAGGATCAAAGAAAGCAATGGAAGCATAGCAAATTGAGTGCAACTCTGAGGAAATTGATGCAAACTGATGTTGTTATTATCATTATTACTATGATTATTATTTTGTCAGAAAGATTTCCACTACTTGTTAGCTAGCAGCTGATAATTAAAAATCTATGTAAGTAACTGTCTAGAATGCTGATCATTAATTGAAAACTAGAACAAGTCTATATGTCAAAGCCTCATAAAAATGGAACCAAACATATTGATAATAATTGTTGATTTTATGCAAAGCATATTAATGTTACTCAAAAACTATTGAGCATTTTGATTCCTTCACACCTTAGTGTAAAGTATATAGAGTCTTTAAAATCTATACTTCATTGTAAAACTACTCATTCATTCTCCCAGTAAATATCTCCTTAGCTGTCATGCAGTACCTGCCACTATCATCAGTTCTGGAGGCACACAATATCAAAAATAAAGTCCTTGCTTTCATGGAACTTGCAAGTTCATGGGAGACACCGACCACAAATGACCAAACATATGGAATAACAGACAACAGCAAGTATAATAAAGAAAAGGAGAGCAGGTGTGAGGGGCAGGGGTGGCTAGCAGTGTCCTCTGTCACTTTCCACAGGGTGGTTAGGAGCAAGCTAATTTGGAGAGCAAAAAATGAGAAGCTCACAAAAACATCTGAAGAAAGACCACTTCTGGCAGAAGAAACAACTCCAAATATTCTTGGATGAAGAGCAACTGTTTCATTTAACAAAACAACAATTGGAGTGCTTGAGATGAGTTACTACAAACTCCGCAATTATTGTAATATCATTATTCACAGACACAGCAGTAGCTAAGATACTGTTATAATCATTTTCTACATGCTGAATATTTTTACTATAAGTTAACTGAATGATTAGCTTTATGAAATAGTATAAAGAAAACCAATCCTAATAAGAATCTTTGAGTAAAAAAACTTGAAGACAAGAAAGCAGAATTGGAATTCAAGGACCTCAGAATGAGTCAAGGGTATGAACTAGACATCTGAATGTGTTTACCTTTAAAATTTGTTTCCAGCCCCATTGCTAGGATGCTTTCCTGGTCACTGCAGACTCTGCTTTGTACTAGCATTTCTCTCAGCACCTGTAAGACTATACACTGAGAACTTTTTCTTATATGTAGAAAGATGTTCAGTCTCAGCCAACTACAAATAACACCCATATACAAGAAACATAAAACACATTACTGAATATAACATTCAAGCATCCTATAACTTTTTAATCCAAAAATGTTTTACGTCAGCAAAATAATAGTTCTCTTTTTCTGATTATTGGCAGCCATAGTGATTTGATTGATCCTTTTACAAATTTGAAAAAAAAAATAAAAAAAATTGTATGCAAGCCAAATTTTAAACATTATTGTTTTAGAAGGTTTCTGATGTAATCAGGCTGACATCTGATAAAAATCTTCCCCTGTGTGCTGCACGTGCTCTCTACAACATTCCTAGGGATTATTAACTAATCTGCCAATGATGGAAAAGACTCTGAGATCAGCAGCAGGTTTCTTTCTGAATGGGGTAAAGGCAGCAATCTTAACCTTCAAAAAATAAAACATTAGCTAAGCCAATTCCTCTTCCTCACTGAAGTATTATGTAATACACTAAGTAAGATTCTTCCAGCTTCTGTGTCTTTGAGTTAACTTCTTGCAGTCTTATAATTACCAATTACTTACTACAAAATATTTATCCTAATCATTTCTTAAAAGTGTACTTTTTATAAAATTTATTGTCAATATAATCTCCTTCAATTGAGTCTAGGAGATCATATGGAATTTGATTATTCAGATTTGAGTCTAGGGCCTCAAACAGAGTAGGCAAGCTCTTCAATGCTGGGACACATCTCCATTAAATACCACTTTTATTAATTTATTTTGTTATGAAGCTAGTAGTAATCAAATGACCACCTTCTTTCCTTAGAGAATACTTTCCTACTGGGCAGCACTTTTCACTCACCACTGTCCCTGTGGTATTTCTGCTTTTGCTTTCTTCTCTAAGTGCTAGCTTTCTCTATTGCATGTCTCTCACCAAGAGGAATATTTTGAGTTCTGTGTCTTTGCTTAAAAGAACGTACTATTATGACTTGTACAGAACAGGGTCTCAAGAAATGAATAAGTAAAGATGTATAGAGAACTCTTGCTAGCATACAACTCAGTCTACACCTAGACTGACAGTCAAAACAGTGACAACTGAAAGTGACCTTTCATCTTCTGATGAACCTTATAATATCATTATAAAAACAATGAAGCAAACCAAATGTCATTTCTCCTGTTAGATGGTAATCTCCAACTTGTCCTTAAAACGAGCATTTTTCATCCTTTGTGTGATCTTTCCTGACTGGCTGCCTTCAGCAGCATTTTATTTCAATTCTTTTAATCATGTGTCATCACACTTTAATGCCATTTTCTCTTCTAGAATGGTATAGATCCCAATCTATATGCCTCGTTGTAAAGTATTTGGAGAATTTTTACTTCCAGGTTTGAATTTTTTCTTGAAACATTCTGGGTTGTTCATATAAACATTTGATGGACTGTTATCAATCTCAGATCATAATTCAATTGACTGCCTTTAGATTTTGTCACATAACTAATTACTACAAGAATACAATGACAGACATATGAAATGTGGTAAATAAACAAATGTATGTGTGTGGTACAAATAATATAGTCCTTTGTTTTGACAATGTAATCCACAAGATTTTTATATTCTTTGAATGTCATCAGCAATAGAAAATTTTAAGCAGGCTATGGGAACCACTTATTGTGAAGAAAGGAATTATATATATATATATATATATATATATATATATATATATATATATAATTTATATAATACTAAATTATATAAATATATATCAATCTATCTACCTATAAGTCTGTGTAGTTAAGGATTTTAGAATTCTTACTCATTTTTTAATCCAGTATATATATATATATATATATATATATATGGGTATATATTTGTATGCATGTATGATTGCAAACTATGGATTGCCCTGTGCATGACGAGGCTAGGAGATCATATGGATCATATTTGCTCACCTGGAACTAGAGTTACACACAATTGTGAGCCACCGTGTGTATGTGTGTAAGACTGTGCACAAATATAAAGAGAGAAATATATAGAATCCATATAGAATTCATGTAGAATATCATACTGAAAGATGAAGTAAGAGCTTGGTCATAATCAATGTAGTTCCATACATATTCATTTGGTTGTGATATACTAATCCTTGTGACATAGTCTATCAATTGTCAAGACCTAACTGGTTGAATGACCTTTGTCTACCCCTAGAGGGCCTGAGGCTTCTCTTTCTAATTAGAGAGTCATCATTGCTGTCTAGCTGAATACTGCATTTTCACATCTCTGGCATTATCTGAGGCTTCAGCTACACTGGTTGTAATAGAATCTGACATGGAGAGTTTATTCATGGAGCTTCAGGCCATAAAACCCCTTGGGATTTTTGAAATGCTTATAAATTATTTCTCTAAAACAAGGTTCTTCCCTTCAGTACCTTCTGGCAAACTTTTATCTAAACCTATTTTATTTTTCTTGCTTTCTTATATTCCTGTGTTCATCTTTCTTTCTGAAACCCACTGTCCATGGTAAGTTGTTTCCAGCCTATATTCTCTCCTAACACCATACAGTTATATAGTTTGTGGCATTGACTAAATGGGAGAATACATTAGAATACATTATACACCTTACTGGGCAGTGGTGGCGCACGCCTTTAATCCCAGCACTTGGGAGGCAGAGGCAGAGGCAGGTGGATTTCGGAGTTCGAGGCCAGCCTGGTCTACAGAGTGAGTTCCAGGACAGCCAGGGCTATGCAGAGAAACCCTGTCTCGAAAAAACAAAAAAGAAAGAAAGAAAGAAAGAAAGAAAGAAAGAAAGAAAGAAAGAAAGAAAGAAAGAAAGAAAGAAAGAAAGAAAGAAAGAAAGAAAGAAATACACCTTATCCTAGAAGAATACTAGATTCTGGTGCATGGAAAAATATTCTTTGAAGAGGGACACACAGTTTATACCTTAGGCTTTGCGAGCTGTGCACTCTGTTGCAATTAATCACCTTTGCCAGTGGGGCAAAGATGCAGGCATAGATAAAATATTGATGAATAATTATAGATGTGTTTCAGTTGTAAAGCTTCAGTTGCAAATCTGGCTGTAGATAAGATTTCAGAGCCATGTTTTTCAAACCCTGCTCTAGAGTAGAAATTACTCACTCTCCCCTGATCTTTTTTTCCATAATAGCAAAATTTTCAGCCAGAAATTACAACACATTCCATTTAATTACTCCTCAATTCTTGTGTACAACACATTTATCTTACATTAGCCTAGTACACTTCATTAATGTTCTGGTCGTTTTTGAGCATACTTTTGAAGAATCTTGTGATTAATTTATACCCTTACTCTTAAAATTACACAAATCTGATGTGGAAAATATCCCTGGTAATCATTTAAAGTCTGACTGAAACTATTCTATACTGTCCTATTTAATAACTCATTATTAACATCAATTTTAATTATCTTTACTTGTGATCTGTTTTCTCTACCTAACTTGGTGTGTTGATAACTTGGATATGTTCATCAGACTGCATTGCTCTCCAGCACTTAATAGAGCAGACAACAGTCTATAAACAAAATTCCTCTCTCTTATTACAAGTTCCCTTTCTTACAATTCTCACATTCCTTTTGTGCTATCAAAATTTTCGTTAATCTAGCTAAGCTTTTATTTTTTTGGCTTCATTTTTTTCCCAAATCACTGTGTTTTACTGACCTTTACTTCCTTTTCTATTCAGTTTAATCTCTAAAATAGGAATAGGTAGAATTTATTGACTGTTTAGTTGTTAGGTATTACACTAATCTAGATGCATTGTATAATGTTCATCCTGAAAATCCTACAGGGTAAATATCATTGTCTTCAGATGAGGAGACATAAATGCAAGGAATAAAGTTTAAATTTGCATTAATGTTGTCAGAATGAATACAGAGTTGTTACACCCCAACATACAGTATGCCATAGAACGTCACTGTTATTAGAGGGTAATTTTGATGTCCTTTATTAAAGGCATCTTGACTCAACTATGAGCTATACAATGAACAGAAGTATGAGCTAGTAGGATAACAATGAACAGAGAGTTACCAGCTATTAAAGGGAGAAATATTTATTAAATTAAGCAATATTGAATCTGGATCTTAAAGGAAATACTGAAATTTATCAGGGAGGAAAAATATCAAGGACATTACAGAAGAAGAAACACTGGGTAAAAAGTATGGAGGTGCCCTGTAAATTACATCACTGAGCTTCTACTATAGTTAAGCAACAGTGAAAAGACTGGGATTGTAAAAAGATAAAACCGGGAATCAAGTGCAAGGTCTCAAAGTTTCAGATAAAGCTCTAAGCAGAGGAAGACAATCAGGCCCCAGAAATATACCCAAAACTAAGAAAGGAGAACAAATGTATTGAGGAGGAGTGCAGCAAATATTTCAAATTGGGTATGAGACAATAAAAACTGTTTCATGAGTAGCTTATGAGTAACTTCACTGGTGTGAAGGTAGAGATCAATTAATGATTTTGTTGAATAGATAAAACTAGATTCATGTCCTCAGTTTTGCATATAAATATCTATTTGTGTATCACTACACAAATTTTCAGCTTTTTTGAAGGTTTGAAGGGGGTTGTGGTTTTTTAGAATTTGAAGACACCGTAGAATAAATGGCAACATTTCTGGTATGCTCATGATAGTATTTGATACTAAAATACAACCACTACCAAGCTTTATTTTTTCTCAACATGGTCAGTACAAGACCTGAGGTTTATTAAACAACCTCTTTTACTGAGAGTTTCCTATATTCTTCTATTGTACTTCTACTCCTGTGTTAGGAATTTACAAGGTAAGTATTACTTTTTCAGTATTGATGGAATACTAACTTTTACTTTACTTGGCTAAAAATGAAATCCATGTTTAGAAAATTTCCCTTTTTCTACAGTAAGTTTAAGTTCTCATTCCTTTAGTTTTCTTCTTCAAATAAACTTATAATCACAGCAAAGATAAAATGTAAATTAAATAATAATGCCACTTTATTGTCAACATAGAGGAAAATAAACATTTTAGATTAAAAATAGATTTTTTAACGTGGTTGTCAAAACAACCATAACGGAAAAGCAGCATCCTGGAATACAGTTCAGAAATCAGGCACTTCAGACTAAACGTGTTTCCTATTTTGAAAAGCTAGAAATAGTGATGATTGTGCCCATTTTAAGTCTGGATGGGTCATAAGGCTCGTTTGCAATCATGCAATGAATAACTAATTAATACCGTGAACTTGCTTCTTCAGCAACTTCACCTCCCTGTGACAGGTCAATGTGAGACAGAACTTTTCACCCTGTGTAGGAAGTAGGTTTCAGCAGATGGGGATTAAGTAAAGCATTCTTATTTGAAATTATTACACAGTAATGGTTGTGAAATAAAAATGATCCTTGCTGACTGATTTAATCATGTCTTCTTCTGATTATGATGCCACATGGGAATTTGAGAGAGACTTCTTATGAATGCTTTCTAAGGTGCATGGCAGTAACTAGACTCAACTGCAGTCATGTGAAGGAATTGTTTGAATGTTAAAACCAAAAGACTGCATGACTAGCTAACATCTGATACAATATATCAAAACAACTATAAAACTGTTCCCAGTGAATCCAATATTACAAAAATGAAAGATAAATCAAAGTTATTTTAGGCTAATAAATGTTAGAATGTTATACTATAAGGAAGTGCAAACTGAAATATTAATTAACAGAAGGTATTATTTATTTAATTTTTATGACTGCTTTCTGATAATAAATTATTTTTGTTTATTTGTTTTACAAATTTCACACTTGAGAAAGCATTAAAAATCAATGATTCTTATTTGAAAATAAATCTTGGTCTTTTAATGACTATATGACTTTTGGCCAAGTATTTCTAAACCTCCATGTAACTCGGAGTAAAAATTAAGGTTTTTAAAAAAATCTGTCAACTAACAAGTACTTTGTCACTCTCTCTGACTCAACTCAAGTACTTTAAAAATATCAATTTCCTCCCTCCTTTCCACAACCATTTTTCTCTTTTCTTCTTGATTCAGTATATTTCTAATTGTTACTTCTCCAATGACTAAAAAAGGAATTTAAAGTAAAAAGTATTGATTCACAAAATAATACTTTATTTTCTTAGTTTTGCTATGTTTGCAGGCCATTCTTACGTTTATTTCTGCTTTATGATGATTCCCGATTCCATATGCAAGGACCAGTGAACCCACGCCAAGAGGCTCACGGAAGGAAAAGAGTGTATGGACACAAATTACACTTCTTACCATCCTTAGTGCTGCTAGTTATTAACTCGTTATTAGTTTCTTTACTATTTTCCACCATTCGTATTCTCAGTAACCACATAGACTTTGTTTGATAATTTGATCATTCACGTTAATGTTCCTAATAATTCCTCCTTCCAAGATCACCTTTTACCTCTGTCCTATGTCATTCCTCAGTTCCAAAAATATTCTGATACTGCAATTGCTTATTTCAGAGCTCAATATTCATCATTTCTATGAAGCTTTCTAAATGCATTTCATCTTGGGATAATCTTTCCTCTGGGTTTCAAAATCATACCTTTTACATCTGGACTGTGTCAATTACTCAGGTGCTGTCTTTTGAAGTGTACTTTTTTTTTTTTTCACATTACATCACTATTTCTTCAAAATGGTTGTTTACAAACACTCAGTGATAGATTCCTCAGGGCAAAATCTAAAATTCATCAGATGTTTGCTACAGAACAAATTTTCCAATTTTTTTTTTAAATTTAATTTTATTTTTTACTTATTCACTTTACATCCTGCTCACCACTCCCTTCCACCATCCTTCCCCTGTCAGTCCTCCTCTTCTCCTCTGAGTGGGTTTGGGTCTATCTGAGTATTGTCCCACCATCACACTTCAAGTCTCTGAGGCTAGGTGCTTCCTCTCCCATTGAGGCCAGAAAAAGGAAGCACAGCTAGAGGAACATATCCCATGTACAGGCAACAACTTTTGGAATAGCCCCCATTCCAGTTGTTTGGGACCCACATGAAGTCCAACCTGCACATCTGCTACTTATGTGGCAGGGGCCTAGGTCCAGCCTGTGTATGTTCTTTGGTTGGTGGTTCAGACTCTGAGAGCCCAAAGGCTCCTCCAGGTTACTTGACCCTTGGTCTTCCTGTGGAGTTCCTATCTCCTTCAGAGTTGGCAATCTTTCCTTCTATTCCAAAAGAGTCTCCAAGCTCCATCTACTGTTTGGCTGTGAGTGTATCTGTCTGAGTCAGTTGCTGGGTGAAGCCTCTCAGAGGACAACATGCTCCTGTCTGCAAACTTAACAAAGTATCATTAATAGTGTTAGGAATTAGTGCTTGCCCATGGGATGGGTTTCAATTTGGGCCAGCTATTGGTTGGACATTCCTTCAGTCTCTGTTCTGTTCCCCGTGCCTGCATTTCTTGAAGACAGGATAAATTTGGAGTTGAAAGTTTTGTTGTGGGTTGGTGTTTCTATCACTCTACTGGGGTTCCTGTCTGGCTATAGGAGGTAACATTTTCAGGTTATATATCCGCAATATAGTGAGTCACAGCTAAGGTCATCTCCATTGATTCTTGGGTGCCTCCCTTATACCAGGTCTCTGTCTCATCCTAAATTTATCCTTTACCTTCTTATCTCTGTCAGTTACAGATTTCCATTCATTTTCATGTCCATCTAGCTATATTTCTTGACATTCCATACACCTGATCCTAATGCCCCCTACCCCTATTCCCCTCCTTATCCTGCTTCCTTCCTAGTTCTTCCTCTCCATCTGCCACTTATGACTATTTTATACCCTCTTCTAAGTCAGATTAAAGCTTCCTGTCTTGGGCCTTCCTTCTTTAGCTTCTTTGGGTCTGTAGAATGTAGTCCAGTACCTGTAGTTTACAGCTAATATACACATATAAGTGAGTATATACCATGCATGTCTCTTGGGATGGGTTTACCTTACTCAGGATGATATTCTCAAGTTCCATCCATTTGCCTGCAAAATTCATGATGTCTTGGTTTGTAATAGCTTGATAGTATTCCATTGTGTAGATGTATCACAATATCTTTATCCATTATTTAGTTGAGGGATATCTAGCTTGTTTCCAGTTTCTGGCTATTATGTATGAATAAAGCTGGTATGAACATAGTTGAGCAAATGTCTTTGTGGGATGTTGGAGCATCTTTTGGGTATATGCCCAGGAGTCTTGAGGTAGAACTGTTTCCACTTTTCTGAGAAAACTCCAAATTGATTTCCAAAGTGGTTGTAAAAGTTTTCATTCCCACCACCGAAGAAAAAGTATGTCCTTTGCTCCACATTCTTGCCAGAATGTGCTGTCTCTTGAGTTTTTGATCGTAGCCATTCTGATGGGCATAAGATGAAACTTCTGAGTTGTTTTGATTTGCATTCCCCTGATGACTAAAGCTTTAAACATTTCTTTAAATGCTTCTTGGCCATTGAATATTCCTCTGTTGAGAATTCTCTGTGTAGTACTGTATCCCATTTTTTAATTGGGTTATTTGGGAGGTTGGTGTGTAACTTCTTGTATTCTTTGTAAATTTGGGATATTAGTCCTTTGTCAGATGTAGGGTTGGTGACGATTCTTTCCTCATTTGTACATTGCAGATTTGTCCTTTTGACAGTTTCCTTTGACTTAAATAAGCTTTTCAGTTTCATGAGGTCCCATTTATCAATAGTTGATCTTAGATCCTGAGCCATTGGTGTTATGTTCAGGAAATTGTCTCCTATACCAATGCTTTTAAGGGTATTTCCTACTTTCTATTCATTGAGATTTACTATGTCAGGTTTAATATGGAGGCCCTTGATCTACTTGTGAATGGTGATTAATATGTGTCTATTTTCATTCTTCTACATGTTTCATTTACATCTCGTTAGTTTAGCACCATTTGTTGTAGATGCTTTCATTTTTCCATTGTATGGTTTTGGCTTCTTAATCAAAAATCAGGTGTCCATAGGTGAGTGGGTTTATTTCTGGGTCTCCCATTAGATTTCATTTATCAATGTGTCTGTTTCTGTACTAATACTGAGAAATTTTTATCACAATTGCTCATTAGGACAGCTTGAGATCAGGGATGGTGATTCCTCCTGAAATTTATTTATTTATTTATTTATTTATTTATTTATTTTATTTTATTTTTGATACTTTATTTACATTTCCAATGTTTCCCCTTTTCTGGGTCTCCTCTTTGGAAACCCCCTATCCCCTCCCCCTCCCCGCCTCTGTGAGGGAATT
>CM052703.1:105512429-105527123 GCA_028551405.1 Uromys caudimaculatus
GTTATTTGGTTTTTTAGAGTCTAACTTCTTAAGTTCTTTGTAAATATTGGATATTAGCCCTCTATCGGACATAGGATTGGTTAAGATCTTTTCCCAATCTGTTGGTTGCCGTTTTGTCCTATTGACAGTGTCCTTTGCCTTACAGCCTCCTGAAATTTTTTTATTGTTCAGGTTTGTTTTGGCTATCGTGGGTTTTTTGTTTTTCCATATGAAGTTGAGAATTGCTCTTTCAAGGTCTATAAATAATTGTTCTAGAACGTTGACAGAGATTGCATTGAATCTGTAGATTGCTTTTCATAAGATGGCCATTTTCACTGTGCCAATCCTACTTATTCATGAGCATGGGAGATATTCCCATCATCTGATACTGTCTTCAAAGTTTTTCTTCAGGAGCTTGAACCTCTTGTCATACAGATCTTTCAGATGTGTGGTTAGATTTACACCAAGATATTTTATATTATTCAAAGCTATTATAATGGGTGTTGTTTCCCTAATTTCTTTCTCTGGCCATTTATCATTTTTATAAAGGAGGGCTATGATTATTTGAGTTAATTTTGTATCTAGCCACTTTGCTGCAGTGATTTTCAGCTGTAGGAGTTCTCTGATAAAACTTTTGGGGATGATTATGTACAATATCATATCATCTGAAAATAGCCTTATTTTGACTTCTTCCTATCCAATTTGTATCCACTTTATCTTCTTTAGTTGTCCTATTATTCTGGCTAGAACTTCAAGTACTAAATTGAATAGATAGGGAAAGAGTGGGTGTCTTGTCTTGTTCCTGATTTTAGTGGAAATGCATTAGGATCTCTCCATTTTGTTTGATGTTGGCTATTGGCTTGCTGTATATTGCTTTGATTGTATTTAGGTATGTGAACTGTATCTCTGATTTTTCTAATACCTTTAACATGAAAGGGTGTTCGATTTTATTGAAGGTTTTCCAGCATCTAATTGAATGATCATGTGATTTTTTTTCTTTCAGTTTGTTTATATGGTGGATTACATGAATGGATTTTCATGTATTGAACCATCCCTGCATCCCCGGGATGAAGCTCACTTGATCTTGAAGGATGATGTCTTTGATGTTTTCCTGGATTCTTTTTGTGAGTATTTTATTGAGTATTTTTTGTGTCAATGTTTATAAAGGATATTGGTCTGAAGTTCTCATTCTTTTTTGAATCTTTGGGTGGTTTAGGCATCAAGGTGATTGTGGCCTCAAAGAATGAGTTTTCCAGTGTTCCTTTTGTTTCTATTTTGTGGACAAGTTTGAGGAATATTGGTATTAGCTCTTCTTTGAAAACCACCTGTCTCTGGCCTTTTGTTTGGGGTTGGTAAACTTTTAATGACTGCTTCTGTTTCTTTAGAAATTATGGGGCTGTGGAAATAGTTTACCTCATCTTCATTTAACTTTGGCAAATGATATCTATGTAGAAAATCATCCATTTCTTTAAGGTTTTCCAGTTTTGTGTAGTACAGGCTTTTGAACTAAGAACTAATGATTCTTTAAATTTCCTCAGAGTCAGTTGTTATGTCTCCCTTTTCATTACTGATTTTGTTTATTTGGAAACTGTTTATCTGCCTTTTTTGTTAGTTTGGCTAGGGGTTTGTTGTTTATCTTGTTGATTTTCTAAAAGAACCAGCTCTTGGGTTTGTTGATTCTTGCTATTGTTTTCTGTTTCTAACTGATTGATTTCAGTCCTGATTTTGATTACTTCCTTCCTTCTACTCCTCTTTGATGTGCTTACCTCCTTTCTTTTCTAGAGCTTTCAGGTATACTTTTAAATTGCTTGAATGAGAACTTTCCTCTTTTCAGAGGTACTTAGTGTTATGATCTTTCCTCTTAGCACTGCTTTCATTCTGTCACATAAATTTGGTTATTTAGCCCTAATCTTCAATGAATTCTGGAAAGTCTTTAATTTCTTTCTTTATTCTTCTCTGACTAGAGATCATTGAGTAGAGAGTCGTTCAATCTGGTATTTCTGTTGTTGTTGAAGGCCAGCTTTAACCCATAGTGGTCTGATAACATAAATGAAATATTTCAATTTTCCTAGACCTGTTGAGGCTTGCTTTATGAATGACTATATGGCCAGTTTGGGAAAAAGTATCCAGGAGGTGCTGAGAAGAGGATTTATTTTTTGGATTTGGGTGAAATATTCTATCGATGTCTGTTCAGTCCATTTGATTCATAGTGTCTGTTTCTTTCATTATTTCTCTGTTTAGTTTTTTTTATTTTTTATTTTTTTTTTGTTCCTAGATCTTAACAGTTGGTGAGAGTAGGGTGTTGAAAGTCTTCCACTATTAATATGTTGGGGTTGATGTATGATTTAAGCTTTAGCAATGTTTCTTTTGCAAATGAGGGTGCTGTTGTGTTTGGGGCATAGATGTTCAGTATTGAGATATCATCTTGGTAGTTTTTTTCCTTTGATGAGTATGAAATGTGCTTCCCTGTTGCTTTTGATTAATTTTGGTTGAAAGTTGATTTTATTAGATATTAGGATGGCTACTCCAGTTTGCTTCATGGATTGTTTTGTTTGGAATACTTTTTTCCAGCTCTTTTTTAAAATCTATTATTTATTTATTTGCATTCCAGATTTTATTTCCCTCCCCTGCCAACCCTCTGACAGTTCCACATCCCATACCTCCTCCTGATCCCCTGTCTCCATGAGGATGTCCTCATCCCCCACCCCACACCCAAACAAACCTCTAAACTCCCTGGGGCCTCCAGTCTTTTGAGGGTTAGGTACATCTTATCTGACTGAACCCAGTCCCGACAGGCCTCTGCTGTATATATGTTGGGGGCCTCATATCAATTGGTGTATACTTCCTAGTTGTGGTGCACTGTCTGAGAGATCTCAGGGATCCAGGTTAGTTGAGACTGCTGATCCTCCTACAGGGCCATCCTCCTCCTCAGTTTCTTCCAGCTTTTCCCTAATTAAACCACAAGGGTCAGAAGCTTCTGTTCATTGGTTGAGTGCAAATATCTGCATCTGACTCTTTCTGCTGCTTGTTGGGTCTTTCAGAGGGCAGCCATGATAGGTATCTTTTTGTGAGTGCTCCATAGCTTCAGTAATAGTGTCAGGACTTGGGGCCTCCCCTTGAGCTGGATCCCACTTTGGGCTTGTCCCTGGAACTTCTTTTTCTCAGGTTACTGTCCATTTCTATCCCTGCAGATCTTTCAGGCAAGAACAATTATGGGTCAGAGTTTTGACTATGGGATGGAAACTCCCTCCCTCACTTGATGCCCTGTCTTCCTGCTTGAGGTAGGCTCTATAAGTTTTCTCTCTCTACTGGTAGGCATTTCATCTAAGGACCCTCACTTTGAGTCCTGAGAGTCTTTCAAATCTCAGGTGTCTGGTGCATTCTGTAGGGTCCCCTCAACCTCCTACCTCCCGAGGTTGCCTGTTACCATTCTTTCTGCTGGCCCTCATGGCTTCAGTCCTTTCCCCTCACCCAATACCAGATCATACCAGATCATGTTCCACTCTACCCCCAACCCCATCCATTTTCGGTCCTAGTTCCCTCCCTCTCTCCCCACTTGTGATTGCTTTCTTCTACCTCCCAAGTGGGACTGAAGTGTCCTCAATTGGGCCCTTCAACTTTTTGATCTTTTTGAGTTCTGTGGAGTGTATCTTGGGTATTCTGTATTTTTTATTCTTCTAATAGCCACTTAGTGAATACATACTATGCGTGTTTTGGGGGCCTGAGTTACCCCACTCAGGATGATATTTTCTAGTTCCATCCATTGGCCTGAAAAACTGAGGATGTCCTCATTCTTAATAGCTGGGTAGTATTCCATTGTGCAAATGAACCACACTTTCTGTATTTGTTCTTCTGTCATGGAACATCTGGGATGTTTCCAGGAGGTTCTGGCTATCACAAACAAAGCCACTATGAACATAGTGGAACACTTGCCCCTGTGGCTTAGTGGGGCATCTTTTGGGTGTATTTCCAAGACCGATATTGCTGGGTCTTCAGGTAGAACTATTTCCAGTTTTCTGAGGAACATCCATATTGATTTCCAGAGTGCTTGTACCAGTTGACAATCCCACCAGCAGTGGAGGAGTGTTCCTTTTTCTCTACATCCTTGCCAACATGTGTTGTCACCTGTGGTTTTGATCTTAGTCCCTCTGATTGGTGTAAGGTGGAATCTTAGGGTCGTTTTGATTTGCATTTCTCTGATCACTTAAGAACTTTGAACATTTCTTTAGGTGTTTCTCAGCCATTGGAGATTCCTCTGTTGTGAACTCTTGGTTTAGTTCTATACCCCACTTTTTGATTGGGTTGTTTGGTTTTTTGGTGGTTAGGTGGCATTATGTGCTTGTGGTTCTCTCCTATTGGCTTTGTTGTGAGATGCTTAATACCTTGTCTTTTCTTTGGTGTAAGTACTTTCCTTTTGTTGGAGTTTTCCTTCTAAGATCCACTCGATTTGTAGGTAGATACTGTTTGAATTAGGCTTATCCTGGAATATTTTGCTTTTTCCATCTATGTTGATTGAGAATTTTGTTGGGTATAGTAGTCTTGAGTGGCATTTGTGTTCTCTTAGAGTTTTCATGACCTCTGACCAGGCTTTTCTGGCTTTCATAGTCTCTGTTGAGAATTCAGGTGCAATTCTTATAGGTCTGCCTTTGTATGTTACTTGGCCCTTTTCCCTTGCAACTTTTAATACTCTTTCTTTGTTCTGTGTGTTTAGTGTTTTGATTATTATGTGACGAGAAGATTTTCATTTCTGGTCCCATTTATTTGGTGTTATATAGGTTCCTTGTACCATTATGGCCATCTCTTTCTTTAGGTTGGGGAAAATTTCTTCTATGCTTTTGTTGAAGACATTTTCAGGTCCTTTGAGCTGGTATTCTTCGTTTTTCTCTGTTCTGATTATTCTTAAATTTGGTCTTTTCATTATGTCCTGAATTTCCTGGATGCTTTGAG
The DNA here is from genome assembly GCA_028551405.1 of Uromys caudimaculatus. Classification (NCBI taxonomy): domain Eukaryota; kingdom Metazoa; phylum Chordata; class Mammalia; order Rodentia; family Muridae; genus Uromys; species Uromys caudimaculatus. The sequence goes on from CM052703.1 coordinate 105,517,356, forward strand.
TTAGGAGTTTTTATGTTTTGAATTTTCTTTGACTGTTGTGTCAATCTCTTCTATGGTATTTTCTACACCTGAGATTCTCTTTTATATCTGTAGTATTCTGTTGGTGATACTTACATCTATAATTCCTAACCTCTTTCCTAGGTTTTCCATTTCCAGGTTTACCTCCATTTGTTTTTTCTTTATTGTTTCTACTTCCATTTTTAGATCTTGTACTGCTTTATTCAATTTATTGTGTTTTCCTGTATTTATTTAAGGGATTTATTTGTTTCCTCTTTAAGGGCTTCTACCTATTCACCTGTGTTTTCCTGTATTTCTTTCATTAAGTTATTTATATCCTCCTTAAAGGACTCTATTCTCTTCATGAGATTGGATTTTAGGTCAGCTTCCTGATTTTCAGGTGTGTTGGTGTATTCAGGGCTTGTTGTGGTGGAAGAATTGGGTGCTGATGATGCCCAATTATATCGGCTTCTGTTGCTTATGGTTTTGTGCTTGCCACTCACCATCTGGTTATCCTTGGTGTTTGCTGGTCTGGGTGGCTCTGTCTGGAGTCTGCCTTTTTTGTCCCTGGGTTGCTTCAGGTCTCCAGGTAGGCCTGCTGTCTTGGCTGTAGCAGACCTCTTGTGGGGCCTTCCAACTGGGAACTCTTCAGAGAGGCAGAGAAGCTGCTGATCTGTTGCTCTGGCTACAGTAGATCTCCTGGAAGGCCTTTAGACTGTTCAGTCTTCAGAGGAACAATCAAGTGTCCTGTGTGAAGATGTTCTCCAGGGTGGTCTACAGACTATGATTTCTGTTTCCCTGTGTGCAGCAGAACTCCCAGGAGGCTTTCAGTCTTTTGGATCAGTTTCCCTGCATGGTACAGAGTCCCTCGAAGGTCTTCAGACTGTGGTGTCTGTTTTCCAGTTGCCCTGTGTACAGAGGACCTCCTGGGATGACTTCAATCTGTGGTGTCTTCAGGGGAGCAGTCAAGCTGGTGATCAGTTGCTCAGTTGCCTTGTGTGGAGCAGATCTCCTGGGATGCATTAGGCTGTGGTGTCAGCTCTGAGTGCAGTAGATCTTCTGGGGTGGCTCAAAATATGGTGTCTTCAGGGAAGCAGACTGGCTAGCAATCTGCCCCAGCAGAAAGGACTGGGTGGAAGGGGTGTCATATTCAGAGAGGGGCAGGGGTTTTGGTGAGTGATGGGTCCTGAGCCCACTGCTCTCCCAGCAGCAGCTCTGGGATTTCAGGGCTGGGGGTTCTTACCTCTGCTCTGAGTGCAGCGGATCCTTTAGGATGGCTCAGGATATGGTATCTTCATGGGAGCAGACCAGCTAACAGTCTGCCCCAGCAGAAAGGCTTTTTTTCCCAGCTCTTTACTCTGAGGTCATATCTATCTTTATGGCTGAAGTGTGTTTCTTGTATGCAATGATGGATTTTGTTTTTGCATCCATTCTGTTAGGTTCTGTCTTTTATTAGAATATTGAGTTTATTGATGTTGAGAGATACTAATGACTAGTGATTGTTATTTTCCATTATTTTGATGTTGGCATTGTTAGTGTGTGTGCTTTCCTTGTTTATGTTCTAAGGAATTACTTATTTTCTGTGTCTTTTGGATGTAGTTATCCTCATTGCATTGGAGTTTTCTTTCTAGATTTTTCTGTAAGGCTGGATTTGTGAATAGATTTTGTTCAAAATTGAATTTGTCTTGAAATATCTTTTTTTCTCCCTCTATTGTGATTGAGAGTTTTGCTAGGTATAGTAGTCTAGCTTAGTACATGTTGTGTCTTTAGAGATTGCAAGGCTATTCTAGCACTTACAGTCTCTGTTGAGAAGTTGGGTGTAATTCTTATAGGTCTGCCTTTTTATGTTACCTGGACCTGTCCCCTTTCTGCTTTTACTATTCTTTCTTTGTTGTATAGATTGTGTGTTTTGATTATTATGTGCCAGGAGGATTTTTCTTTTCTTGCCTAGTCTAATTGATGTTCTGCTATCTTCTTTTATGTTCAGAGGCATCTCTTTCTTTAGGTTAAGTAAGTTATCTTTTATGATTTGTTGAGAATATTTTCTGGGCCTTGGAGCTGGGATCTTCTTCTATTCCCATTATTCTTAGGTCAGGCGTTTTCATGGTATCCCAGATTTCCTGGATCTTTGTGTGAGGAATTTTTAAGATTTAACATTTTCTTTGACTGACATATCAATTTATTCTTTTGTACCTTGTATGCGTGAGATTCTCTCTTCCATTTCCTGTACTTTGTTGGTGATGCTTGCATCAGTTGTTCCTGTTCTTTTCCCTAGGTTTTCCATCTCTAGTATTTCTTTAGTTTGTGCTTTCTTGATTGCTTCTATTTCCACTTTCAGTTCTTGGACAGTTTTATTTATTTCTTTCACCCATTAATTGTATTTTCCTGTGTGTCTTTAACAAATTTATTTGTTTCCTCTATCTAGACCTCTATCTGTTTGATTGTATTTTCCTGTATTTCTTTAAGGGGTTCATTCATTTCCTATTTTTAGGCCTCTATCATCTTTGTAAGATTGGATTTAAGGTCATTTTCTTGTTTTTCAGTTGTGTTAGGATATTCAGGACTTGTTGTAGTGGTGTAGCTCTACTTTGGAGGTGTCACATTGCCCTGACTTTTGCTGATTGTGTTATTTTGAGGCCATTTAGCAATCTTGATGGTATTGATCTCTGGAAGTTCTTGTTCTAGTAGGCATTGGGAAGAGGTTGAACCTTGGTGGTTCTGGTGTGTCAGGCCTCTGGGGGATATCCTTGGGTTGTATGTTTCCAGGTCTGTGTATCTGTATGGCTTAGGGGCCTCAGGTTCAATAAAGGTGGGTGAGAGGTGGCAGTAGAATCCCTGACCTAGCAGGTTGCTCATGGCAGCTTGATTTGGCCCAAGAGCTCAGCAGGCAAGAAAGATGGGGGGGAGGGTGGAGGGAAGGACGCTTACATGTATGATTCAGGAGTGTCAGGTTTGATGAAGGTGGGAAGAGAGGTAGTAGGAGAGTGGAGTTCCCCCTGGGACATCAGGCTGCTCAGGCTGCTCAGGTCTAGTGGGCTCAACAAGCAGGGAATACGGGTCGGGGAATGGAAGCTAAACTACAGTCTCAGGTCTGATGAAGGTAGGAGGAGAAGCAGCAGAAGAATGCACTTTCCAACTTCTTACAACTATGAAAATGGAGACTACAAAATATCCTTTACATTATGTATTCAATGAAATTAGCAAGTAAAATACACACTATAACCTCTAAGGATGTTGAATTTAAGTTAGCCAATTTCTTTGTTGTGCACGCAGATGAAGTATAGCTACAACAAATGAATGTTCCACATGTCTTAAAATATCCTGAAGTCAGAAATGTGTAAAGTAATAGCTGCTATTTCAAAAGATTGACCGCCTATTATATTAAAAGCAGACAATTTCTATACACATGTACTTAATGATGCCAACTATGTTCCCTGAATGAGTGAGAGATTCTTTTAGAGAAGTCCTGATGACAATTATCCATTGGCCTGGTAACTTTCAGCTATTAAATAGTTTCATTATGATTGTTTTAGTTTCAACATAGGAAACAAAATCACATGTGTGGAAATGATGTTTGTCTTTTGGTCACAGGCTTAAAATAACCATCCAGGGCAAATAAGGACAACATGAATATATTAAAGACAAAATATAATGAAGAGAAGAAACAGAAAACCAGCTTAAGAGTGGGAAAAACTATATGAAAAACCTTTCATGTCAGCATTTTACCCATTTTGTAATTTTTATGATATCAAATAGTCTCAGCTTAAAGAAATCTAACATTCATATAGTTCAAACACTCATATCTCTGTGGCTAAAAGAAGTCATCCACAGCAAAAGCATGCTAGTCTGGATCAAAACATGTTAGCCTCCTGACTCTTTGTTCAGAGCTCTCTACATTAGTGTCTTCTTCACAATGGTTAGGGTTTAGTTTCTCAATTTTGTAGTATGATTTTATATATCTAGAGATCAGTGCCTACTTTACTAAGCACGCATGAATACTATACTGTATAGTATTTTGCAGCTCTATTTTATAGATTCTGTAAATCCAGAGTCTACACAAGAGTAAAATGGTTGGTTTTGATATCAGTTGGCTTTGGTATTTCCTAGGTAGATATAAGGATGTTTGCCTAAGAATAATTACACTATCTTTGTCTTTTCCCAGATACTTTACCTTTACCTAACAGGAAGAGACAACTGTTGTTTAAGTTTACAAACTGAATTCTATGAAGGACTAGAAAGCAATAACAAGAGACTTATTCTTCTGTACAACCATATATATTATAATGGATCTGTCTTCTACCCACACTTAGTTCATTGAACAGTTTGAAGAGACTGCACAACATTTACCAAAGTATCTTTAACTTTTGTCTGTTGATGTAACAAAAGCAACTTAAGAGAGAAAGATTTATTATTGCTTAAAGCTCAAGGTGCAGGCCATGATGGTAGAGGAGTGTGCCAGGCTGTGTGTCTGCCTTGCCTTTGGGGTGCCTGGAGTGCTGCTGCCTGCATGTCCTCAGGGGAGCCACAACACAGTATGTAATGGGGGTCATCAGTGTTTTTCTGGGTGGGAAACAGTGGAATCTGGGAAATTTGCTGCGGTTTCTACTCTTCTGTGTACTGCTGGGAGTTGGGGACAGGGGTCTCTGTTCAAGGTGTCCATGCACCAGGCATTAAGAGGAAGGCAGAGCTCAGGACTGGGGTAGATCCTAGTTTGGTTCCAGGCGAGTGGCAAGAATAAGAAGGAAAGAAAGCCTTTTCTGGGAGATTTAGACTGTCCTTGCTTGTTCAAACTGCTTTATTTGATGGCAAATATGAATGCATACACCTGACTCAGAGTGAACCAGGGATTAAATATCTTTTTGCAAAAAGGAATGCCCAGGAAAGGAAACATGTCGGCTGAACACTTGAGACCTATCTAGATACTTCATTAATGTGGAGAATTTGTTTTCTTTTCTTTTTTTTTTTTTTTATTCTACCCGATTTTTCCTCAGGTAGAGGTGAGTGTGGGGATTTAGAATCTCTAGAATAAGGTCAGAGAAAGAGAAAACCTGATAACAAGGGAGTCTCTCATTTTGTGCCAAGATCGGAGGCTATCTGGTCATGCTGGACTTCAACCATAATTAGTTGAGTTTTCCCACAGGAGTGAAGTCAATAGGAGCTTGAAGCAGCTGTTCAAACTGCACCCACAGCCAGGACAAAGAGAGATATGTGTATGATTCTACTCAGCTTATTTTTTTTCATTTGATTCTTTTCAAGATCCCATCATGGAATTGTGCCATCTACAGTGAATGGATCTTCCCTTCTCAATTAATATAATTGAGACATTCTTTCAGTGTGAGCAATTGCCACACAAGCCTCTTGGCATGAGTTTGATTCCTAGAACCCAGGAGAGAATTGACTCCCAAATATTGTCCAGTGAACACGCTGTGAATTCTGTAAACTGCACAGACATTCACACCTTCACAATCCTGCACACCTGACACAAACACATAACTTGACACAGAACAGACAGACAGACACACACACACACACAGACACAGACACACACATTCACACACATACACACACACACACACACACACACACACACACACACACACACACACACACCCCTAGCCCTTTCTCACAGGCATGCTCAGTGGCTCTTCTTCTAGGTGAGTCTAGACTCTGTATAGTTAATAATGCTAATCATCACAGGTTTCAAAGAGAAAATTCAGAGAAAAATGCTTAGAAGGTTCTTCTTGAAATGAGAATAGATAAATTAGATTTATAGTATACCAGTAAGTGTGGTCTGTGCAGCATTTGGTCATAACAGATAAATAAGGCTTCACTGGACCAGCCACTAGTCTTCTTTCTGAGACAGGAGTTCAGAATAAAATGAAACCAGTTTATCTGCAACCCTCTCTGAAAACACATCAGGCAGAACTCATGTCAGACTACTCACACTGTGTGGAATTCTTCTGGCCTCTGAGCCCATCTGCACTCACATCCAATTTGTATGCCATGACTCATTATAGTTATTTATTATGTAAACCATAGTAGGGACTACTTTGTAAATTGTCACTTCCAAGTTACCTTACTTTTTCTGAGTGACCTCCTTGCTGTTGTGTATCAAGCATTCTGAAAAGATAGGGCTAGAAGAAAATAATTTTCTATTTGAAGTGGATATTCCAAACCTTTGTGTGAAAATTACGGTTGTTATCATTTCACTAATTTTATCCAAGGAACTGCTGAGGAAACACCTGAGACAAAACCACCAGATGCCTATAGATAAATAGTAGTCTCCATTTCTATAATATACCAGATGTATTCTCATATCAGAATTACTGCCATGAACATCTGGCATTCTGAGTAATTTACTCATAATTTATCAAGATGTTTCGTAGCAATGTCATAAGAGAGACTACAAATACTGGCATGTTTTCCATCAAATCTAGGGAAGGTACCACGGGCATATTAGGATATTATGAAATCAATTATTAACAATTAAGGAAATCTAGTTCTTTTAAACTCAGTATACTCAGAAGTATAAATTAAATATTAATATTGCTCAAAAGATTTAACATAGAAAATTAGTACAGTGAACACTCTAAATAATAAGCAATCCTCTCATTTCCAAGTTAAACACAGGGAATCAGTTTACAGTTTATAATCAGTCCTTTGAAATATCCCCAGTGAAGCCTGTCTATGAAAAATGCATCATCAACTTTATTTATAAAAGTCAAATAAGAGAGAAATGGTTCCTTAATCAGTATATAGGTAAGATTTTTTCTCCCTAAGTAATAATTATATTTAGCTAAAAGCAAATACTCAGGCTGCACATTTGCATTCATTCAGCTGGCTCTCTGGCCTCCTCTCCCCCCAATACCTGATCCCGTTCCCCATTTCCCTGTCCCTTCTTTCTCCCACCCTTATTCCGCCTTCCCTCTACCTTCCATGAATATTGCCTTCCTCTTTCTAAGTGGGATTGAAACATCTTCACTTGGCTGTTCTTCTTGTTAAACTTATGTTCTGTAGATTGTATCCTAGGTATCCTGTACTTTTAGACTAATATCCACTTATTAGTGAGTATATACCATGTATGTCCTTTTGGGTCTGTGTTACTTCACTCAGGATGATATTTTCTATTTCCATCCATTTTCCTGCAAATCCAGTGATGTTCATATTCTTAATAGCTAAGGAGTATTCCATTTTGTAAATGAATCACATTATCTGAATCCATTCTTCCATTTTGGGACATCTGGGTTGTTTCCAGCTTCTGGTTATCACAAATAGGGCCACTATGAACATAGGGAAATGTGCTCCTGTGACATGGTGGGGCATCGTTTGGGTATATGCCCAAGCGTGGTATAGTTGGGTCTTCAGGTAGATCTATTTCCAATTTTCTGAGGAACTGCCAGATTTATTTCCAGTGTGGTTGTACCAGTTTACAATTCTCCCAGCAATGAAAGAGTATTCCTCTTTCTCTACATCCTCATCGGCATGTGCTGTCACATGAGTATTTTTTTTTTTTTTTTGGTTAACTTCTTGAGTTCTTTATATATTTTGGATATGAGCCCTGTATTGGATGTGGGGTTAACGAAGATTTTTTCCAAAGCTGTAGGTTGCCAATTGGTCCTATTGACTGTATCTTTTGCCTTACAGAAGGTTTTCAGTCTCGTGGAGTTCCATTTATCAATTGTTGATCTTAGAGCCTGAGCCACTAGAGTTCTATTTTGGAAATTTCCCCCTGTGCCATTGAGTTCAAGGCTTTTCTCCACTTTCTCTTCTATTCAATTAAGTGTATCTGGTTCTAGGTTGAGGTCCTTGATCTACTAGTACTTGAGCTTTGTGCAAGGTGATAAATATGGATCTATTTTTGTTTTTCTACATACAGACCACCAGTTAGACCAGCATCATTTATTTGAAGATGCATTCTTTTTTCATTGTATGTTTTTGGCTTCTTTGTCATGGATCAAGTGTCCATAACTGTGTGGGCTTATTGCTGGATCTTTGATTCTGTTCCACTAATTGACCTGTCTATCTCTTTACCAATATCTTGTGGTTTTTATCATTATTGTTCTGTAGTACAGCTTGAGGGTAGGGATGGTGATTCCCACAAAAGTTTTTTTTTTTTTTTTTTATTGTTATGAATTGTTTTGGCTGTCCTGGGTTTTTATTTTTCCATGTGAAACTGAGAACTGCTTTTTCATGATTGTGAAAAATTGTGTTGGAGTTTTGATGGACATTGTATTGAATCAGGATATTGCTTTTGGTAAGATAGCCATTTATAATATGTTAATTCTACTTATCCATGAGCATAGGAGATCTTCTGAGGTCTTCTTCAATTTCTCTTTTTGGTGATTTGAAGTTCTTGTCATACAGATCTTTCACTTGCTTGAGGTAATCTAATCACAAAAGAACACACTGGTATGCACTCAATGATAAGCGGATATTAGCCTCAAAGCTCGGAATCCCCAAGACACAATTCACAGACCACATGAAACTCAAGAAGAAGGAAGACCAAAATGTAGATGCTTTGGTCTTTCTTAGAAGGGAGAAAAAATACTCATGGGAGAAAATATGGAGAAAAGATGTGGAACAAAGACTGAAGGAAAGGCCATCCAGAGACTGCTCCACCGGGGGATCCATCCCATATACAGACACCAAACCCACATACTATTGTGGATGCCAAGAAGTTCATGCTGGCAGGTGTCTGATATAGCTGTCTCCTGAGAAGCTTTACCACAGCCTGAAAAATACAGAGGCAGATGCTCTCAGCCAACCATTTGAGTGAGCACAGCATCCCCAGTGGAGGAGTTAGAGAAAGGACTGAAGGAGTTGAAGGGGTTTGCGACCCCACAGGAAAAACAATATCAATCAACCAGACTCTCAGAGCTCCCAGAGACTAAACCACCAACCAAAGAGTACACATGGAGGGACCCATGGCTCCACCACATCTGTAGCAGAGGATGGCCTTGTTGGGCATCAATGGGAGGAGAGGTCCTAGGTCCTGTGAAAGCTCCATGCCCCAGTGTAGGGGAATGCAAGGGCAAAGAGGTGGGGGCCAGTGGGTGGGTTAACACCCACATTGAAGCAGGGGGAAAGGGGTGAGATAGGGGGTGTCCATAGGGGAAACCAGGAAAGAGAATAACATTTGAAATGTAAATAAAGAAAATATCTAATAATAAAAAAAAGAGTTACACCGAAATGTTTTATACTATTTGTGGCTACGGTGAAGAGTGTTGTTTCCCTAATTTCTTTCTCAACCTGATTATCATTTGTATAAAGGGAGGCTATTGATTTGTTTGAGTTAATTTTATGTTCATTCACTTTGCTGAAGTTGTTGATCAGCTGTAGAAGTTCTCTGGTAGAATTTTTGGGCTTGCTTATCTATGTTATCTTATCATCTGCACTTAGTGATACCTTGACTTCTCCTTTTACTATGTAGATCCCTTTGATATCCTACTTTTGCTTTACTGCTCTAACTAGAATTTCAAGTACTGTATTGAATAGATAGAGAGTGTGCTGCCTTGTCTTGTCCCTGATTTTAATGGGATTGCTTCAAGAAAAATGGACAATGGGCCTGACCCCCCCCCATCCTCCTGGAGTTTGGACCACCAACCAAAGAATACACATTGATGGACTTATGGTTTGGACCACATATGTGGCAGAGGATGACCTCGATGGCCATCAGGGAGAGAGGAAAGACCCTTGGGCCTGAGGATGTTAGAGGCCTTAGTAAAGGGGAATGTCAAGGCAGGAATATGGGGATGGGTGGTGGTGGGGGGT
>CM052703.1:105527223-105574219 GCA_028551405.1 Uromys caudimaculatus
GAATCTGAGGAAAGACTGACTTACACCAAAAAAAAAAAAAAAAAAAAAAAAAAAAACCAAAAAAAAAAAAAAAACAAAAAAACAAGAATCTCTCCATTTAATTTGATATTGGCTGATGGTTTGCTGTATATTGCTTTCATTATGTTTAGCTAAGGGCTTTGAATTCCTGACCTTTCCAATACCTGTAACACCAAGGGCTGTTGTATTTTGTCAAATGCTTTTTCAACATCTAATGAAATGATCATTTGATTTTTTTCCTTTGAGTTTGTTTATATAATGGATTACATTAATGGATATTTGTATACTTAACTATCCCTGCATCCCTGGGATGAAACCTACTTGATAATATTGAATGATGGTTTTGATGTGTTCTTGGATTAGAGTGTTTTACATCAATATTTATAAGTTAAATTGTTCTAACATTCTCTTTTTTTGTTGAGTGTGTGGTTTAAGTATCAAAGTAACTGTGGCTTCATAGAATGAATTACGCAATGTTCCTTCTGTTTCTACTGTATGGAATAGTTTGAGCAGTGTTGGTTTTAGCTCTTCTTTGAAGTGAAGAACCAGTAAAATTCTGCACTAAAGCCATCTGGTTCTGGTCTTTTTGGTGTTGTTGTTGTTGTTGTTGTTGAGAGTTTTTAATGAATTCCTCAATACTTAGGGCATATGGGGTTGTTCAAACAGTTTACTTGTTCTTTATTTAACTTTGGCATGTGGTATCTGTCTAAAAACCCATCAATTTCATCTAGACTTTCTGGTTTTGTTGAGTAAAGACTATTGTAGTAAGATATGATGATTTTTTGAATTTCCTCAGTTTCTGTTATTATACCTTCCTTTTTATTTCTGATTTTGTTAATTTGGATACTGTCTCTGTGCCCTTTAGTCACCTTGGGTAATGGCTAATATATCTTGCTGATTTTCTCAAAACATCAGTTTGTGGTTTTGTTGATTGTTTATATCATTCTCTCTGTTTCTAATTGGTTGATTTCCACACTTATTTTGATTATTTCCTGATGTCTACTCCTCTTGGGTATGTTTGCTTGCTTTTGTTCTAGGGCTTTCAGGTGTACTGTTAAGTTGCTAGTGTAAGATCTCTCCAGTTTTTTTTTTTTTTTTTAACCAGGACACTTAATGCTCTGAACTCTCCTCTTAGCACTGCTTTCATTGTGCCCATAAGTTTGGGTATTCTGCTTCTTCATTTTCATTAAATTCTAGAATGTCTTTAATTTTTTTCCTTATTTAATGTCTGGCCAAATTATCATTAAGCAAAGAGTTGTTTAGTATCCATGGATATGTGAATTTTCTGTTGTTTTAGTTGTTATTGAAGTCTAGAACTAGTCCTTGGTAATTTGAGAGGATTCATGGAATTCTTTCAATCTTGTTGTATCTGTTGAGGCTTGTTTTGTGTCTGATTATGTGGTAAACTTTGGAGAAGGTACATAAGATGCTGAGAAGAAGGTGTATTATTCTGTTTTAAGGCGAACTGTTCTGAATATATCTGTTAAATCTATTTGGTTCATAACTTCTAATAGTGTCATTTTGCCTCTGTTTAGTTTCTGTTTCAATGGCCTGTCTGTTGGTTAGAGTGGGGTGTTGATGACTCCCAATATTATTGTGTGAGGTTCAATATGTGTTTTGAGCTTTAATAACATTTCTTTTACAAAAGGGGTGACCTTTCATTTGGAGCATCAATGTTCAGAACTGAGATTTCATATTGATGGATTCTCCATTGATGAATATGAAGAGTCCTATCCCATCTCATTTGATAACTTTTGTCTGAAAATCTATTTTATTGGATATTAGAATGGCAATTCCCACTTGTTTCTTGGGATCATTTTCTTGGAGGACTTTTTTCCAGCCTTTAACTCTGAGGTAGTGTCTGTCCTTGTCATTGAGTGAAATAAATTTACAAAATCAGCACCAAGAAAAAGTTAAAGCTGGAAAGAATATACTTGAAAAGTGAACTACCCACTTTTGAATGATCAGTGAGCCACTGAAGAAATCAGTGAGGAAATTCAAATTCTTGAAATCAAATGGAAGTGCTATCACAATTAATAGGATAGAGCTAAGTCAGTTCTAAATGCCAGATTATATTGCTAAAAGTATTCACAGCAAAGAATCATTTAAACATCACATAAATATCATAATGATGTACAACAAAGTCTTAAAAAAGAAAAACAAGAACAGTCAAAACTGATGAAGAGTGAATGGCAAGAAATAATACAGAATATGGTAGAAATTAATGAAGTAGAGATGATAAAAGCAAGGTATAGAGTGAATGAAATAAAAAACTTGAAAAGATAAAGATGATTAACAACCCTTTATGCAAAACTAATCATAAGAAGACACCCAGAAGGATTGATGAAAACAAATTTGCAACATATTCCATGGGATCCTAAGGATCACAAGGGAGTATTTTAAAAATGTACATTTCCCCAGAGCTGAAAAACCTAGAAGAAGTGGAGGGATTCTTAAAAATATATAGTCTAACAAAATTCAGTCAAGAAGTAAACCCACATGTGAAGCAATGAGATTAAATCAGTAAATGAGACCTCCCACAAAGAAAGCCTAGTAACAGATCCACTGCTGATTTCTATTGAATGGTTTATTTTTATTTATTTATTTTTTTATTATTTTTTGATGCTTTATTTACATTTCCAATGTTTACCCCTTTCTAGGTCTCCTCTTTGGAAACCACCTATCCCTTCCCCCTCCCCCACCTCTATGAAGGAATTCCACCTCCCACCCACCCACGCAACCACTCCCATATTCCCACCTTGACATTCCCCTTTTCTGGGGCCTCTCCTCCCCGTGATGGTCAACAAGGCCCTCCTCTGCCACATATGTGGTCTGAACCATGGGTCCCTCGATGTGTATTCTTTGGTTGGTGGTCCAGCCTCCAGGAGGACCGGGGATCATGCCAGTTGACACTGTTGCTCCCTCCATGGGGCTGCAGACTCCCTCAGCTCCTTCAGTCCCTTCTCCAACTCCTCCATTTGGGACCTCACTCTCAGTCCAGCGGTTACTGTAAAGTGAAACTTGTGTATTCCAGACTATTTGGCTAATATCCACTTATCACTGAGTACATACCCTGTTCGTTCTTTTGTGACTGAGTTACCTTGCTCAGGATGATATTTTCAAGTCCCATCCATTTGCCTGCAAATTTCATTAAGTCATTGTTTTTAATAGCTGAATAGTACTCCATTGTGTAAATGTACCACATTTTCTGTATCCATTCCTCTGATGAGGGACATCTGGGTTGTTTCCAGCTTCTGGCTATTATAAATATGGCTGCTATGAACATAGTGGAGCATGTGTTTTTATTACATGTTGGAGCATCTTCTGGGTATATGCCCAGGCATGGTATTGGTACAGTAATAGGCAGGTAGATCAATGGAATAGAATTGAAGACCCAGAAATGAACCCACACACCTATGATCACTTGATCTTTGACAAAGGAGCTAAAACCACCCAGTGGAAAAAAGACAGCATTTTCAACAGATGGTGTTGGTTCAACTGGCGGTCTATTGAATGTTTAATGAAATAATGAAGGCAATGTTTCTCAAACTTTTACAAAATAGAAATGGAAGGATCATTATTTTGTTATCTCAGTATTACCTTGACACCAAAATTGGATATAAACACACACACACACACACACACACACACACACACACACACACACACACACACTAAAATAAAAATTGCAGAACAATTTACCTAATAATCATACACTTTGAAACTCTAGCAAAACGCTAGCAAACTGAATTTAAGTACACATAATAGCAAAGAAATTAAAATTCAATGAAACTTTAGTCGATAAAATGTTGCTCCATATTGACATTTTCTTCACTTATTTACAATGTTGTTACAATAAATATCACATCCTCATACTTTTGACTTTTGTTGAGGATAAGCATAAATTACTACTTCAGCTCAAAAATTTAATAGCTAATGTTAAAAATTTCAACTAAAATAGAAATTCATGCATGAATCTTAATTATTTCCAAATTAACATAAAATGCAATAAACTGAGATGTTTCTAGAGGAGTTAGATTTTTAATAAACTCTTTGTGTGATGGTCTTCATGTTCTTGTGATACAATCTTATCAAAATGGACACATTTTTCATATTCTGGTGAATATGAGAATTGTGCCTATTACTGCTGGCTAGGGAAACCGTTTTAAGCATCCAGATGCCAAGAATGCCCTAAGGGAACTTAGTAGAGTGGCTAGAGTTCAAGCAGCTCAGATGTATGTAAACAATCTCATGGTACAATCGAGCAGGACTAGTGGTAGGACAATATCTGGACAGAAAGGGCTGCTGGACTTCCCTGTCCTGCAAGACCGAGATCAGCCATCCTGGAACCTCAGAACAGATGATGAATGTTTAGCAAATTGTGACTCTAGACTTAAAAACATCTCTTTAGTTGTTAACTAGCTTCCTGGAACCTTGTAGCTGACATATACATAGTCACTTCTTTGTGATTATGCTTCATCTCTCCCATTTTGCCACCCCCATTTTCTCAAGACACCTGGGTTTCTTCCATGGTATATTTCTGCCCAAGTTTCTTCTCAATTTTACCAAACTTAAGGATCCAGCATCCCTCAGGCATGGGCACAGTTTGTAATTTACTATAAAAATGAGAGGCAAGCAAGCAACTTGGCTGTATAAAAATGTTTGAATGTTTCCTGCCTGTACTCAGTTTCATTAAAATTGGCCTCCTATTAAAATGGTCTATAGCTGTTTTAGCTAGGGTCTTACTGCTTTGAACAGACACCATGATCAAGGACAACATTTAATTGGGGCTAGCTTACAGGTTCAGAGTCCATTATCATCAAGACAGGAACATGGCAATATCCAGGCAGGCATAGTACAGGAGGAGCTCAGAATTCTACATCTTCACCTGAAGGCTGCTAGCAGAGTACTGACTTCCAGGCAGCAAGGATGAGGGTCTTAAAGCCCACAGCCACATGACACACCTATTCCAACAGGGCCACACCTTCTAATAATGCCACTCCCTGGGCCGAGCATATACAAAGCATCACACTAGGTTCCCATTTTTGCTGTGTTGTAAGGGAAATAGTCAGTATGACTAGAAGCCTGAACAAACTGGTTCACTAATACTCTGCAAAGTAATGAGCTACAAACATAAATAATTTTTATTTTGATGGAATCAAATTAAACTAAAATAGGGGAAAAGGAAGTATCTCCATATCACCATGCAGAAAAGCAGCCCTTTATCAAATCACCGACTTTGAGGACAGTAGTGGATATCAATTTGGTATCTTTGGGACTCCACCATATCAATATGTGTACTCAGTAGTGAGTAAGCATGATACCTTGTATATCTAAGTACAGAGATCTGTTCCAGAATGACTTTGAGCATGAGGAACAGAATTTCATAGATGCAGTGAAGAAAATTGGCCCAACTTATATATGGCATTTGAAACTCCTTTATAGGATCTTTATTGGGAAATGGACTAACAGCAGGTGAGGGTTGTAGTGAAATACATCCTGCATAGAGTAAGTAGCAAAAGTTAAAGAAAATCACTTAATGATCCTAGAGATTGTGGTCAAACTGAAAAAGTAATGAACAAAGTATAGTAAGCACTGAATCACAGTTATTTTATAGATAGGTAAACCAGGATTCAGAACATTATCTCTGGATTTATTTGTGCTTGTCTGACCAATAGTGTATAGATATGTATATGTATACAGACACACATACAGACACACACACACACACACACACACACACACACACACACACACACACACACAGAGTGAACCTGCCAAAGAAAGTATAAAATAATATAACTTTTAGTCAGCTGAGAGAGAGTCTTTAGGATGCTGTCATGGTGATATATAGTGCTGACTGAGCTTGGACACTAAAAACACAGAGAAAATAAGTTTGCTCATGAATACATACCTAATATGGGTGTATATCAAAAGGCATTAGAAGACTAGCACGTAGTTAGACTTTGTCATACATTGCACGTCCATTGTAAAACAATTTATTATGGGATGTGTTGTATTTCAAATATCAAAAATATCTGCCCACGTAACTGGAAGCTGAGTATGGAGGCTATGTACCTGGACTTAAAGACTGAGTGTTCTACATCCTGCCTGTACCAGGTACTCTTCATTGCATCAATAACATACATATTATTACTACTTCTTCACAGACTCAGCCTACCCATTATTCCAATGCTGGTCTACAGTCCCAGAGTTTCAGAATGTTCTTCCAATTAGTAGTATAATTGTTGTGGCATGATAGCAGTAAAACAGGTAAAAGGAAACATCTATAATAAATGAATATAATAAAATGTATTACTGAACTGCAATACATCAGGCAAAACCCTAAGATTCTAATAAAGTAAATCTATCTGATGAAAACTCAAAGGACAACTCTAAATTTTGAAGAAAATTGAGAGGATTACAAGTAAGAGACCAAGGGGAGCTGTTACCTAATCTCTCTTGATACTTGAGACTGTTTTTCTCAGGGATGGCACATTTTGAGAGCATGTAAGGTCACTGAAAAATACCAGGTGGCTGGCTAGCAAGTAGCCAGTAAATTCCTGGAATGCATTAGGTACAGAGATCATAGGACAAGCACCAGAATACCAGGAGAGTAGAGATCTGATAATGATGAGTATGGACCAGAAAGACAGGTTCAGTGATTTTAATGTGGGTAACCAAAAGACCTCTCCTGGAGGTCAGCACACTCTGCACTCAGTTCAGCAGCTGACTCATTCACAGATAGAGCCAGTGGCAGCACAGTTGCAGACATGCAGACCAAGAGCAATATTGAGAAAAGAGATGGCACAATTTCCAATATATTCTCATTAATCATACAGTTGATGTCATTCTTGATACATAACCCTTCATGATTAATATAAGAATAGATATGTTTAAACTGATTTAAGCATTACACATTTTACATACATTATATTAGAATGCTGCCACTTTATATTATATATTTTATATTGTATACTATACTTCTAAATTGCCAACTAAATAAGATATTTTATAAAGTTTGTAATACACAACTTTCAAATTTATAAAAAAGAATATGAAACATAATTCAAATAATCTGCATATTTTGAAAGTTTATATGGAACTCTAATTTTATCCAAATTACTAGATAAAATAAACTTCATATTTCATTTATATATAGCAACCAAAGTGTTGGTGAATGGCCATGAGCTGTGTTCCTTGAAAGAACAGATTCTAGAAGCAGATTCTAGAAGCACTTTGCAAGAAGTTTATTAAGAAACACCCACCCTTGTCCACAATAAGTACTTTTGAAGGTCTATATCTTAACTGATTTAAACATTATACAGCATGTACATGTATAACATAATTACATGGACTTGCCTTGATTCACATAGAGTTTGTGGTTTACATATAACTACAAAACAAACGTTAAAAATAGTTTTCTCCAGAAAATTCTTTTGGGTTCCTAACTTGATGTGAAGCAAGGCACATCAAGGAGAAAGAGACTTTGCAAGATCAACTCAGCAATATCCTCATTTGATAGGTGTGCATTCATTGCTCCCTTGATCAAGTATGTTGTCTTGAATGGCACACATATCAAGGCTCTTACCGATGGTAGCTTTGGAAAGTACTTCAAATGTGCTATTCCTTAGGATGTCTGTGAGTCCATGACAGATGTTCTGGGTAATTTAGGTATTACTTTAGACGTCTTTGAAAGCTATTTGTCTACTTATCATAAAAGTTTACAGAATTGTGTTAAGAGAGAAAGTTAAATGTATCTCTAGTTTGCAGAGTAAATTTACAGTAAGCAAAACTTTTGCCAGAAATCTGCTAAAAGAGACTAATTACTGTTGGCATCATCAACAAACACTTCATGGAGAAAAGCTTAGTTTTGAAGGAAGAAGATGATTTGTATAAAGGGAAGAAGAAGGAAGTGCTTATTAATACAAAAAGTGTTCCTGATATATGCTAACTTATCATATTAAGAGATAATAAGTTATCTAGTATTAATTTAATTATGCACATAGTAATTCCTTATTCATTAAAGTGTTTATATGTTTCTTTTATGTTACAGTTCACTGTGTAAGATATCTCTTAAAGTGTGTTCAGACTGTCTTCCTAAGCCAGTGCAGAGTATCATTGCATTTATTTTCCAACTCAGCATTCTTTTTCTACCTGTAATGTTTGTACTGTGGTACATCACAACTCCTTTTTGTCTAAGTAAGAGGATTTTTTAATATGCATCTTCAAAGAGGATTGTTACTTCCATGAAAAAAGACTGAAGCCTGAACCACAAGTCTTCTCCTTAATGATACGCAAAGAATGCAGTGACACATCTGTCCAAGAGGACGCAGACACTTGGAGAACAAGTACAGTCAGAGTATCTGAGTATCTTTTCTTTGAGAACTCTCCTTTGCTGAAGCATCTGATACCCAGGCCCAACATGAGCTTTATCTCCTGAGAGGTATATTTTAATTGTTCAGCCTTCTTTTCTGAAGACAAATCTGTCTTTTAGATCCATTTCTTTTAGTTCCTCCTTCTTGTCCTGGCTTATGCTTATGAAGAAATGAATTCATCCCTGAGATTTTCCCAAATGGTTCTCAGCTGTCCACAATTTAAGTTTAAAAATAATTCTGTGTATGCCTTCCCACTCAAGTCATAATGCTAATACAGAGGATTGAGTTTTGTGGAATATTATGAAACAAGTGTAAACTCAATATTTTTAAATGAGTTAGTGTCACTTTTGTGATTGAGCATAAAAAGAAGGGCTCAGACTTGCACTTGTCAGTCCTGGATCCATAATGCGATCAGATACACACATTTCCCCTATATGTGTGCTTGACTGCAGTGGAAAGAGAAAGTTTTGTTAGTGGTTTTCCACAATGAGTCATTTTGCATGTAGTACAATAAGTATTTTGCAAAGAACATGTAGTATCAATAACATATATTGAATGAACAAACTGCCAAATGCTATTCTTCATTCAATATGAATACCTTTTGCAGGGAGGAATGTCTGGGAAGGAAAGCTTATTGGCAATGCCTTCAGGACATCTAGTTACTTCATTAGCACGGAGAACTGTTTTGAGACTACTTGACTATGGTCACATCTTTTTTCCTATTGTCTTGATCTGAGATGTTAGGGACACTTCATGTAGAAGGCCTTGTGTCATTGCTCTTAAATTACTGATGTCCACAAATCTCTCTATGTGTGTGTGGGGAGGCTGCTGCATGCTGGGAGCAGGTAAAGCTCCTACCATCCCTTCAGGGTCTCTGGGACTTCTAGCCTTTGGCTTGACCTTACCAGAATTCCTCTCATAGTACACCACCCTGCACCAGTGTGCAGTGTTTTCAGCAGTAATGCCTTGCTGTCAAGTTCTGGAGGGTAACCAATAACAATATCCTGTAATGTTTTGGGGTATATTGTATCCTATTGACCAACAATTTCTACAAGAAATCACTGCTTTCTGGACACATAAGGAAAATTTTACAAATAAACTAATGGTGTTTGTGCCTGAATGGAGTTGAGTGCACAAGAACAAGCTAGACAAAAATTATAGCATGAATGGAAACAGGCAATCATGCAACTCTAGCTCTAGTTGAGGGGCTACTGGCAGTTAATCATTGCTAAAAGAGGGACAGTCAGTTGTCTTCAGGGCTGTGATCTTCAAGAAGTCACCCATGTTTCAATAGAAGGTTTCTATACATAAAATAGATAGCACATACACAAAACATTTAGTGGATTTAGTACAGTTTGAAAGGTATGAAAATGGAAGGGAATAGTGATGAGAGATGGATAGAAGATAATTGCCTGCTCCCTTCATTCTTTCTGAACACTGGCTGGCTGGATCAACTTAGATGTTGTGGCCAAAATTACTGTCGAAGCTGACTGATTCAAACTGTCTTTTCTTGGCATCCCAATGAATTGCTCTTCTTGGCTTCAAAATAACTCTGGCAATTTGTTCTAATCTTCTACTCCTTCTCATTTTCTGGCTCCTTCTGTCTTCTCCTGTGTCTAGCTTGTTCTTTCTGCAACCTGTCTCTATAAAATTGCCCAGATAAAAACTTCCTCTGAACTGAACTCAAACATACTTAACTCCACTGCACTGACTGAAAAAAACTAACCAACTGGAGTCAATGGAACTGAACTGCACAAACTGCACAAACTCAACTTCACTGCACTCTGAGCTTAACTGCACTCCATTGCTTTGCTTGAACTCATCTGTTCTTAACTCACTAAACTGCTCTATATTCCTGACTTACTCTGAGCTGCTCTTTTTTTTTTTTAAGAAAATGTTGTGTTTTTTTTTTACAATGGAATACTACTTAGCCATTAAAAAGAAGAACATTCTGAATCTAGCAGGCAAATAAATGGAACTAGAAAGTGTCATCCTGAGTGAGATAATCTAGACCCAAAGGAAATCTTTGGTAGGTAATCACTGATAAGCCATAAGTTTTAGAATACACTCTGCAGACCCAAAGAAGCCAAGTAACAAGGAGGACCTAAGGTAGCATGTTTGAATCTTACTCAAAAGGCAAAATAAAATAGAAATCAGAAGTTGATGGAGCACTGGAGCTCAGTGGGAGAGGGGATAGGGAGTTGAATGGTGTGATGATTTGTATATGTTTAGCCCAGGGAGTGGCTCTATTAGAAGATGTGGCCCTGTTCCAGTAGGTGTGGTATTTTGCAGTAGGAGTAGCACTGTGGGTGTGGGCCTTAAGGTCCTTATCCTAGCTTCCTGGAAGCCAGACTTCCTGTACCACGCCTGCCTAGATGCTGCCATGCTCCCACCTTGATGATAATGGACTGAACCTCTGAACCTGTAAGCCAGCCCCAAATATATTTTGTCCCTTATAAGATTTGACTTAAGTACCTTCGTTTTCCTGTCTGTTCTTGTGAGTGAGTGTTGGGTGTATCCTATTTCTGACTCATTGTGTCAAATCTTTCTCTCATTCATTACTTTGTCTACCCCTCAAGTAAACATTACTTTCAAAAATGACTGTTTCTGTCAACAAACTAACTTTACCTTTATTGTTTGGGATTAAAGGTATGTACTAAAGGCATGTCTATATTTCAGTCAAAGGGATTAAATGTTTGTCATTCCAGCCAGATCACTTAGACATAAGAGGGGTTTGGATGTGATTCCTTGTTAAAACAGCCAAGTTGCTGGATTATAATTACTCTCTATATAAGTACGTATAAAGTTCCCAAACAATAAAAGAAATATTACAGTGTCTTTGAATTTCAATATATAATTTGAGACATGGATTTATGAATAAAATTTAAGAAGTGATTAGGAAATTACATAAACTATGATAAAATGGTCTCATATACAATTGAAGTTAATATGTAACAATATACAATATAAAACATGATAATCATCTAATTAACTAACTTAATATTCTATTTAAATAGCTCAGAGGAAACAATATAAAACAGGATGATTCTACCTTCAGGTTTGTGATCTACATATATGAACAGGGATAATCATATTTAACACTATTTCCATAATCCCATGAGAGGTCCTTTAAATCTCTGAGTCCCACGGGCTTCAATTTCTACAGTCAAAAAAAGAGTATTGGCTTTCAAGCCTCAAGAAACATTTTGAAATAAAAGTCAGAAAGAACGTAAAACCCAAATAATGAAATGAAGGGTTATGAAAAGCACATTTCTAGAGTTGATATTATTTCACTCATAAGCTCACAGCAGCTGAAATTGCCTGTAAGAGACTTGCAGAAGATCAACACAGCCAAAATTCTAGCAGGAATACCCAAACTATGATACTCTTCAGGGCACAACATTACTGAGCAGCTATTGGCGGTTCATAGTAGTTGGTGCCATGAGAATCATTTTCGTATGTGTGGCCACTGATATGTTTCCCAGTGATAGATTTTTACACACACATATATATATATACTAGTTAGACGGAGTCGATTATAATACACACAACGGAGATATGGAATTGAGAGGAGGCCATGTTGTAGGTTATTTCAGATGGTGGAAGAAGGAAATGGGGAGTGGATGTGGTCATGCTTCATTGTGTACATATATAAAATTCATAAAATAAAGGAAAAGTAAGGTTTTTGAAAGAATATGTATATAACAACAATCAATTTTAAAAGTGTTATGGATTTGATAGACCTCAAGAAGAGATGTTTGGGAGTGTGTGAAGGGAGAAAAAGTCAAGAGGATATGATATAATTATATTATAATCTCAAAAAATAAATAAATAACTTAAAAAGAGTAAAAACACTAGGGTTTAGACACAGCACCGTGTACATGGTAAGCAAGTATTCTAAAACTCTACAACATTTCCAAACCTATCCCTGTGTTTTCTTAAAACTCTATGGTTTGAGAAGGTTTATAAAAGCAAGACTTGACATTAATAAATGGAAATATTGGTGACATATCTTATATAACAACAAACACAAGAACCAAAGAAAACAATATTGTTGTTAATTCCTTTTATATTCTAAGGAAAGTGAGTGAACTGGTTGACTATTCTGTATAATCCAAAATATAATTTGTAACATTTACCTAATAAGTCTCTTATTCAATATTTTATATGAAAATTAAACTTAAAAGATATAGTTTATGTAAAACATCATCACATTAAAATCTTAGAAACTATCAATGCTTAAACAATTATACAGGATCTTTATTGCCTTACTCTTTCTGCCAAACAGCTTTTGCATTTTAGTGGCTTGGAATTTTATGAGAAGCATGATAACCTAATTCTTCTTTAAAAATATGACATGTAATAATAAGAAGAATATGACATGTAATAGGGCTCCATTTAGATTCTCAAGCCTATGTTCCTAAAGCCCATAAAGTACACTTTGCACAGTGCCATTGTATACTGCTTTCAAAGTGCTAAGATCATACAAGTAACATTAGTCCTAGTGGCAGATAAAACAAGGCACATATATTCAATTTCAAGGACCTGCAACTTGGTATTTTCCTGTTAAGTTTGTGAGAAGATATTTTTTCTTAGATTCTGTGAGTGTTCACGCAAGCACTGACACATACATGTGCACCTGCACACACATGTCACCTGTCAAGTATAGTATATGTAGGAGATATAATTATCTTGTGTGAATAGAAAAATGTATGTGACACAGATCCTAGAGCAAGGGAATACAGGAACGAATGATAGACTTTACTCTTTCTAACTTTTGAAATATAGTCCTTTACTTTTTCAATTCTCTAGACATAGTAATGACAATTGTTTACAGAAGACTTTTTATGCGTCAAGCTCGGATCTCTTTAGATGATATGTAATTTAGTCAATTTCATTTTTCTATTTCTTTTTACATTGACAGTGAGAACAGATTATTGTCATCTTCATTTTGCTAACAAAGAATGAATAGCTTGAATACAAGCATTTTTACTCACGGTCTTCTCCGGCGCCACCAAGTGGTCAAATCTGAATCCACAGTCATATTCATCTACCCTCACTGTCACGTTGCCTCTCTAGATTAGCATGTAGGTTTGGTAGTTGCCATTTCTGAAGCTTCCCCCCAGAGAAGCTTAATTGAATGCAAAAGCTGTTTGGCAGAAAGAGCAAGGCAATGAAGACCCTGTATAATTGTTAAATTATAGTTTCTAAGAATGTAATGTGACCATACTTTACATAAACTATACAGTTTTTACAGTTTGAATCTTATTAAATAAAGTTAATCTGCCATTTGATAACACAGAGAGGTGTACTGAATGTTAACTACACCAAAACAGTGAACTACACATTAAAAATTGCCTCATACAGTCAGATTAGAGGTTTCCAAGGTCTATCAGGTGCTGTCTGGAACATAAGAAGAAGAACCAATGTGACCATGTTTCTGTTCTCTCTGAGGGAGGGAGGCTCCAGTAGCCTCGGATATTCAGTATGGTCACTCCTATACATTTTAAGATTAATTTTCACATTCAATACTCAGGAAAAAAATATTAGGCACAAATTTTTTAATCAATATTTACATCATAAAATATTTTATATCATGCATATAATATTCTCTCTCTCTCCACACAGACACACATGCACACGCACACACACACAAACTCCCACACACACACACATATTAAATTAGAAAATACACTTCAGAAAATACATGTCATACATTTATTTCATATATAAAGAAATACACAGGTGCACACATATACATGCTAAGGAATCTTATTTCATGTGCTCAGGAGATTATTTTTTCTTCAGGAACATGGCAATTATTCTAAAATGTTCACCCAATTCAGACTGCCCAGATAACCCTGGGCCTGGTGTCCTAAAGATGTTACCCCAGCAAACATGGGTGTGGCATGGGGGATCATTACTTCCAGGTATGTATAGTCATATTGTTTCAAAAGACAAAATTAAGCAAAGAATAAGATACTTAAGCATCATTAAGGTTACCTTACACAGTAAGCACACATTTTCCACCTGCTTCCTTTTTTTCTCTGTGTCCCATCCATTATTTGTGTCCTTCTGTTCTTCCATATAAAAATTTATTTGGCTGCTAAATATAAACATGACCTTGGGGAATGGCATGATCTACATGAGGCAGAAATATACAAGATAGAATTGTTTCCTGTGCCTCCCTGTTTTCATCATTATTTGCCTCCTTCCAATCTTCCATATAAAAATTTAATTTGGCTGCTAAACACAGGCATGACCTTGGGGAATAGGCATGGCCTAGGTAAGACAGTATTACACAATATAAAATCTGTCATATAAAAGCAATGATGTGTCCCAGACAATAGATAATGAATATTTTATGTAAATTTGCATGGCTTATAAAATAACCTAAGAAATACTGGGACTCAATACCAAATAAAGCCAAATACATGAAAAAAGAAGAGAGAGAGAGAGAGAGAGAAAAATCAAGTGAAATACTTGGTAAATTTTAGAGAAATCAATAAATTAGTATTATTTCTTCCTCACTTCCTAGCAGGCCAACTTTCCCACACAATTATTACCCATAGACCACACACTGTTCTCTAGTACTTTTTAAAATAATTTAAAGGCTTCTTTTCCTTTACCTCTGCTGACCACTTTGCTAGAGAAGTCTCTCATATTTCCAACCCAACCATATGCCCAAACTTTGGCTATCAGCTCCAATATAAGGATTATAAAATCTCTGTTCAGCTTAGCTTGTTTCTGGACTACTCTTCCATTGAACACTGTGCACAACGCGACTGCAGTGGTTGTTGTATAAGGTTTGCTGTACAAGGAGTTTTACAGTACCGTCATGCACATTCTGTGCTTTTTGAGGTCTCAGTATCACAGCAATAGAATCACACACCACTCAGTAAATGCTCAGTATATAATTCATGAATGAACTAATTCTATGTAAACATTTATGAAGTTGGTCTATATTATTTTTGTATTGGGATAGTAAAGGTTTTAAATAACGAGTTATTCTGAGCTATAAGTGCCCTGTAGTGTAACCTTGAGTAAAATAATCACAAAGGAAATGGCTGAGAGTGAAAGTACCCTCACCATAAAGGAACTATATGCCATATAAACAATGAACTGGAACATAAATATGCACAGAAAGATAAATGAAACAATCATACAAACATCTAAGTCTACTACAAGTATGCTGTGATTGCAGGCTGCTCAGAGAAGCATGAATAAAAAGTTAATTTGTGTATATTTTAGGTAGATGGCAGGTTGGGAAGTGCAGACAATTGATATTTTAAAAATAAGAGTATTCAGATTAGATACTCATAAATATCTGATATAAAAAATTTATTTCCCATTGAGACCAAAACCCCAAATGACAGCTGCTAAAATTATAGTAATGATACCTTAAAGAAATTTTGCTTAATATTCGATGTCCTTTTAAAAAGTACATAAAACAGAGTTATTTAATAAATTTTTAATTGGCATGTTCAATAAATGAAAAGTATCTTTTTTTGCAATGTGTCCACCAATTTATGGAGTCTGTAGAAAAATGAGAAAGAACATAAAGGTTTTGCAGCTTCGGGGTCAATCAGAATGGAAGTGTGTGTCAGTTTTTACAATAAAACACGGGGTGCAATGGGTTCTGAAAAATGTTCCCAGAGCTGACTTAAGGTAATCAATCCTGATTTCTCAATTATCATGTGAAGGGACCAGAGCCACCAGATCTAAGAGCAGAAGGCTTTTAAGTTCTGTGGGAAGGTTGTCACCATTTCTACCCTTATGAGAAGACTACCAGAGAAGACAGAGTTAGATTGCTGGCCTCCTTTGTGCATGATACTCTAAGTTCAGAAGGGTGAAGAAACAGAACAGAACTAGAAAATGGTAGAACTGGATCTAAAACGTCAGTTTCAATTCTCAGTCCAGTGTTCTTTTTCATTTACTATACAACTAAAATAAAGTACTACAAAATTTCCTACAAAATTCAGCCTAAAATAAAGGACTACATTTACTGTCTTTAGATTACAAGGGAACAGGCCTGGCTCCATGTTTTAATGTCAGGTCTTTGTTTCCTTCTTGTTTATAAAAAGAGCATCACTGTCCACAGTCTCCTACTGCCATCTAGTGTCTATATCAGGTAAAACAAAATATAAGAATTAATACATTCTTATACACTTATATATGTGGAAATTTCTGCACCACAATTAACGTCAAAACAGGAAGGGAATTTAGTACAATTCTAATACATATTACATACCACATATAAGACATTGTTAAATAGTGATTTCCTTTATTTTAATAACCTTTGATTTTTGCCCTTCTGAGTTTTAATCATATTATCAAGTCAACAAAGATTTATGAGAGTCTACCATGTGACAGAAAAAGTTATAGCCACAGGAAACACTATGGTACCTTTATTCAGATTTTCACATTATACTTGGGAAATACACTTATTAGAAGAAACTTTAAAACTATGTTGTTAGGATGACAATTAAAACATGTGAAAAATAGCTGAGGAAGAGATACTAGCTGGCTAAGAAGTCAGATAGGTTACTGAGAAGATAAGAATTTGTAAATACAGGCCTAGGGAGCCATTGAGCATAAACCCAAACTAAAGGAAAAAAAAGATAATGAGAAATATTTTTCAACTATAAAATTCCTCTCCTAGTTATTTTTTATTGGTTATTTTATTTCAAATGTTGTTCCTTTTCCCTCTTTTCCATCTGCAAACACTCCGTCCTATCCACCCTTCACTTTGCCTCTATCAAGGTGTTCCCCCACCCACACACCCAATGCCAACTCACCACCCTCACATCACCCAATGCTGGGCATCAAGCCTCCACAGGACAAAGGGCCTCCCCTGCCATTGGTGCCACATAAGGCATCCACTCTTAGATATGTAGCTGGAGCCATGGGTCCCTCCATGTATACTTTTTGGTTGGTGGTTTAGTCCCTGGGAGCTCAGATTGGTCCCCTTAGTTGATATTATTGTTCTTTCTATGGGGTTGTGATCCCTTTCAGTTCCTTTAGTCCTTCTCCTAACTCTTCCATTGGGGTCCCCAGGCTCAGTCCAATGGTTATATGTGAGTGTCTGCATCTGTATTGGTAGGGTGCTGGCAGAGCCTCTCAGTAGGCAACTGTATCAGGCTCCTGTTAGCAAGCACTTCTTGGCATCAGCAATAGTGTTAGTGTTTTGTGTCTGCAGATGGGATGGAACCCTAGGTGAGGCAGTCTCTGGATGCCTTTTCCTTCAGTCTCTGCTTCTTTTTTGTCTTTGCATTTTCTGTAGACAGGAACAATTCTGGTTAAAAACTTTTTAGATGAGTGGGTGGCCCCATCCATCAACTGGGGGCCCCGCCTATCTACTGGAGATGGTCTCTACTGGAGGAGAAAGGTTCTATCTCACCTTTGTTGGCTATTTCAGCTAATATCAACCTCATTGAGTCTTTGGAAACTCTGGCTTCCCTGGCATCTGTGACTTTCTAGTGACTAACCCCAGTTCCCCATACTCCACTGCTACATATTCCTGGTTAATTTCCTGACCCTCTGTACTGCTTTCCTGTCTCTTCCTATAACTGATCCTGCCCCACCTTTTTCCTAGTCCCTCCTCTCTCCCTCTCAGTTCCCTTCCTCCCTCTACTGCCTGTGACAGTTTTGTTCCCCCTTCTAAGTAGGACTGAAGCATCCACACATTGGTCTTTCTTCTTCTTAAGCTTCATATGGAATGAGAGTTGTATCATGGGCATTCTGAGCTTTTGGGACTATTTCCATTCATCTGTGAATAAATACTATGTGCGCTCTTTTGTATCTGTTACCTCACTCAGGATAATATTTTATAGTTCTATCCATTTCCTGTGTATTTCATGAAGTCATTCTTTTTAATAGCTGAATAGTACGGCATTGTGTAAATGTACCACATTTTCTGTACCCATTTTTCCATTGAGAGACACCTGGGTTGTTTCCAGCTACTGCATATTATAAACAATGCTGCAATAAACAGTAGAGCATGTGCCCTTGTTATATCTTAGAGCGTCTTTTGGGTATATGCCAAGTAATGGTATAGCTGTGATTCAGGTAGAACTATTTCCAGTTTTCTGAGAAACTGCCGGATTGATTTCCAAAGTGGTTGTACCAGCTTGCAATCTTCCCAGCAATTGAGAAGTGTTGTGGATAGCCCTGGGGCTTTTAGCATTCTTCTAATTCTGCCTTCCTGGGAGGGGCTATAGACAAGGAGTGAGTTATACCTGTGACTTCTTGTGAACCAGTCCCCTAATGAATAAATATATATATAGCTAATCACTGGGCATGTAGGAGGGGCTTCCGGATTGGAGGGTGGAAGAGAGGAAGCAGGAGAGAGAGAGAGCTTTCTTTTGGAACGGGACAAGAGATAGGTAAGATGTAGCTGCTAGAGTCTCCTGGTATCATGGCAGATTCGCAAGGATTGACCACCAGAACAATCAAATTTTGATAAGGCTTACAAGATTAGGTTTTAGTTGTTTTGCCCAGATATTGAGTTGCTATTGTTTCTGAGCTAAGTTTGTGTTGCATTTTCCTTCACACAGCAGCTCGTCTGGGTTCCAGAGAGAAATGTACAGTGGCAAAGTGTGGGTTTGCCTGTTGTGCACCATAGAGGCCATGGGGATATTGAAGCATGGAGCTGGTATGGTAGTGACCGGCAAGTGGGAACCTAGTGAGCTGGGTAGAGAGACCATGGAGCTTCAGAGCTCCACTAGATAAAAGCAGCTCAGTCATTGCCCGCCAGTGCATGGCTTGCCAGCCCAACAGGGTTGGGAGAACCGGGGCATAGCATGGGAACATGTTGTACATTCCTTCTTTTTAAATATTTTCTGCAACAGAGGAGTTTCGCCACATCCATGCCAACATCTGCTGTTATCTTAGTTTTTGATTTTAGCCATCCTGGTAGGTG
Source organism: Uromys caudimaculatus (assembly GCA_028551405.1). NCBI lineage: Eukaryota > Metazoa > Chordata > Mammalia > Rodentia > Muridae > Uromys > Uromys caudimaculatus. Next base: position 105,546,541 of record CM052703.1, read on the forward strand.
TGAGGTGGAATCATGGAGTCATTTTGATTTGCATTTCTCTGATGACTAAGGATGTTGAACATTTCTTTAGGTGCTTCTTGGCTATTCAAGATTCATAACTTGAAAATTCTTTGTTTAACTCTGTACCTCATTTTAATAGGGTTATTTGGTTCTCTGGAGTCTGATTTCTTGAGTTCTTTATATATATTGGATATTAGCCCTTTATCAGATGTAGGATTGGTATAGATCTTTTCCCAATTTGTTGGTTGCAATTTTGTCCTATTGACAGTGTCCTTTTCCTTACAGAAGCTTTGCAGTTTTATGAGGTCCTATTAATTGATTGTTGATCTTAGAGCATAGGACACTGGTATTCTGTTCAGGAACTTTTCTCTTGTGCTGAAGTGCCTTTCCCACTTTCTCTTCTATCAGATTCAGCATATCTAGTTTTATTTGGAGGTTCTTAATTTTCTTGTACTTCAGCTTTGTACAACAAGATAAGAATGCATCAATTTGCATTCTTCTGCATGTTGACTGCCAGTCAAACCATCATGATTTGTTGAAAATGCTGTCTTTATTTCCACTGAATGATTTTGGCTTCTTTGTCAAAGGTCAGGTGACCATAGATGTGTGGGTTTGTTTCTAGGTCTTCAGTTATAGTCCATTGATCTACCTGTCTGTCTTGTACTATATGTTTTTTTTATCACTATTGCTCTGTATTACAGCTTGAGGTCAGGGTGGGTGATTCCCCCAGAAGTTCTTTTATTATTGGGAATTGTTTTCAATATCCAGTGTTTTTTAAATTCCAGATGAATTTTAGAATTGCTTTTTCTATTATTCTTAAGTTTAGTCTTTTCATTGTGTCTTGGATTTCTTGAATGTTTTGAGGTAGAAGCTTTTTCCTTTTTGTATTTTCTTTGACTGTTGTGTCAATGTCTTTTAGGGTATCTTTTACACCTGAGATTCTCTCTTCTATCTCTTGTATTCTGTTAATGATGCTTGCATTTGTGACTCCGATTGCTTTCTTAAGTTTTCAATCTACAGGATTGTGTCCTTTTGTGTTTTCTTTAATGTTTCTATTTCCATTTTTAGATCCTGGAGTTTTGTTTAATTCCTTCACCTGTTTGATTGTGTTTTCCTGTATTTTTTTTAAGTGACTCATGTTTGTCCATTGCCATCTGTTTATCTTTTGTGTTAGCTGGCCTTGCTGTTTATAACTGGAGCCTCTCTCTCCTGTGAGCTTAGTTATGTTGGACCTCCTTGAGTCAGACTGTTGCTGGGTATGGGAGGAGGTCTGGAGAGCCTGTTCTGTGATCCTGGCTGTATCAGAACTCTTTGAGGTTGTGCTGTCTCTGGGTGTGGACAGGGTGGGGAGGGAGGCTGGAGCACAGGTTCTGATCCCATGTTTGGGTCAAAATCAGAAAGAAGGTGTGTCTCTAGTAGGGCAAGATGTCCTGTTCCTCTGGGCACTGGGGGATCCCAATTAGGCCAAGTATTGTGGCGGGGGTCTTGTGAGCCAGTGTGTCAGAACTTCTGGGAGTCAAACTGTCTCTGTATGTGGGTGGGGTGGGGATCACTGGAGCACATGATCTGCTCCTAGGCACAGGTATGAACCACTCTCCTAACTCTTTTTAATATTAAAATCCATTCCATAAATGTGGTCACCATTTCCATACATTTATTACTGATTGCACCATCCTAGTAGACAAAAACGAAGAATATGCAGTGGTTTGTAATCAGCAATACAGTTTGTTCCCAATATTCTGTTCTTTCTTTTCTCTCTTCTGGTAATTTGATTTTTGGAAATGAACTCAGTTATTTTACTTTAGATATTTGGATGATATTTATTTGCAAAATTTTGTGTGTTTTATACTCTATATAATACTAGGATAAATTCAAACAAAATCAATGCCTCTATGTAGAGTGGAGGGCAATCGATAAGTCAACAAAGAGAACAAAGAGAAAGCTTGAAGAATGAAAGGAGATGAGCTACATGTGGCTGGGTGGGCAGGAAAATTTCTAGAGGGAATACTACATTTGAACAAAGACCTGAAGAGAGCAGAAGAGAAAGAAATGTGAATATGTGAGAATTCCCAACAAGAAAGTCGACAAGGGAAGTCGTGTACTGGGATATCGTTGAAGTGTGAAAATTGCTAAAGGGAGACCAATGAATGAGACCTGCAAAGTATAAACATTAGTTCTGAAAAGAAGTAGAACCAGGTCTTTTTGTTCATTGTAAGGCGGGTGATAAGAAATTAAGGTAGTGTGGAGCACAGAACTAAAATAAACTGATCTGTCCTTTCTGCAATGTCCATCTTGCAAATAACAAGTCATAGCTGAATTATAGGGATGAAAAGTTGACTATTGTATTCATTCATGGAATAGATTGCCCACCTGGACAATAATTAGTAGTGCGAGAGAAGTGTGAAGATTTTTTTATTCAAAGTACAATTAACAGGATTGATTGGTGTATCAAATATACATGAAAAAAGGAGAAAAGTCTTCTTGAGAAGACTCTACCCTGAGTTACATAAATAATTTTATTAAACTGACATTTAATATGAATGGTGAATCTGCAAAAAGAACAGGTTAGTTATGGATATTTAATATCTATTATCTATCTCTTCTCTGTCTCTGTCTCTCTCTGTCTCTCTCTCTGTCCGTCTCCCTGTCTCTTTTTTCCTCTCTTCTCCCCTGTTGTTTTTGTGTGGACATCCCAAGACATCCATGTGGAAACCACAGTACAACGTGCTTGAGTTTGCTCTCTTTTTCCATTATTTGGAATGTGGGCATGGAACTCGGGACATCATGTAAAGAGTCAATCACCTATACCTACTGAGCCATCTTGATAATCCACCTGAACATCAAGAGTTCTGGAAATGATTTATTAAGTGTAAGGTGTTTGTTATGCAAGTAGGGATATATACCTTCTATAATGAAAATGAAACAGAAAGATACTCTCAGAAGACAAGTGTAGATAGTTTTGAGGAGCAAGTGTTAGACTCACAGCTATGGAAGGGCTACTTAAAATAAAGATGTGCTATGTAAATTAGGGTAACCTTGAGCAAAGCTGCATGTGTAGTAGAACTTTGGGATTAGATTCAAGTGAGATTTGGAGGAAAGAAACCATAGAATGTATATATTTGAAATTTCAGGGAATTTTATATGTAGGGAAGTGTAAATGATACCCTAGTTGCTTCTATTTCTTTAGAATAGGAATATAAGAACGAGTATTTTTGAAGTTTAAACAAATGAATAGATATAAGAGGATAAAAGGACAATGTCCTATGGATTACCAAGAATATATACAATAAGGGTCAGGAATTACCAATAAGGCCACTTCTGATTTCACTACATAGATTTAGGTAGAATTATGAGTTTTAGTAATAATAGGATCAAAGGTCACATGTAGCTCAGTGCAAAAATACTTGGCTAACATATTCCCTGGGCTTAAGCCTCAGCATTGAAAAAATAAAGTACAATAAGGAACACATAAACATATATGAATGGTTAAATCCAGATTTTATTAGATGGATAGTCCAGAACAGAAAGTACAAGTCTCCTGGAGTATTTTCAGAAGATTCACAGATCGTGGCATAGTAGCTGATGACGTAAAAAGGTTGAGAATTTTAATATTTGTAGGCTAATGGATTCTTAAGTACTGTAGAATCAATGACCAGGGTGGCCGTGAACTCATAGAGACCTTCTTGCCTCTTTCCCTGCATGATGCAACTAAAGACTTGAACCACCATGCCCAGCCAGAGATACTTATCTAATGTCACATAAAATGTAGGATATTCATGATGATCTAGTTATTGATGGGCTGATTGATTAATTGAGGTAGACTTAGGATATTTCTGTTATAGATTTAAAAATGTTTTTTGGTTGATATCTTTCTTATTTCATGCATGCTAATGACTTTTCTTTAAAAAGAGTCTTTTATTCTACTGGATTGTCATTCATGTTCATCAGTATAAGCAAGGGACTGGATCCCTAGAAGGAGAGAAAAAAATATGAAGAAAAAAATTATCTTATAAGCTTTCTGTAAGGGAAAGCTCAGTTTATACTCCCACTTTCAGCGTATTATGTCTGCCTGATCACATTGGAAGTTCTACACAGTGGTACCCTGGACAGAAAATTTTATCAATTATTTGAGATGCTTCTTATGCAAAAAGCAGTCCTAACATTGGAACAGTTTTCTCATCTGATATCTTCTTTAGTAAATGCTAAGGAATTTTGGTGGTGTGTATATGCTTGGCCCAGTGGGTTGCACTACCTCTTAATAGAGTATGGTCTTGATGGAATAAGTGTGGACTTCTTGGAGGAAGTGGTTCAGTCTTGGGGTGAGCTTGGAGACCCTTCTCCTAGCTGCCTGGAAGACAGTGTTCTCATGACTCCCTTTAGATCAAGATGTTGAACTCTTGGATCCTTCTGCAGCACCATGTTTGAGGATAATGGACTGAATCTCTGAACCTGTAAGCCAGCCCTGGTTACATATTATCCATTATAAGAGGAATAATGTAGAAGTCAAGTGTTAGAACTGTAATATATATCTAATTTATAGGATTTGCTAATGAAAACAAATCTAATATTTGATCTAATATTTGATTATTAAAATAAACACTGTGTTCTGTGGAACTATTAGCTACTGAAAATATGAAAATTTAATTATAATTTTCAGCATTAACATGTGTGACCCTAAACTTATAAAAATAATTTCTCTCATGTATTAACAACATAATATAGTGCTTTGGAGCAGATTTAAAAAAGCAGTCCTGTCCTGGAGACTAAGATAGAGAAGACCTTAAGAGCCAAAATAGACTTTACCTTGGTTCTCTGGTAGACAGAAAGCCATATGATCTAGACAACACAGCACACTAGCATGCTGAAGGTAGTGCTGAGAAGTTCCTGATCAAGAATGCTACAGTAAAACTTAGCAGGTTAATAGGCCCAATTATCCAAACTAAAGTAGAATGTTGAACAATTGTTGCAGGCAATCAAAATATGGTCATGTTCTATGTATTAACAATTTTAGGAGATGTTCTCAGCCAGATTGCATGGAAAATAATTTGAACTATGGTGTACACTGGAATGATGAATTCACGTGCCCTTGACACCAGCAGCTACCTCATTCTTCTATCTGAAGCAGTGATCTTTAAGGCCAGTTTTACAGTATAAGCTGTCACAGAGAAACCAACTATAAACATTATCTGCTGTATGATGGATGTATCCATGCAAGGTCAGCAAATGAAGAAAAAGTACCTAGAAAAGAGGGGTAGGCATATGCACAGATCTCCTGTGGATTCCATGTCTATACCCTCTTAACCTGCCTCTCTCCACTTGTCTCTGTATCCTTCTTTGAAATCCAGGAGGTACACCATTACTGCCATTACTAGTTAGGCTGCTCATAGACCTCTTCTGTCTCTGCTCAACCATATGTAACCCCATTCTCATCCCCTGAATTCCAGAAGGAAACCTGTTGTGGTCACTATTGCTTTCTGACCACATTCCCAATGAATCACAAAGACCTTCTTCAACTTACATTACCACAACACATCCCAGGACCCCAGCCTCTAATGCAAGTATGCTTTTGCTGTGAATACATCACCTAAGCTGAAAAGAAAAGCAGGCAACACAGACATTGCACTCTAAAAATTTAGAAAAGAGACAGAAACAATGAAACAAAATACTTATACATCCAATAAAGATAAACTCCCAGACAAGCACCTATCCCAAAAATGACCCCAAATCCATGTATCTAAACATAAGCATAAAAGTATAATTAATAACACCCAAGGAAACATATCTCCATTATAGCCCAGCTAACCTATAACAGTGGGCTTAGCTATTATAACATATCTGCATCACAAAATAAAGACATTAAAACCAACCATATAAAGATGATAGAGGTCATGACAGGGTAATTAATAAATCTCGTAAAGAAATCCAGGAAATGTAAAAAAAATTAAAGGTAATGGATAAATCCTGTAAAGAGATCAAAGAAAACAGGCACAAACAGTTGAAGGAAACTAATAAAAGACTTTGAGTCCTATAAATGGAAATAGAAGCAATAAAGAAAATTCAAACTGAGCGATTCTTGAAATAAAAACTATAGGAATTCTAACAGGAACTACAGAGGCAAGCTTTTCCAACAGAACACAATTGAAGAGGCAAGAATTCCAGGCACTGAGGATACATAAGAAGAGATGGATACATCACTCTAACAAAATGTTGAATCTAAAGAAATCCTGATAGGTCCAGTATATTTCTATTTACTTTTATAAACAAACGAAGCACCTAAAAAATTCATAGAATATTTCACTCAAATACAGAAGAATATACTTTGTTGTCTGAACCTCAAAGAAGTTTCTTTAAATTTGCCCACATAATTGTATACAAGGAAGCCTCAACAGATACAAACAAACTGAAATAACACCCTGCCTCCTATTATACCATCGTTGATTAAAGTTAGATATTGACAACAACCGAAAAATATAGAAAGCTCACAATCACACAGAAACCAAACAACACTCTCCAAAAAAACCAAGAAGAAAAAGAAGAAGAAGAGGAGGAGGAGGAGGAGGAGGAGGAGGAGGAGGAGGAGGAGGGGGAGGAAGAAATTAAATTGGGTAAGACTGAAATCAGGAAAAAAGATCAAAACTTTTTAGAATTCAATGAAACTGAACACGCAGAAAACTCAAGTTTATGAGATATCATGAAAGTGGATCTAATAGACATGGACCTTGGTTGAGGTATGAGGCCACCCACCCACCTCGAAAATATTAATCCAGAATTCTTCCTGTCAAAAGGAAATGCAGGGACAAAGAGTGGAGCAGAGACTGAAGGAAAGGCCATCCAGAGACTGCCCCACCTGGGATCCAGCCGATCTGCAGACATCATACGCAGACATTATTACTGATGCCAAGAAGTACTGGCTGACAGGAGCCTGATAAAGCTGTCTCCTGAGAGCCTCTGCCAGAGCCTGACCAATACAGATTCGGATGCTGGCAGCCAAATATTGGACTGACTGCAGGCACCCCAATGGAGAAGTTAGGGCAAGGATTGAAGGAGCAGAAAGGGTTTGCAACCCCATAGGAAGAACAACAATATCAATCAACCAGACCTCCCATAGCTACCATGGGCTAAACCACCAACCAAAGAGTACAGGGGGAGGGGAGCATGACTCCAGCTGGATAGGTAGCAGAGGATTGCCTTATCTGGCATCAATGGGAGGTGAGCCCATTGGTACTATGGAGACTAGATGACTCACGGTAAGGGGAATGCTAGGGCGCTGAGGCAGGAGTGGATGGTCAAATGGGGGAATACCCTCATAGAGGCAGGGGGAGAGGAGAGGGGATAGGGGGTTTGTGGAAGGGAAACTGGGAAGGGGGATAACATTTGAAATGCAAATAAACAAAATAACCAATAAAAAATAAAAATATAAAATATTAAAAAAGAAAGTGGCTCCAAGAAGAAAGTTCATAGTACTCTGTGGCTGTATTAAAAAATAAAATTGTGTATAAAGTCAATAAAGTATAAAGAAAGAAATCAGTAAAAGGAATCAATGAAACAAAGAACTTAGCCATGAAAAAAAAAAACAACAACAACAACAACAAAATAGAGAAACCGTTAGCTAATTTAATTTGCAAAAAGACAATAGCCAAATTAACAAAATTAAAAACAAAATAAATACAGGATCATAGTAGACACCAAGGGAGCCCGAATAACCATAAAGACAGACTTTAGAAAACTGTTCTAAACCAAATTTAAAAATATAAAAGAAATGAGCAATTTTCTCAATAAGTACCACTAAGCAATGTTAAAATAAGTTAAATTAAGAGCATTTAAAATAGACCTATAATACCTACTGAAAAAAAACACTCATTAAAAGTCTGCAAACTAAACAATGCCCTAGACCACATGGTTTTAGTGTATAATTCTACCAGAAATTCAGAGAGAAATTAATGCCAATATTCTTCAAATTATTCCAGAAAATAGAAACAGAAGTCACATGCTCCGATTCATTTTATGAGGTCACAGCAAAACTAATACCAGAGCAATACAAATACTTCACAAAGAAAAATAATTATAGACAAGTTTTCTTTATAAACAGTGTTGAAAAATACTCAATAACATGTATGCAAAGCAAACCCAAGAACACATCAAAAAGGATCATGCACTCTGATGAAGTAAGCTTCATCCCAGAGATGGTTCAATATATGTACATCATTAAGCATAATCCATCATATATATCATATGAATAAACATAAATAAAAAATGATCATCTCATTAGATGTAGAAATGGCCTTTGAGATAATCCATAGAGATTTTGGGATACATGGGACATACCAAAGCATAGTAAAGGCAATTTACAACAAGCCTAGAGACAATATCATATCAAATGTAGAGAAACTCAAAGAAATTCCCCTAAAAGCAGACACAAGGTAATTTTTCTCACTCTCCTTGTATCTATTTAATGTTTTCGTTAGAGAAATAAGACTACAGTAGGTCAAGGATATACAATTTCAAAAAGAAGAAGTCAAAGTAGAGTTATTTGCAAATGATATGATAGTATACATAAGTGATCCTAAAAGTTCCACTAGGGAAATCCTACAGCTGATAAAGATTCAAAGCACAGTGGCTGGGTACAAGAGTAATACACATATACATGTGCGCGTGAACACACACACACACACACACACACACACACACACACACAGAGTAGCCTTCATTTATACAAATGAAAAATGGAATGAGAAGATAATCAGCAGACCAATACTGCTTAAAATAGCGTAAAATACAAATAGACTGAATAGCAAATAAATGAAAATGTTGTATGATAAAAACTTCAAGCTTTGAAGAAAGAAAACCAAAAAGATATCAGAAGGTGGAGAGACCTCCCATGCTCATAGCTTGGAAGAAATGCCCATCCTACCCAAAGCAATCTACCTATTTAAACCAATCCCCATCAGATGGCTGCCTGCCCACTCTGCCTACATCCAAAGGTAGCTTGACTTCCAGGATCTCTGACACATCTAGGATCTTAGGTGAGGCTCAAAACCATGCTCCAATACTGGGCATAACTGAGACCTCCCAGGACCCAGGGAACACAGGAACCCCTGCCCAACTAGAGGCACACATTCCTTCCAGGTTGCACCTGTAACCTGGAGTGAACCCGTGGCTCTGTCTCTTTACCCACTCTGCCCACATTCAGAGCCAGCTTGAACCCCAGGACCTCAGGTGAAGCCCTGGGACCCAGGGGACACAGGAAAACCTGCCTAGCCAGATGCACACATTCCTGGGCTCTGGCTCTCTACCCATTCAGCCCACACCCAGAGGCAGTTTGAACCCTAAGAGCTCTGAAACATCCAGGATCTCAGGATCACAGGTTCACAGGATCACAGGATCATAGAGACAGCTGAAACCCCTGGAGTTCTGTCACAACCAGCATCAGAGGAACACAGAATCACAGGAGGGACAGGCTCCAGTCAGAGACAGCAAGGCAAGTTAACACCAGAAATAACCAGATGGCAAGAGGCAAGCACAAGAATATAAGCAACAGACACCAATAGTACTTAGAAACATCAGGATCCCACCACAGCCAGCCCTGGATACTTCAACACACTTGAAAAGCAAGATTCAGAACTAATATCTCATCTCATGAAGATGATAGAGGACTTTAAGAAGGACATAAGTAACTCCCTTAAGGAAATATAGGAGAACACAGGTAAATAATTAGAAGCCCTCAAAGAGGAAATCTATGAATCCCATAAAAGAACACAGGAAAACACAATCAACCAGGTGAAGGAATTGAACAAAACCATCCAGAATCAAAAAGTGGAAATAGAAGCATTATAGAAAACACAAAGGGAGAAAAACCTGGAGATGGAAAACCTAGGAAAGAGAGCAGGAGTTTCAGATGAAAGCATCCCCGACAGAAAACAAGAGATAGAAGAAAGAATCTCAGGTGTAGAAGATACAGGAGAGGACATTGACACAACAGTCAAGGAAAATAAAAAGACAAAAAGCCTACCTCAAAACATTCAAGAAATCCAGCAAAACAATGCAAAGGCTAAACCTAAGAATAATTGGTATAGCAGAGGCAAAGATTTCCAACTCAAAAGGCTGGTAAACATCTTCAACAAAATTTTAGAAGAAAACTTTCCTAACCTCAAAAAAAAAAAAAAAAAAAGATACCCATAAACATACAAGAAGCCTACAGAACACCAAACAAATTGGACCCAGAAAAGAAATTCCTCTGTCACATAATAATCAAAACAACAAATGCGCAGTACAAAGAAAGAATATTAAAAACAGTAACAGAAAAAAGTCAAGAAACATATAAAGGGAGACCTATCAGAATGATACCAGACTTCTAAACAGAGATTTAAAAGCCAGAAGATCTTGGGCAGATGTCATATAGACCCCAAGAGAACAAAAATGCCAGCCCAGGCTACTATACCCAGTAAAACTCTCAATGACCATAGATGGAGAAACAAAGATATTCTATGACAAAACCAAATTCAAACAATATCTTTCCACTAATTTAGACCTACAGATGATAATAGAAGAAAAGTTCCAACACATGAAGGGAACCTACACCCAAGAAAAAGCAAGAAATTCATCTTTTCACAACAAACCCAAAAGAAGAGAAACACACAAACATAATTCCAACTCTAACAACAAAAATAATAGTAAGCAACAATCATTGGTCCTGAATATGTCTCAACATCAAAGGACTCAATTAACCAATAAAAAGACATAGGCTAACAAACAGACTGGGTAAGTAAATAGAATCCAGTATTTTGCTGCACACAGGAAGCACACCTTGGTGACAAAACCAGACACTACCTCAGAGTAAAATGATGGAAACATTTTCTAAGCAAATGGTCCTAAGAAATAAGTTGGAGTAGCCATTCTATTATGTAATAAAATGGACTTTCAACCAAAAGTTATCAAAAAAGATGGGGAAGGACACTTCATACTCATTAAAGGAGAATCCACCAACATGAAATTTCAACTCTGAACATTTGTGCACCAAATGCAAGAACATCCATATTTGTAAGAGAAATTTTAGTATAGTTCACAGCACATATTGAGCCTCACACAGAGACTCTTGAAGGGCTGAGAAGCACCTAAAGAAATGTTCACCATCCTTAGTCATCAGGGAAATGCAAATCAAAACAACCCTGAGTTCCAACCTCCCCACAATCAGAATGGCTAAGATAAAAAATGCAGGCAACAACAGATACTGGTGAGGATGTGGTGAAAGAGGAACACACCTCCTTTGCTGTTGGGATTGCAGGCTGGGCAAACCACTTTGTAAATCAATCTGGCAGTTCCTCAGAAAATCGGAAATAGTTCTACCTGAAGACCCAGCTATATCACTCCTGGGCATATACCCAAAAGATGCTCCATCATATATCAAAGACTCATGCCTCAACAGAAAAAAGGATAAAGAAAATATGGCAATCTACTCAAGGGAGTACTGCTCAGCTATTAAAAACAATGACTTCATGAAACTCACAGGCAAATGGATGGAACTAGAAAATATCATCTTGAGTTAGGTAACGCAGACACAAAAGTATACACATGGTATGTACTCACTGATAAATGGATATTAGTTCAAAAGCTCAGAATTCCCACGATATAACCCACAACCATATGGGATTTAAGAAGAAGGAAGACCAAATAATAGATACCTCAATTGTACATAGAATGAGGAACAAAACAACCAGCAGAGGTAGAGGGAGGGAGGGATCTAGGAGGGAGAGAGGAGAAGGAAAAAAAGGAAAGGCAGGATCAGGTTTGGGAGGGACAGAAGTACAGAGGTTCAAGAAATTCAATAGAAACATGTAGTACTAGGGAATGGGGAACTGGACGCAGTCACTAGAAAGTTCCAAACTACAGGGAAATGAGAGACTACCAGGACCCACTGGTGGTGACTTTAGCCAAAATACCCAACAAAGGGGAGATACAATCTATAGAGATCACCTGCAATAGCTAGGCAGAGCCCCCAGTTGAGGAATGGGGTTACCCACACATCTCAAAATTTTTAACCTAGAAATATTCCTGTCCAAAGGAAAGACAGGAACAAAAACTGGAACAGAGACTGGAGGAAAGGCCAACCAGAGACTGTCCCACCTAGGGATCCATCCCATATGCAGATACCAACCCCCAACATTATTGCTGATGCCAAGAACTTGCTGACAGGAACCTGGTATTGCTGTTCCCTGCAGGTTCTACCAGCACCTGACCAATGTAGATACAGATACTCACAGCCAACCATCGAACTGAGCCTGTAGACTCCAATGGAAGAGCTAGGGGAAGGATTGAAGAAGCTAAAGGGGATTGCAACCCCATAGGAAGAACAATATCAGCTAATTGGACCACTCAGAGCTCTCAGGGACTAATCCACTATCCAGAGAGTATGCAGGGAGGAAACCATGTCTCCAGATTCATATGTAGCAGAGGATGGCCTTATCTGACATCAATGGCAGGGGAGGCCTTTGTTTCTGTGGAGGCTTAATGCCACAGTGTAGAGGAATGCTAGAGCAGTGAAGTGGGAGTGGGTGATTGGGTGGAGGAGCACTTTTATAGAGGCAAAGGGGAGGGGGGATATTGGGGGAGGGATGAGGGGCAAGGGTAACGGGGAAAGTGTGTATCATTTAAAATGTAAGCAAATAAATATATTAATAAAAACAAACAAACAAACAAATGACAATGCCCAAATCTCCAACAAAACACCAATAACTTTGTATACAGGCTTTTCAAAAATATTTCTGAATGTCTTTTGGAAAAAAAAAAAAAAAAACCAAAATAATACTGAAAAATAAAAGAATAGCTGGAGGTATCACCATCTCTGATTTCAAGGTTTACTACACAATTATAGCAATAAATACAGGATTATATTAGTATACTATACATTATTAGACCTTGATCAATGGAATAGATCTCAATTCCTGGACATAAATCGACAAACATATGTGTTGTGGGAAACATTAAAATAATGAACCTGGCTGGTTCTCACACTAGTGCTGGTGTTGCCCTGCCTAGAGCTCCAGCAGGGTGATCTCAGCTTGGCCATTTCTCTGTGCCAGAACTCCTGAGTCCCTTGGCGGATCTCTGCCACCAGGCCTACGCAACAACCACCCACCCCATGGTCAGCCATCACAACACCCATTTACACAGTAAAAACAAGATTCTTAATGTTTATAGTTAACCAATCAGATTTATATATCAATAAATTCTCAATACACAAGATGTCAACACAATAATTTTAGAACCAATTGATAATGCTAAAAGCTGCCCATCTAGATTAGACAAATTATCTCAATACTCTAAACTTTATTATATCATAACTAGTTGTGGCTAGTAACTGCCATGCTGGTTCCTGTCTGCTGTCATCTTCCTGCTTCCTCTTCCTCCTGAGATACTCTCTCTCCCCCACTCTTAGCTCTGCCACCCTTTTCCCTGTCCTATCACAGACCTCCTCTGCACTTATGTAATTGGACAGGGAAAATCCTGCAACATATATGGACATTTGATTTTTCGGTAAAGAAGACAGATATACACGCTGCAAATTCAGTGCTTCTTTAAAAAATGGTGCAAGTAAAAATGGCTGTCTGCTTATGAAACAATGCAAATGGTTCAGTACTTATCACCCTGCATGAAACTCAAATTCATGTAGATCAAAAACCTCAACATAAAATCAAATACAATCAAGCTAATAGAAGAGAAAGTGAGAAACAGCTTTGAATGCATTAAAACTGGAAATGACATTCTCTAAAGAGGATACCAATAATGCAGACATTAAGACTGACTATTAGTAAATGAGATCTCATAAAAAAAAAATCTCTGTAAAGCCAAGGAAACCACACATTTGAAAAGCAGAAGCCTATTTTGTGGAAAAAGAATTTTACTAACTCCATGTCTGATAGAAGACTAATATCTCAAACACATAAAGAACTCAAGAAACTAGATATCAAAAAACTAAGGAATGTAATAACAAATGGGGTATAGATATAAACAGAGAATTCTCAATAAAGCAATCTGAAATAGCCAAAGAACATTTAAAGAAAATTTCAACATCATTATTAATCAGGAATATGCAAATTAAAACTACTTCAAGAGTCTATCTTAAACCTATCAGAATCTGTAAGTTCAGTAACACAAGTGAAAACTCATGATGCAAGGACACTTAGCAAGGTGTTTTACTCCTCAATCCCTGGCTAGTGTGCAAACTTGTATAGCCAAGATTGAAATTAATATAGCATTCCACAAAATGCTCAGAATTGATTTACTTCAAGGTCCAGTTTCACTACTCTCAGGTACTTATGCAAAAGAACGCTCCATCTTACTGCAAGGGTACTTGCTCAATCATGTCTACTGTGGCTTCGTTCATAAGAAGTCAAAACTGGAAACAATATGACTATCTCTTAAGAGAAGAATGAATAAAAACTTGTGTATTTATTAAATTATATTTTACTGAGATGTTAAAAAATGACATAATAAAATTTTAAGGTAAATAAATGAAATTAGAAGAGTCATTCTGAGTGAGGTAACCCAGACACAGAAAAATAAATATGGGTTGTGGTCACTTGCAAGTAGATATTAGCTGTTGAGTAAGTGGTGACCAAGGTACAATGCATAGACCCAGAGAAATTATGTTAAAAAAATGGGGTTAGAGGAACACATGAATATCTTTGAGAGGCAGGAACAGAATATATTTGAAGGCCAGCCTGGAGGCCTGTATTGTTGGAAGCCAGGAGGAGTTGTCATATGGTAAAAGCTTGGGTTGGGGGAGAGAATGCAGGAAGTGACGGCTGGAATTGGGAGTCATTAGTGTGTTGTTGTTGAAACCTAACACAGTGCAAATGTCCTGTAACAAAGGTGATCCTAATGCATACTGGTATTATTGTGGGATATAGAGTTATCAACAGGCCAGTGCTTGTTGCTAGGTGAGGCTTCCAGTTGTGGGACAAGATTGCAGTCAACTGAGTGTTTGGCTATGACCCAAAGTAATGTACAAAATGCATCCCATATATAGCCACCAAACCTGAATGTTATCGTGGATGCTGGGAAGTGCTTGCTGATGGAAGCATGTTAAGCTGTGTCCTGAGAGGTGCAGGCAGAGCCTGACAAATACAGAGGCAGATGCTTGCAGCCAACCATTGGACTGAGTATGGGGTTTTCGGATGGAAGAGTTGGAGAAGGGAATGAAGGCTGGGGGGGGGGGGGTGCAGTCCCATGGAGGGAGTGACAGTGTCAACTGGCCAGACCCCCCTGGAGCTTCCGGACACTGGACCACCAACCAAAAAATACACACAGAAGGACCCATGGTGCTGGCCACATATGTGGCAGAAGAGGGTCTTGTTGGCCATCAGTGGTACGAGAGGCCCTTGGGCCTGAGGGTGTTAGATATACCAGGGCAGCGGAATGCTAAGGAAGAAAGATGGGAATGGGCAGGTGAGGGAGGGAGCACAGTCATAGAGGCAGGGGAAGGGAAGGGGGATGAGATAGGGGGTTTCTGAAGGGGAGACCTGGAAAGGGGAAAACATTTGAAATGTAAGTAAAGTAAATATAAAAAAAAAATGGTGCTGGTGCCTACATGGAGTATTCATTCTTACATTATAGTCTCTTTGGTGCAGGAAGGTAATGTGCAATCTACCAAAAGAGAAACGTGGACACCAACTGAGACACAAAATTTTGATCTTCAACTGTCTTTCCTACAAAATATTCTAGGATTGGTGCCACAGAATTCTTGAGAATTTCTGACTAATGTTGAGTTTGACTAAAAACGCACACCAGGAGAATGCACGCATACTAAGACCTGCTTGGATAAATAAGAACTAGACACTAGAAAGCCCAGAGATCTAGGTTAAATCCAAATCTGACGGTTCTGCAAGAAATTATATATAAATAAAATTACTTCTTATGATATTCTGCTATATTCATAGTCAAATTTTTTAGTCAGTTCTCATAAGATAGGCTTCCAGCATATGAGAAAAGATGAAGAGACCCACAAGTAGCCATTATACGGGGACAGTGTCTAAATGTAAGGTCTTAATCAAATTCCACCCGTCTGTAATCAGGGAATCCTTCAGAAGAGGAGACAGAAAGATTGAGAAAAAAAAAAAAAAAAAAAAAACAGAGGGGATGTAGAACAAGGGCCTATGAATCAAATATGCAAGGTGCATATAAGCTCACAGAGAATGAAGCAGCAAGAAAGGGGCTTACAGGGTTCTTTACCAGGTCCTCGGCATATATACTATATATGTGCCTCTGAGTCTTTTACCTGCTCTTAGTACATTTTAACTCCTATTTGCTTGGTGTCTCCAACTTCAATATAGTAGGTTTTACTAAATCTTAAGTTTTATTTTGTCAAGAAAAAAGAAAACCTTCCTAGGAGACATAGTCATAACCTTTTTTTTTTGTTTGTTTGTTTGTTTTTTGTTTTTTCGAGACAGGGTTTCTCTGGGTAGCCCTGGCTGTCCTGGAACTCACTCTGTAGACCAGGCTGGCTTCAAACTCCGAAATCCACCTGCCTCTGCCTCCCAAGTGCTGGGATTAAAGGCATGTGCCACCACTGCCCGGCTAGTCATAACTTAAAAAGTAAAACTTCACCATATTTTGTGTCATGAACATTTTGAGTTTTATGTATTATGAAACATTATGTACATACATGTATGTATATATATATATATATATATATGTATACACACATATATGTACAAATGTATTTGTCTATAAATGACTATGAGAAAAGCAGAAAGTCATGAGAAAAAGTTTTGAATGGAAAGATGAGTCAACATACTATGAAATTAAAAAAATCCTATACTGTTAAGAAGAAACCTATCACAATATTCATATTGCCATGTAATGTGTACAGTATTACAGTTAAATACAACATACCTGTCTAATATCTGTGGCCTACAAAAATATTTCATTTCAGATAAACAAATGCTGAGCATTTGAAAAGAATTGGTGAAATTTTCTTATTTTCACCTTGAGACCAAAACTTTGCAGAAAATTTTTAGTGTAGAGAATATTACTCTCTGCTACTTTTTACCCAGTTTTTGGAGCATCTTCTGGGTATATGCCCAGGAGTGGTATAGCTGGGTCCTCAGGTAGTATTATGTCCATTTTTCTGAGGATCCGCCAAACTGATTTCCAGAGTAGTTGTACCAGCATGCAATCCCACCAACAATGGAGGAGTGTTACTCCTTCTTCACATCCTCACCAGCATCTGCTGTCACCTGAGTTTTTGATCTTAGCCATTCTGACTGGTGTGAGGTGGAATCTCAGACTTGTTTTGATTTGCATTTCCCTGATGACTAAGGATGTTGAGCATTTCTTTAGGTGCTTCTCAGCCCTGCGAATTTCCTCAGTTGAAAATTCTCTGTTTAGCTCTGTTCCCCATTTTTTGATAGGATTATTTGGTTCTCTGGAGTCTAACTTCTTGAGTTCTTTGTATATATTGTATATTAGCCCTAGATGTCCCTCAGGAGAGGAATGGATACAGAAAATGTGGTACATTTACACAATGGAGCTATTAAAAACAATGACTTGGTGAAATTTGCAGGCAAATGGATGGAACTTGAAAATATAATCCTGAGCGAGGTTACTCAGTTACAAAAGAACAAACATGGTATGTACTCACTGATAAGTGGATATTAGCCCAAGAGTTCGGAATACCCAAGTTTCACTTCACCGTAACCATTGGACTGAGTGTGAGGTCCCAGATAGCGGAGCTGGAGAAGGGACTGAAGAAGCTGAGGGAGTTTGCAGCCCCATGGAGGGAGCAATAGTGTCAACTGACCTGACTACCCAGTGCTCCTGGAGGCTGGACCACCAACCAAGGAATGCACATCGAGAAACCCATGGCTCGGACCATATATGTGGCAGAGGAGGCCTTGTTGTCCATCAGGGGGAGGAGAGGCTCTTGGGCCTAAGGATCTTAGAGGCCCCAGTACAGGGGAATGTCAAGGTGGGAAGATGGGAGTGGGTAGGCAGGTGGGTTGGTGTGGGAATACCCTCATAGAGGTGGGGGAAGGTGTAATAGCGGGTTTCCAAAGTGAAGACCAGGAAAGGGGGAACGTTTGAAATGTAAATAAAGTATCAAATACAATAAAAAATAAAGCAACAAAACAACGACAACAACAACAACAACAGAAAAACCAAAACAAAACAAAAAAAAGAAAATGTGGCCTCTAAA
Organism: Uromys caudimaculatus; assembly: GCA_028551405.1. NCBI lineage: Eukaryota > Metazoa > Chordata > Mammalia > Rodentia > Muridae > Uromys > Uromys caudimaculatus. The sequence goes on from CM052703.1 coordinate 105,564,734, forward strand.
TCTGGAGATTCTGTACTAGAATCTGAATTACTGATGGAAGCCTGAGAGAAGACTGATTCTTCAGGTAACAACTAAGGAGGGTGAAGAACAGCTGTAGATGGAGAGGCAGGCCCTCTGCAAAGTGCACTGCTGGTGTTGTTACATGTGATAAGAGCTCATGGCACTAGTCAGTAGTAGGAAATACATCAAAAAATAGGAATAAGGAATAATGTTTTGTTTTGTTTTGTTTTTTTAAAAAAGGACAGTGATCCTATGTGTCTCAGAGAAACCCTTGAGTGCTTCGTGACTTTCAAGCACCTTTCTGTACAAGAATCTTACTCGTACAATTGTGTCTATGGACTGTACCATGGTTATTCTGCACATGTTAGACACATTATCAATTTTGAATATTAGCCCTCTGTCAGATGTAAGGTTGGTGAAGATCCTTTCCCAATTTGTAGTCTGCTGATTTGTCCTATTGGTATGTCATTTATCTTACAGAAGTTTGCAGTCTCATGAGGTCCCATTTAGTTGATCTTAGAGCCTGAGCCATTGACATTCTGTTCAGGAACTTGTCTCCTGTACCAATGCATTCAAAGATATTTCCTGCTTTCTCCCATATTGGTATATCTGGATTTATGTTGAGGTCCTTGATCCACTTAGACTTAGTTTGTACAGGGTGACAGGTATGGATTTATTTTCATTCTTTGACATGTAGATATCCAGTTAGTCCAGCACTATTTGTTAAAAATGCTTTCATTTTTCCATTGTATGGTTTTTGCTTTTTTACTAAAATCAAGTGTCCATGGGTGTGTGGGTTTATTTCTGGGTTGTTAATTAGATTTCTTTGATCAATGTGTCTGTTTTTGTACCAATACTATACAGTTTTTATCAGTTTTTCTGTTGTACAGCTTGAGGTCAGGGGTGGTGTTTCCTTCCAAAGTTCTTTTATTGTTCAGGATTGTTTTGGCTATCTTGGTTTTTTTTTTGTTTTTGCATATGAAGTTGAGAATTGTACTTTCAAGGTCTGTAAAAAATTGTGCTGGAATTTTGACAGGGATTGCACTGAATCTGTAGATTGCTTTACGTAAGATGGCCATTTTCACTGTGTCATTCCTAACTCTCCATGAGCACAGGAGATATTTCCATCATCTGATATTGTCTTCAAGTTTTTCTTCAAGGCCTTGAACCTCTTGTAATATAAATCTTTCAGTTGTGTGGTTAGATTTATACCAAAATACTTTATAATATTTGTGGCTATTGTAAAGGGTGTTGTTTTCCTAGTTTCTTGCAAGGCTCATTTATCTTTGTATAAAGGAATGGTACTGATTTCTTTTCATTCATTTTGTATCTAGCCACTTTGCTGAAGGTGTTTGCCAGTTGTAGGAGTTCTCTGGTAGAATTTTTTGGATCACTTAAGTATTCTATCACATAAAAAGCAATTCTTTGACTTCTTGTTTCTGATTTCTATCCCCTTGAAATTGTTTAGTTGTCTTACTGCTCTGGCTAGAACTTCAAGTACTCATTAAATAGATAGGGAGAGAGTGGTCAGCCATGTCTTGGTGTGATTTCTTTTTTTCTAGAACTCTCAGGTGTACTTTTAAATTGCTTTCATAGCATACCGATTTCCTGGATGTTTTGTGTCAGAGATTTTTTTTTTTTTAATTTAACATTTTCATTGACTGATATACCAATTTCTTCTATCATATCTTCTTCTCCTGAGATTGTCTCTTCCATCTTTTGTATTCTTTTGGCGATGTTTGTATCAATATTCCTGTTCTATTTCCTAGGGTTTTGATCTCCAGGATTCCTCATTAACTCCTTTTAAAATCTAATTTCATCAAGCTAGTTGGGAATGGAATTTTCTCATGTAATCCTTATCCATATTCACTTTAACCCTCTGTCACTAAGCTACATGGAAAAAGGGAACCATGTCATAGGATGGGATGTGTGGTATGTTTGGGGATGAGAGGATATAAAAAAGTAAGGGGCTCTTAAGAAGGAATTCCGTTCATTATCCAACTAGGTTCCAGGGGTACCCACTGGGTCCAATAAAGACCTAGCAATGTCAGATCCCCAGCCCTTGTCCACATCTATTCCCATTCCTACCCCTACACCAAGAGGCAACTTCATTAACCTCCTGCTCCAACAAAACCCCACTTCATCGCCTAGATCAGAACCCCTGCAATTGTTGGAGGCATCTTTTTAAGTACTTAACTCATTTCATCCAGATTGACCTAGGATTGTTGGATATGCTTAAACACCCAGCCCCCCTTCTATAATGGAATTACTGTCCCTGGAAACTATATACAGATCATAGACAGTACTCAGTGTAGATGACAGTAATCAGAAACAGGTAAGCAGACCCTACAGTCAACAACAGGACAAGGCCTTTGTACAGAAAATCAGGTACCCTTGAAATATTGACACCTCTGCAATTCAATTGTAACTTTTGCCAATAAAGAACATAGGTACCTTTTGCCTCCAGAGGATGCTTGGTGAGCTTGTGCATCAGGACTCACCCCTTGCATTCACACCCTAGTTTCTGTATCTTGGTACAGCTAGTTTCCTGAATAACTTACTATAAAGAAGTCATTCCCAATCAATTAGCCTCTCCAGCTCATTAGGTGAAAAGTATTGCTGTAACTGCTGTGGTGTTTTCAACCCTCCTTGGTATAGGAGTAGCTGGAGCACCTGACATGGGAGATTCAGCACTACATTCACAAGATAAGAATTACAGAACCTTAAGCATTGCAATAGATGATGACATAAGAGGGAATTGAAGAATCTATTAGTGCTCTACAAGACTACTTTTCCTCTCTAGCTGAAGTAGTTTTTTAATATAGAAGAGAGATTTGTTATTTCTTCAGCAAGGTGGTTTACGTGTAGCTCTAGGAGAAGAAGGCTATATTTGGGCTGATCATTCGGGAGTAGTCAGAGAAAATATGGCTCAGCTTAGCAAAAGATTAAGTGATAGCAATTTAGAAAGAACAGTTTCAGGGCTGGTATGAGTCCCTTTTTAACTGGTCCATTTTGGTTGACCACTTTTTTCTTGGCTTTGACTGGACTACTCATCCTTTTGATATTGGCTGTGATATATAGAACCAGTATAGTTAATGCTTTAGTCAAACTTGTTAAAGAACTGATTTCCACTGTGCAATCGATGGTTCTCAAACAGAAATACCAGCTCCTTGAAGCATCTTAAAGATTTGAGATTGCCTAGTATTCAAAAGGGAAGCTTTTGTGTTTGTCTTTTTCTTTTCATTACATCAAATATATTGTGGTAATAATACCAGAAATTATTATTAAGAAATTTGCTAATCTAAAAAAAATTACAAGGTTAGAATGTTGAAAATTTAAAACCCTCTGGCTGTTAAAATTCCCCCCTCCCTTCAGTTCTCCTAAGCTCTGGCAAGGTTCCATCAGCCCAAAGAGAAATAAGAGTTTTCTCAATCAAGGACTTAGCCATTTCTCAACTTTTTAACCTTTTCCTGTCATGACACTGGTTTCAGATAGTGAAGCTAAAAACTGATGCAATAATTATAAGATTAAAGCTTTATTTAGTCTCCTGTTTCATATTTGCAAAGTACAAAACAGATAAGTAAAACAAAGATTTATTATCTTAGATACACTACACAAATACTGGCCCTCAAATCAATCAGAGATCTGATGAATATGGCATTTAATATGATTAACTTACTATAATAGAGACTCCCAAATTCTAACAATGCCACCTCTAAGGTCTTGAAGAAGAACCGGGCATGACAAAGGACACCACTGGGATTGTGGTACACTAATCCCTGTGAATAAGGGAGGAACAGACAGGTTTGCTCTGCTTACAGTCTCCAAGTTAAAATATAAACAGGTTTCAGATACAGCGTTGGACTGTTATTTTATTTAAACTTGCTTTGCAATAACTGTTCTCAGTAGTAACTACTCATGTCTTTGATAAGTGATTAGATGGAAAGAAACAGGTTTAATGTATATGCAATTTCTCTGTGTTCTAAGGTGTATAAAGGTCTGAGGATATAAAAGCTTAAGTAAGTTCTGAGGATCTGAGGGAAAGAAAGATAAAAGTTACCCACTCCTACCCTAACAGGCTTTAAATAGACCCTGCAAACTCCACAACTCAGTCTTCCATCCCGCTGTAAGGTGCACCCCTGAGTACAGGTTCTAGGCAGAATAAATGCTCTTTGCTGTTGTATACTATTTGACTCTGGGGTATTATTCTTTGTGAATCATGGACCCTTACACTATCAATATTGCTTCATGAATTTAAACAATAATGTGACGGTATATTTTTCCTACTCATTCCTAATTTTCCATTACTGAAATGTATATGTTTCAAAACCACACTAGCAATAAATTAATGTCGTATTTATTTAGTTCAATTGTAGTTTATTTCTCCAATTTACTGTGAGAATTATCTCTAATTTACTCTAAAGTAGCATGTATTCTTCTCTAGTTTTATTTCATGGATATGTTATGAAAAACTGATTGCAACTTGGTCTCAAAAAATAAATTCCCACTCTACCAAACCCCAAATATATACTGCTCCATGTTGAGTCGTGTTCATTAGTAAGCCTCAAATGCAGTACATTTGTTAATAATAAGAAATTATGGCAGAGCATACAAATAAAAGAGTATGTAATGTATGCATCACCAAATATTCAGAATCGTTTGTATAAGTGAGGAAAGAAAAATTAGTGATATAAATGAGGAATTAGTTTCCTATATGAATAAAGAGACATGATAAAATGTGACATGAAAATTTAAAATTAGTTAATGGTATTCAATTTACTGGTGGAAAAGTTTGCGAGATCTATAACATTTGCACCCTTCTCTCAAATGTGAGCAGTACCACAAGACGCACATTTTATTCTTATTAAAAGGAAAGGGAAAGAGGGCATCACTCTTTCTAGAGAGGTCATCTGTTCTAATTGGTGGAAAATTGTTCTACTGGACTAATTTAAGTGGATGCTCCATCAATTTATAAGCTATAACTTTTAAAAACATAACATTATTATTGTTATGCATTTGAAATTGAAATTTGAAAGGAAAGTATAAAATTTTCATAATGCACAGATATTTTGTTTCCATTTTTATTAGTTATTTTATTTATTTACATTTCAAATGTTATCCCCTTTTCCAGTTTCCCCTCCACCAGTCCCCTTTCCCCTCTTCCCTCCCCCTGCCTCTATAAGGGTGCTCTCTCGCCTGCCCACCCACTCCTGCTTCAGTGAACTACAGCTCCCCTATCCTGGGTTATCAAGCCTTCACAGGACCAAGGGGCTCCTCTCCCAATGATGCCAGATAAGGCAATTCTTTACTACATATCCAGCTGGAACCATGAGTACCCCCTGTGTACTCTTTGGTAGGTGGTTTAGTCCCTGGGAGATTTGTGGAGTTTGGTTCTTTGATATTGTTGTTCTTCCTATGAGGTTGCAAACACCTTCAGCTCCTACAGTACTTGCCTTAACTTCCCCATTGGGGTCACCATGCTTAGTCCAATGTTTGGCCGTGTATATCCACATCTGTATTGGTCCGACTCTGGCAGAGCATCTCAGGGAACAGCTGTAATAGGCTCCTCTCAGTAAGCACTTTTTAGTATCAGCAATAGTGTCTGGGTTTGGTGTCAGCAGATGGGATGGAGTCCTAGGTGGGGCAGTCTCTGGATGGACTTTCCTTCAGTTTCTGCTCCACTCTTTGTCCCTACATTTCCTTTTGACAGGAGGAATTCTGGATTAATATTTTTGGGGTGGGTGGGTGGCCCCTTTGTGTCCATTTTTGATTATTAATCAGCTATAAGAGTCACACAGCAGAACAGTTATGAAATTATGACAGATAGAAGAGTAAAACAAAGTTCTATGTACATTCTTCAGATATATAACCCCAAATTAAGACAGACAAATCAGGATCCTCTGTACATGAATTAGATATTACATGGTGATAGAAATGACAATATCAGAACATAGAAAAACTGCTTTATTGAAGCCTTTAAGAAATGAACCAAGTGCGGTGCTTGGGACTAGGGTACTGAGGGACAACATTTGACAGAATAAAGTACTAATGATGACTAATGAGGGTATATCTCAGAGGGACAAAGTATAAAGTTTATCACATTCAGTTTGAACCCTGAAGTTGGGACACTGAACAACAAGTACTATACAACAACAGAAATAATGAATTAAGTAGTAAACCTCAAAATAAATTTTTATTTGGTCCTTAACATTGAAACAGGTTAAAACAAAAAGAAGACACAGAGAATGATGGTATCTCTTTCACAAGTATTAATATGAATTATTTAATTTGAAGACCAATTAAATATAAATACATGAAAAGGGCACTTATTTCTTACTTATACTTTCATTGAAATAATCATTATTCATGTGACTGTGCTTTGTATAAATGGAAAAGAAACAATCAATTTCCTTATCTCCCTTCTGTTTTTTCTTGTCATTTTTTTCCTCAAAAACCATCTGGGATCAGTCAAACTACAGAAAAGGAAGGAAATCTTTGGAAATACAAGACAGACATCATAGAGAACATTTTCTTTTTAATTTTAAAAATTTATTTATTCACTTTACATACCAATATCAGCTCCCTCTCTCCTCCCAGTACTTTCTCGCATAGATCCTTCCTCCATTCCCCCTTCTCCTTGGTGTTACTTCCCATACCCACATAACCAAGTTACTGTAGGACTAGGGATATCATCTCCCACTGAGGCCAGACAAATTGGCCCACTTAAGGGAGCAGGATCCATAGCAAGAGAGCATTAAGTTTTCTTCCCATAGCCATTCTTTACTACCTAAAGCTTATAGTATGCTGGAGGATCCTAAAGAAGATCTCCGAAATGTATGCTAGAGTTTTTATTTTTTAATCTTGTGTAGATTTTGTTTAGTAATCAGGATTTCAAGTGTAACATAGTATTATAAAGATAGCATTTCATAGCTCTCCTTAGTCACTGACTCTTAATTTCTTCTGCCTCCTATGCCAAGATTTTCCTAAGACGTGATGGTGAGGAGATTTGGCTAGCTATTCTATTTAAGTTAGAGCACCTAGTCTGTCTTTTCAGTACTACAAACCAGTTTGAATTTATCAATTGACTGCTGTATATCATATAAATAAGCTTCTGTGACTAACTTAGATTGAAAAAAATATGTCTTAGAATATAAACTTAATTACTTAGAAAGGCATATGATACTATGACCACTTAACAAAATAATAACACACTGTTATATTATAGGCCATTTACATCCTCAACTATGTGGTTTTCAACATTGTTTCAATATGTCATGAAATATTTTTATGTTAGGAAATATTCATATTAAAACAGGAAACAGTAATGTTATAACATTATTCTTTTTCCAGGACTTTAAAGTAAGTAATTTTTTAAATTATTACCAACTAAGAGATTTTAAAGAACATAAGCAAACAGTGATATGACATGTGTATTTAGGTGCAGAAATTTTTTATTGAGTTTTCCTTCTTTACTTGAATTTTAATTTTCATAATTTTTTCAAGGAAATAAAAGTTCAAGTGAATGATTTATTTTTTTCCATTAGTGTATTTGTTTATTCACTTTACATCCTGATCACAGGAATCCTGTCTGATTACTCTCCTCATATACATCCTTCCCACTTTCTCCCCTCTCCTCCTCCTCTGAGAAGAGTAGATACTCTGGCAATATACCCACATTGGCACCCCAAATCACTGCAAGACTAGTCACGTCTTCTCTCACTGAAGCCAGATAAGGTAGCTAGACATGGGAACAGGATCAAGAGGCAGGTAACAGAGTCAAGGACAGCCAGTGACCTGCTCCAGTTGTTTGGAGACATACATAAACACCAAGCTGCACTTCTGCTATGTTTGTGCAGGAAGCTTACGTCCATTTTGTCATGGACATTGGTGATTCATTTCTAAAAACCTTTAACTGTTCAGATTAGTTGTCTCTGTTGGTTTTCTTCTGGAGTTCATAACCCATTTAGGTTCCTCAATTATCTCCCCAAGTCTTCCACAGCACTCATTGAGCTTTGTCCAGTATTTAGCTATGGGTCTGTGCATATGTTTATGTCAGTTACGGAGTGGAGCCTCTCAAAGAAAAATTATGCTAAGTTCCTGTCTGCTAGTATAACAGAGTAGCTAAAGCAGGTTCAGAGATTGGTTCTTGCCCATGGGATGAATCTTATGTGGGCCCAGCCATTGGTTAGATATTGCCTCAGACTCTGCTCCATCCTTATCCCTGAACTTCTTGTAGGCAGGACACATTTTTGGTTAAAGGTTTTGTTGTTGGGTTGATGTCCTTATCTAGTCCACTGGGAGCCCTGCTTGGCTACATGATGTGGCTATTTTAGGCTCAGTATCCCTCACTGCTAGGATTCGCAGCTAGATTCACCCTCCTAGACTCTGGATACTCTCCTATCCCAGGTTTCTGATACATCCTTGAGATGATCCCCTCCTCCTTCCCACTGCCAAATTCTATTAACTCTCCTGTCCCTCTCTCCTTAGCTGTTGCTACAACTGATCTGCCTGATCCTCATCCCATCCTCAGTTCCATCCAATTCCCTTCCTCCCTTCAACTCCAACTATTATTCTATTTCCTAGTCTGAGTGAGATTCAAGCATCCTGCTTATAACCCTCCTTGTTATTTTTATCATCTCAAGTACTGAGATAGCATATCACATAGAAGATTATTTAATTTTGATTTCCAGATTCATTTGTATTTCTTAATCAATATTTAAGTTTTCCTTACTAAATACTACCTATATACACAATCCACATGGCAAGAATTTTTTATGGTTTCTTATAATAATATACAACTTGTACTGGAAAACAGATATCAAATGAAATAATTTGTACAGGCAAGTACAAATTTTCAGATATCAGATGATTCAATGATAAAACCAAACCAGCATTAAAAGTATAACAGTGCCTGGTAACATGTTTTCATCAAATAGAATGAAGCCCAAGTCATATGTTAGAACATTATTGTGCATTATTGTCCTCTTTAATTTCTTTGTTTTATTTTTTTATTTTCAACATTTTGAATGATAGAAACATAGCATATTGATATAATACATAACAGTGTGGTGATCATGCAGTTATATTTAATGTACTAAAAAAGTTGTTAAATTCAATTGATATTTTCAGCTTTAGCATGTGTTTTCCTAAACTTGTGAAAAGAATTTATTTGTGGTCTCAACAAAATAATGTATCATTTTGGGACAAATATGCAAAGAAGGATTCCTGCACTGGAGGCCAAGATACAGAAGACCTCCACAGCAACCGTAGCCTTGCCCTTAGTGCTGTGGTAGACAGGGAGGAAGGTGATCCAGACACTGCAGAACACCAGCATGCTGAATGTCAGAAGCTTGGCTTCATTGAATGTGTCAGGCAGATTCCTGGCCAGGAAGGCCGCAGTGAAACTCAGTAGAGCAAGAGAGCCCATGTATCCCAGGACACAGTAGAAGGCAAACACTGAACCTTTGTTACAAACAATGATGATGT
>CM052703.1:105574319-105595777 GCA_028551405.1 Uromys caudimaculatus
CAGTCTTTCTCCTGGAACAGTGATCTTAAATGCTAGTACTACAGTAATTGTCTTGGCTAAGACACTAGAGACAGCCACAGTGAAGACAATGGCAAATGTGGTCTGCTGCAGGATGTAGCTGGCCATACTGGGCTGACCAATATAGAGCAAGGAACAGATAAAACAAAATATGAGGGAGATGAGTAGACTATAACTGAGAGTTTCATTATTGGCCTTGACAATGTGAGTGTCTTGATGTTTCAAAAAGACATAGAGTACAATACATGTAGGTGCAGAAAAGCAAAGAGCCAAGCCAGCCAGAGCCATTCCCAAAGGGTCTTCATAATCCAGAAAGGTCACAACTTTTTTGAGGCTGTTAGTTTGATCTGTGTTGGCATACTCATCCTCTGGACACTTCACACATTGATCCATGTCTAGTAGAGGAAGGAAAGAGTTATCAGATTTAATTTTTCTAGAATAGCCACAAGACACACTAACCTTATGCTTTAGAAAATAGTAACTAAATTGGACTTATCTTGTGTTAGATGCAAACTTAAATATGGGAACTTCATAAGATGTGATCCTAAATTTTAATGATTCTAATCTTCATGCAAGCTTTTGTTCATATTTATCTAATATACTCAAGATATTTATTGTATTTTTCAAAAACAAACCTGTACTGTTGCACAATTTTCATGTTTCCACAATAATATGCTTTAGATTGATCACTCGTAGAGTCACAATTATTCACTTATAATTGTGTATATTATGCAAAAGAAGAACTTATAAGGAGATATGTCAGTTGATCTATGTATCAGCAAGAAGTGCGGTCCTACTTGTGGTTTCAAGTGGATATTTGAACATATAAACTGTTCTACTTCATGTCTTAGAAAAGAACTTACAGCCAACACATTACTAAATCATTATAACCCCAACTCACTTCTAAACATTTGTTCCTACACATACACCTATTTATAGTCCTTGCCATTCATTATGGAAACTTACCTTTGAAAGAGACAGACATCATTAGAGAAAACCATAGTCAATAAATATTTAGAGTTTTAGAGTCCTGTCCAATAGATACATCTACAAAATCAACTTCTCAGTTAAGGCTAGAATATTACAAAAGAAAAGGTTTAAAGAGTGAAAGGGCTAGAGGAAAAGAGAGTTTTATATGTGTGTATATTTTTTAGGAAAATCACAAGTAACACACATAAACATCTCATCAAAAAGGGCTTCATAAGCCTAAGCTGACTGAAGACAAAAAAAAAAAAAAAACCATGACATATTGGTGACAGGAAAGAACACTCTATCTTAGAGAATTTCAGAAATGAAGGAATTTGGAGAATGAATAAAATTGTCTTCCACTGAGAAGTGTATACCAATTAATTATACTTGGATAAGAAAATGATCTTCCCTGAAATCATAAAAGTAATATTATACAGACTGATTGGTTTGTATTTAGAAATATTATTAAAGTAAATGATTTATTAAATTATTACTAAGTAAAGAGATATTAAAGAACATAAACAATGATATGACATCTGTATTTAGATGCAGGAATGTTCTCTATTGGGCACATATATAATATAGGCCTGCCTGGTCTCTCCTCAGTGGGAAAAGATGTGCTTAAAACCCTCTAGAGACTTGAAACACCAGGGAAGGGGAAGGTCTGGTGGGAGGTGGGAGCATCTTCTAGGAGGTAAGAGGCAGGAGGAATGGGATGAGGAACTGTGCCAGGAAGACTCAGGTGGAGGGCAACAACAACAACAAATAATCAAGTAATATAAAAATGTTGTATTTTCAATCTTCAAGAGTGACAACCTCTGCTCTTCCACAGGCCACATCTGCCAGAAGGCTAGGTAAGCTCTCTGAAGACCACTCCCACTTTATTACCTCTGACACAATTCTTAGGGTCTCTCCCAGACTTGTAACAAAATTGCAAGGGCAGCTTCTGTTGTAAAAATATTTAAATCCCAGCCCAGGTTTTCTATCCAACTTGTATTATTGAGTTTCCATATTTAAAAAAAAAAGCACATTCTTTATATTTGTAATAAACTTTAATCAGCACAGGACCTGGGCAGCTGCCTACCCTTTAAGCTGTTAGAAACCATTTTCCCATCTATAACTCCCAAATATTACCTACCACTTACTATGTTTCACCTGGGCTGCTCTTAACTCCTATTGGCTAGCCTACATCGTCATGATTAAATGGCTCAGTTATTCCATTGTGGCTCTCCATCTTCCTCCTGCACATTCTTCTTCTTCTCCCTCCTCTGACCCCAAGCCTGTGAAGCATAAACCCCACCCATGTTTCTTCTGCCCAACTATTATATGTTGGCATCTTTATTCATCAATTAGAAATGAATTAGTGTTGGGTCACATGGACTATGTTTAGAATCCAGGCCTTGGGGGTCAACAGTTAGCATTATAAAAGACAGTGAAAGACAAAACCTCAAAAAGTTTAATTTCAGAATGGCTAAGATCAAAACCTCAGGTGACAGCAGATGCTGGCGAGGTTGTGGAGAAAGAGGAACACTCCTCCACTGTTGGTGGGATTGCAAGCTGGTACAACCACTCTGGAAATCAGTTTGGTGGACCCTCAGAAAAATGGACATAATACTACCTGAGGACCCAGCTATACCTCTTCTTGCCATATACCCAGAAGATGCCCCAACATGTAATAAAGACATATGCTCCACTATGTTCATAGCAGCCATATTTATAATAGCCAGAAGCTGGAAACAACCCAGATGTCCCTCACCAGAGGAATGGATACAGAAAATGTGGTACATCTACACAATGGAGTACTACTCAGCTATTAAAAACAACGACTTAATGAAATTTGCAGGCAAATGGATGGAACTTGAAAATATCATCCTGAGTGAGGCAACTCAGTCACAAAAGAACTAACATGATATGTACTCACTGATAAGTGGATATTATCCCAAAAGTTCAGAATGCCCAAGTTTCACTTTACAGTAACCGCTGGACTGAGAGTGAGGTCCCAGATAGAGGAGTTGGAGAAGGGACTGAAGGAGCTGAGGGAGTTTGCAGCCCCATGGACGGAGCAACAGTATTAACTGGCCTGACAACCCCCCCCCAGTCCTCCTGGAGACTGGACCACCAACCAAAGAATGCAAATGGAGGGACCCATGACTCAGACCACATATGTGGCAGAGGAGGGCCTTTTTGGCCATCAGGGAGAGGAGAGGCCCTTGGGCCTGAGGGTGTTAGAGGCCCCAGTAAAGGGGAATGTCAAGGTTGTAATATGAGAGTGGGTGGGTGGGTGGGTGGGAGGTGGAATTCCCTCATAGAGGCAGGGTGGGGGAGGGGACAGGGGGTTTCCAAAGAGGAGACCTAGAAAAGGGGAAACATTGGACATGTAAATAAAGTATCAAAAAAAAAAAAAACGTTTAATTTCAATCCTGTACCTTCATTCTGTGGATCTCATAGACCATCATACCTGGCCTTCCATTTACCAGCCACCAACACTATCTAGTCCTGCCCATGAACACACCACCTGACCTGACCAGAAAAGCAGGCAACACTCAGCAAACACATGCTCTGAAAATTCAGAAAGAGAATATAAATCAAAGGAAAAAAATTTCATTCAAGAAAGACAAACCAAGAAATCAGGGGGTAAACATATAATCACCCCAAGGCAGATTTCTACATGCCAGCCTAAGAACCCAGATAGAAACAGCCAGGACAATATATCACTATCAGAGCCAGCTATCCTATCGCAATTAGTCCTGATCTTCCAACATAGGTGAAATACAAGAAAAAGTCCTTAAAACCAAGAATATGTATGAAGATTATAGTAGTCTTTAAAAAGGATGTGAATAAATCCCTTAAAGAAATTTGAGAAAATGAAAACATTAACAAGAAATTAATAAATTCCTCAAAAAATCATGAAAATGCAAACAATTGGAGGAAATGAATAAATACATAAAAAAGATCAAGAAGCAAACAAAAAAAACAAAAAACAAAAACAAAAACAAAAAACAACCCCCCCCCCCCAAAAAAAAACAAAAAACAAAAAACAAAAACCAACCAAACAAACAAAAGCCAAAATAAACAAACAAATCATTAAAGGGAACCAATAAAATGTTTAAGACCTGATAAAGGAAAGAGAAGTGAAGTTGAAACTTTTAGTTTCTTTGGACACTTAGTTATGTCAAATGATGCTTTGTTGGGGCACACAGGTGAAAAGATGTCTTGCTAAAGCTGACATGTGAAGCAATGTTTTCCTGAAACAGACACAGGTGAAAGGATGTGTTGCTGCATCAGACATGGGAAAGAATGTTTTCCCAAAGTTGTTTGCTATAGCAAACAGGTGAAAGATCCCATGATAAGGAGGTATACATGTTTCCTGACAGACAATGGGAGACCAGCACTGAGCATCAGTTTGGTTTGTTTGTTCTCAATTTTTGTTTCTGACAACACCCATGTGTTGGTTTAACTTACACAGCATTTTTGAAGTCAACTTGTGGTAACACAGACACTGGAGAAACTCAGCCAAGAACTGCTCTTGAGGTTCCTTAGGCAGTTTGGTACATCCACAGAATCATATCAGGCTGGTTGGTGAGCCTTGCAGTTTCTTCAGGATTGAAATACAGCTGCTGGTTCATGTCTGGTGTCTGCCTGCCTAGAGACCGGTCTTCAGCTGATGAGTTGTATTTGGTGTTTGTTATGAGATTGAACTGCTGAGAAAGAAGATCAAGTTCTCCCAAAAAGAACTATTGCTGAACATGTCCACCTTTCCCATATCCTAATAACTTTTCTCTTCCACTACCACTGCTGGTTAGTGGGCTAGAGGACAGATTGAACCCTTGTTAAAAGTAGGTTGCAAAAAAAGTTTGTCTATAGAGAATCTATATATAAAACACTAATTGAAGGAATACCTACATATAAAAATTGAGGAATGCAAACAGGAATTATAGAGACAAGCTTCAGCAATAAAATGCAAGAGAGAAGAAAAGAGAATCTTAGACATTGATGGCATGCTAGGAGAAATGCATACATGGGTCAAAGAAAATGTTACATATACAAAAAAATTCCATGGGAGAAAAAGTTCAGAATATCTGTGATACTATGAAAAGAGCAAATCTAGTAATATCAGGAATATAGGAAGGAGCATTACAGCTAAAATGTCCAGAAAATAATTTTAACAAAATAATTGGAGAAAATATTTCTACCCTAAAAAGATGACTATAAAGGCATAAGACACATGAAAAACACTAAATAGATTTAACATAAATGAAAGTCCCATTGTTACATAATAATCAAAACACCAAAAATATAAAAGAAAAATATTAAAAGCTCTAAAGCCAGTAGACTAAATAACATATAAAGGCAAAACTATTAGAAATACACCTGAGTTCTTAGATTCTAAAATAGATAAGGGTTGGAACAGAAAGTCTGCAAACTCTAAAAGCCCAGATTATGATATTCAGCAAAGCATTAAATCATATTAAATGGAGAAGATAAGATATTTCATTATAAGTTTTAATTTTAACAATATATAACTATAAATATAGCCATATGTAAGCACTAGAAGGAAAAAATCTAAATGAAGGAGGTTAACTACCTTATGAATATTTAGGAAATGTATAATCTCACATCAGGAAAGCAAAAGAGTGGAAATATGTGCACAGATAAACACACATACAAACACACCCACACTCATACCCTAAACAGTCACAATTATCTCCTCCACCATCACCACCACTACCACCAGATCTCTTGACCCCACCAGCACAAAAGAAAAAAAAAAGCAATTAACAACCATTGGTAATTTCATATGACTCAATATCAATTGTCTTAATTTGCCCATGATAAGACACAAATAAATAAAATTAATATAAACATGATCCATCCTTTTGATCCATGTAAGAAATACACCTCAACATCATAAATTCATAGTACCATTGCCTCAGGGTAAAGACTTGAAAAAGACATTCCAAGAAAATTTACCTGAAAGACAAGCTGTTATATCCATTTTAATATCTAACAAATTTCACATTAAGCCAATATTATTCCAAAGAGATGAGAAAGGACAATGTACATCAACAAAGGAAAAATAATCAATGACATATAAACTACTGATATCTATGATACAAAGAAAAGGATAGCATCATTTATAAAAGAAACACTAATACTGAGTAAATCACAGAATGACTATCACATACTGATGTTAGGATGCTTCAGCTTCCTACTCTCCACAGTGGACAGCTCATTAAGATAAAACCTAAAGCAGTAAATTACCGGAGCTAACTGATATTATAAATGAAATTAATTTAACAAATATATCCAAACATTCCACCCAAAACCTTAAGAATATTCTTGTTTTATCAGTATCTCCCAGAATTTTCTCCAAAATTGACATACTCAGACAGAAAGCAAGTCTGAAAAGAAACAAGAAAATTGAAATGACTCATGCATCATATCAAACATACTGTATTAAATCTGGACATCATCAACAACAGCTAAAAACAGAAACCTTTCTTTTTAAATATTTTTTATTGGTTATTTTATTTATTTACATTTAAATTTTATTCCCTTTCATAGTTTACCCTCCACAACCCCCCTTTCCCCTCCTCCCTCCCCCCAGCCTCTATAAGGGTGCTCTCCCACGTGTTCACACACTCCTGCCTCAGTGGGCCTACCATTCATCTTTCCTGGGTTATCAAGCCTCCACAAGACCAAGGGGTTCCCCTCCCAGTGATGCCAGATAAGGCAATCCTCTACTACATGTCCAGCTGGAGCCATAGGTACCACTTCTGTACTCTTTAGTTGGTGGTTTCATCCCTGGGAGCTTTGAGGGTTCTGGTCAGTTAATGATGTTGTTCTTCCTATGAGGTTGCGAACCCCTTCAGCTCCTATAGTCCTTGCCCTAACTTTCCCATTGGGGTCACCGTGCTTAGTCCAATGTTTGGCTGTGTATATCCACATACGTATTTGTCTGGCTAGGGCAGAGTCTCTCAGGGGACAGCTATAGCAGGTTCCTGCCAGTAAGCATCAGCAATAGTGTCTGGGTTTGGTGTCAGCAGATGGGATAGATTTCTAGGTGGGCCGTCTCTGGATGACCTTTCCTTCAGTTTATACTCCACTCTCTGTCTCTGTGTTTCATTTTGACAGGAGGAATTCTGGATTAATATTTTTGAAGTGGGTGGGTGGTCCTACTCCTTGGGAGCCATGCCTATACACTGGACATGGTCTTTATAGGTTCTATGACCCCGTTTTGGAGTATTTTGCCTAAAGTCCTCCCTGTTGTATCCTGGGAACCTCTTGGGTCCCTGGCATCTGGGACTTTCTAGTAGCTATCCCTGGTTTCCTGTCCCCCACTGCTACACACTTTCAAATTCCTGACCCTTTGTACTTCTCTCCCATCTCCTTCCTTATCTGAACTGCCCCCCTTTTTCTGACCCTCTCATCTCTCTCTCCCAGATACCTCACTCCCTCTATTTCCCAGAGATTATTCTCTTCCCACTATTAAGTAGTACTGTAGCATCCACACTTTGCTGTGATCTTCTTTCTTCTTGGCTTTCATACACTCTGTGAGTTGTACCATGGGTATTCCAGGCTCCTTCTTGGCTAATAACCACTTATCAGTCAGTACATAACATGTGTGTTTTTGTGATTGGGTTACCTCACTCAGGATGCTATTTTCAAGTTCCATCCATTTGGCTGGAAATTTCATGAAATCATTTTTTTAAATAACTGAGAAGTGCTCCATTGTATAAATATACCACATTTTCAGTATTCATTACTCTGTCGAGGGACATCTGGGTTGTTTCCAGCTTCTGGTTATTATAAATATGGCTGATATGAATATGGTTGGGCATATATCCTTATTACATGTTGGAGCATCTTCTGGGTATATGCCCTGGAGTGCTATAGATGGGTCCTCAGGTAGTACTTTGTCCAATTTTTCAAGGAACCACCAGACAGACTTCCAAAGTGGTTGTACCAGCTTACAATCCCACCAGCAATGGAGGAGTGTTCCTCTTTCTGCAGTCCTCACCAGAATCTGCTGTCACCTGAGTTTTTCATCTTAGCCATTCTGACTGGTGTGAGGTAGAATCTCAGGGTCATTTTGATTTGCATTTCCCTAATGACTAAGAATGTTGAACATTTCTTAAGGTGTTTCTTGGCCATTATAATTTCCTCAGTTGAGTATTCTCTTTTTACCTCTGTTCTCCATTTTTAAACAGGGTTATTTGGTTCTCTGGAGTCTAATTTCTTGAGTTCTTTATATATATTGGATATTAGCTCTCTATGGGATGTAGGGTCTGTAAAGATCTTTTCACAATCTGTGGATTGCCATTTTGTTCTATTGACAATGTCCTTCACCTTATAGAAGCTTTTCAATTTTATGAGGTTCCATTTGTCAATTGTTGATCTTACAGCATAAACCGTTGATGTTCTGTGAAGAAATTCTCCCCTGTGCCAATGTGTTCGAGGTTCTTTCCCACTTTCTCTTCTATTAGACTCAGCATATCTGGTTTTATGTGGAAGTGTTTGATCCACTTATACTTGAGCTTTGTACAAAGAGATAAGAATGGGTCAATTTTCATTCTTCTACTTGCTGACTACCAGTTGAATGAGCACCATTTGTTGAAATGCTGCCTTTTTTTCCATTGGATGGTTTTGGTTCCTTTGTCAAAAATCAAGTGACCATAGGTGTGTGGGTTCATTTTTGGGTCTTCAGTTCTATTCCATTGATCTACCTGTATGTCTATTTGCCAATACCATGTGGTATTTACCACTATTGCTCTGTAATATAGCTTGATGTCAGGTATAGTGATTCCCCCAGAATTTTGTTTATTTTTGAGAATAGTTTTTGATATCCTGAGTTTTATGTTATTCCAGATAAATTTGAGAATTGCTCTTTTTATCTCTGTGAAGAATTGAGTTAGAATTTTATAAGACTGCATTGAATCTATAGATTGCTTTAGGTAAGATGTTCATTTTTACTATGAATTCTGCCTATCCAAGAGCATGGGAGATTCTTCAACCTAATGAAGTCTTCTTCAATTTCTTTCTTCAGAGTCCTGAAGTTCTTGTCATACAGATCTTTCACTTGTTTGGTTAGAGTCACACTAATTTATTCCATATTATTTGTGACTATTATAAAGGGTGTCCTTTCCCTAATTTCTTTCTCAGCCCATTTATCCTTTGGGTATAGGAAGGCTACTGATTTGTTTGAGTTAATTTTATATGCAGCCACTTTGCTGAAATGGTTTATCAGCTGTAGGAGTCCTCTGGTAGAACTTTGGGGTCACTTAAATATACTATCATATCATCTGCAAATAGTGATACCTTAACTTCCTCGTTTCCAATTTGTATCCCTTTGATCTCCTTTGTTGACTAATTACTCTGGCTAGAATTTTAAGCACTATATTGAATAGATAGGGGGAAAGTGGGCAGCCTTGTCTTGTCTCTGATTTTTGGTGGAATTGCTTCAAGTTTCTCTCCATTTTCTTTGATGTTGGCTATTGGCTTGCTGTATATTGCTTTTATTATATTTAGGTATTGACCTCTAATTCCTATTCTTTCCAATGCTTTTATCATGAAGGGGTGTTGCATTTTGTCAAAGAATTTTTCAGCATCTAATAAGATGATCATGTAGTTTTTTTCTTTGAGTTTGTTTATATGGTGGATTATGTTGATGGTTTTCTGTATATCGAATCATCTCTGCATCCTTGGGATTAAGCCTACACGATCATGGTGAATGATTGTTCTGATGTGTTATTAGATTCTGTTTGTAAGAACTATTTTGATTATTTTTGCATCAATATTCATGAAGGTAATTGCTCTGAAGTTCTCCTTCTTTGTGTGACTTAGGTATTAGTGCAACTATGGCTTCATAGAATGTATTAGGTAGTTTCTTCTGTTACTATTTTATGAAATACTTTGAGAAATATTGGCCTAGTTTTAAGGACTGATAGAATTCTGCACTAAAACCATCTTGTCTTGGGCCTTTTTTGATTGGGAGACTTTTAGTGAGTGCTTCTGTTTTCTTAGGGATTATGGGACAGTTTAGATGGTTTATCTCATCCTGATTTAAGTTTTGTACTTGGTATCTGTCAAGAAAATTAACCATTTCATCTAGATTTTTCTTTAAGTATAGGCTTTTGTAGTAGGATCTGATAATTTTTTAATTACTTTAGTTTCTGTTGTTATATCTCCCTTTTAATTTCTGATTTTGTTAAATTAGATACTATCTTTGTGCCCTCTGGTTAGTCTGGCTAAAGGTTTATCTATCTTGTTGAGTTTCTCAAAGAACCATCTTCTGGTTTTGTTCATTTTTGTGCAGTTCTCCTTTTTTTTCTACTTGGTTGATTTCAGTCCCCAGCTTGATTATTTCCTGCAGTCAACTCCTCTTGTATGTATTTGCTTCTTTTTGTTCTAGAGCTTTCAGATGTTTTGTTAAGCTGCTAGTGTATGCTCTCTCCAATTTTTTTTTAATGGAAGCACTCAGAGCTATGAGTTTTCATCTTAGCATTGCTTTCATTGTGTCCCATTAGTTTGGGTATGTTGTGCCTTCATTTTCATTAAATTCTATAGTCTTTAATTTCTTTCTTTATTTCTTACCTGACCGAGTTATCATTGAGTAAATATTTGTTGAGCTTCCATGTGTGTGTGACTTCACATTGTTTTTATTGTTGTTGAAGACCAGCCTTAATCCGTGATGATCTTATAGGATGTATGGGATTATTTCAATTTTTTTGTACCTGTTGAAGCTTACTTTGTGTCTGATTATATGGTCAATTTTTGAGAAGGTATGATAAGATGCTGAGAAGAAGTTATATTCTTTTGTTTTAGTATGAAATGTTCTTTAGTTTTCTGTTAAGTCCATTTGGTTCATAACTTTTGTTAGTTTCATTGTGTCTCTGTTTAGTTTCTGTTTCCATGATCTGTTCATTGATGAGAGTGCTATGTGAAAGTATCCTACTACTACTATGTGAGGTTCAGTGTATGCTTTGAGCTTCAGTAATGTTTCTTTTACACATGTGGGTGCCCTTGCATTTAGGGCATAGATGTTCAGAATTGAGAGTTTCTCTTGGTGGATTTTTCCTTTGATGAGTATGTAGTGTCCTTCCCAATCTTTTTTGATAACTTTTGGTTGAAACTCTATTTTATTGAATATTAGAATTGCTACTCCAGCTTGTTTCTTGGGACCATTTGCCTGGAAATTTTTTTCCAGGCTTTTATTTTGAGGTAGTATATGTCTTTGTCACTGAGATGTGTTTCATGTATGTAGCAAAGTGTTGGGTCCTATTTTCGTATCCATCCTGCTAGTTTATATCTTTTTATGGGGAATTGAGTCCATTGATGTTGAGAGATATTAAGGACCAATGACTGTTGCTTCCTGTTATTTTTGTTGTTAGAGGTAGAATTATGCTTGTGTGCTTCTCCTCTTTTGTGTTTATTGTGAGATTAGTTTCTTGCTTTTACTTGGGTATAGTTTCCCTGCTTGTGATGGAGTTTTTCCTTCTATTATCCTCAGTAGGGCTGAATTGGTGGGGAAATATTGATTAAATTTGGTTTTGTCATGGAATATCTTGGTTTTCCTCTCTATGGTAACTGAGAGTTTTACTGGACCTAACAGCCTGGGCTGGAACTTTCATTATCTGCCCAAGATCTTCTGGCTTTTATAATCTCTGTTGAGAAGTCTGGTGCAATTCTGATGGGTCTCCCTTTATATGTTATATGGTCTTTTTATCTTAGTGATTTCAATATTCTTTCTTTGTTCTGTGCATTTGGTGTTTTAATTATTATGTGACAGGAGGAATTTATTTTCTGCTCTCATCTGTTTGGTGTTCTGTGGGCTCCTTGTATATTTATGGGCATCTCTTAATTTAAGTTAGGGAAGTTTTCTTCTATAATTTTGTTGAAGATGTTAGCTGGCCCTTTCATTTGGGAATCTTCACTCTCTTCTCTACTTATTTTTCTTAGGTTTGTTCTTTTCATTGTGTCCTTGATTTCTTGAATGTTTTGAGTTAGGAGCTTTTTGCTTTTTATAGTTTCTTTGACTGTTGTATCAATGTCTTCTGGGGTATCTTCTGCACCCGAGACTCTTTCTTCTATTTATTGTATTCTGTTGGTGATGCTTGCATTTGTGACTCCTGATCTCTTTCCTAGGTTTTCAGTCTCCTGGGTAGTCTCCCTTTGTGTTTTCTTTAATGTTTCTATTTCCATTTTTAGAACCTGGTTAGTTTTGTTCAATTACTTTATCTGTTTGATTGTGTTTTCCTGTTTCCTTTAAGATATTTATTTGTTTCCTCTTTAAGGACTTTTACTTGTTTACCTGTATTCTCCTGTATTTTTAAGTGTGTTATTTATGTCCTTCTTAAATTTCTCTATCATATTTATGAAATGTGATTTGCTTTTCAGGTGTGTTAGGATATCTGGGTCTTGGTGTGGTGGAGGAACAGGGTTTTGATGTTTCCAAGTAGCATTTGTTTCTGTTGCTTATATTCTTGCACTTATCTCCCACCATACAGTTATCTGTAGTGCTCCCTGACCTTGATATATATGACTGGAGCTTGTCCATCCTGTGATCCTGGTTGTGTCAGAACTCCTTGGAGTCCAGCTGCCTCTGTGATCCTGTGATTCTCAGATCCTGAGATCCTGAAATCCTGGGTGATTTTCAGAGATCCTAGGAGCCAAACTTCCTCTGGGATCATGAAATCCTTGTGTGACCAAGCTCTTGATATCTTGTTGTGTCAGAGATCCTGGGAGTCAAGTTTTCTCTGGGTGATGCAGGAGGGGGTGGGAAGCCAGATCCCTGGGTCTGCACTGAAGACAGGTGCAAGCTGGAAGGAACCTGTGCCACTCATTGGGCGGGGGTCGTGTTTCCATGTTTCCTGTGGGGGTCACAGTTATTCTGGATATTGGGAAAGATACTGTGGCCTCAACTGTGATCTTGAGTGTGTCAGAGCTCCAGTGACCCTGGATGTGTCTGATCTCTGGGAGTTGAGCTTCGTCTGTGATCCTGTGATCCTGGGCATGTCAGAGCACCTGTGATCCTATGATCCTGGGTGTTTCAGAGCACCTGTTAGTCAGGCTTCCTCTGGGTGTTGTATGAGTGGTTGTGGAGCCAGCACCGAAGGACTGCTCCAGGTGGAGGTTCAAACCAGAAGAAACACGTGCCACTGGCTGGGCGGTGGTTCCTGTGTCCCTGGACCCCGGGGGTCCCAGTTAATCAGGTGGTGGGGCAGATACTGTCGAAGAGAAACCTTTCATTCTTATGGGAACTAAACAAGATTTACTTTAATGACATAATTGATTGAGACAAAAATTAAGAAATTAAAGATCTTCACCAAATATGGTGCATGAAGAACATTCACGTTAGATCACATCCCTGAACTTCTGCTGCCTGCTGAGTTCCACCAGTCATGCTAAGCTGCTCCTGTGGTGCCCATTCGGGAAACATTTGCAAATCCCAAAAGACCACCAAGGAGCTGTTTCTGATGTCATCACACTAGGATCCCTATTCAAGCTTGAGCTTGATGTCATCGCCTTCAGTGACACAGAGGACATGAAGGTGAAGCTCCTGAGCCCACAGCCAAAGATTTATAAGAAGTATTGAGCAAGCGAGGGGGGATTCTATCTTGGCAAGCATCTAATTGAATGACTATTGTAAGCTGACAAATCGGTGCTCTGAAGAAAAACTATGAACAATCACAGTCTGAAAGTACATCTGGAAGTACCAGATAAATTCTTTTTGGCTGTTGCTAGGGATTAACTAGAGAGTAGCTCTGGGGTAAGAGCCAGAGACAAGCTATGTGGTTCTTCCTAGAACTTGGGTACAGCTTGTGTTCAGCTGCAGGTCAAGTTCTCTGACCCGTTTTCTTTTGAAATGGAGGCTGCTTCCATGATGGAGTAAGATTACCCTCTCACCCCCAGCTAGCTGCTTGCTCTCCCCCGAGTTTCACTGTCTGGCCTTCACTCAGCTGGACTTCACTAGGTTCTCTGTACAGGGAACATCCAGAGCTGCAATACCAAGAATATCCAATACAAGGCTGCTCATAGGAGGCCTGCTGCATTGAGAACATCCAGAATAAGCCTATCTTCCTAAAAACTGCTACACCAGGAACATCTATGTACCACTAGATGGATAAAGGCAAGCTAAAAACACAATCAACAAGAGTCTGTGTAATATGGCACCTTTCCATTGAACCTTTCCCATTGCAGCAAGCCATGTGTATCCTAAAACAACCCCAGCAGAAAATAACACCTAAATCCAACCTTATTAATATGATAGATGCCTATAGAGAGGAAATGAACACATCCTTCAAAGTAACACAGGAAAATACAATCAAACAGGAGAGACCTTTAAAGACAAAACTTATAAATTGAAGAAATACAGGAAAATACAATTAAAGAGGTGAAGGAAATGAATAAAATTTTTCAAGACCTGAAAATAGAAATGGAAGTGCCAATGTAAATACAATCTCATGGAATCCTGATTATCAAAAACTTAGGAAAGAGAACAAGGTATACAGATGCAAGTGTTACTAACACAATATATTAGATGGAAGAGAAAATCTCAGGCATAGAAGATATGATGGAATAAACTGACATGTTATTTATAGAAAATGTTAAATCTAAAATATTCCTGACACATAATATCTAGGAAATCTATGAAAACATGTAAGCTAAGAATAATATTTCTGAGTTCGAGGCCAGCCTGGGCTACAGAGTGAGTTCCAGGACAGCCAGGGCTACACAGAGAAACCCTGTCTCAAAAAAACAAGCAAACAAACAAGCAAAATTGCAAAGCTTCTGTAACGCAAAGGACATTGTCAATAGGACAAAACATCAATCAACAAATTGGGAAAAGATGTTTACCAATCAAACATCCTATATAGGGCTAAAAAACTCAAGGAGTTAGACTCCAGAGAATCAAACAACCCTATTTAAAAATGGGGAACAGAGGTAAACAGAATTTTCAACTGTGGAAACTTGAATGGACAAGAATCACCTTAAGAAATGTCCAACATCCTTAGTCATCAGGGCAATGCAAATAAAAAAACCCCTGAGTTCCATCTTACAACAGTCAGAATGGCTAAGATAAAATACTCAGGTGACAGCAGATGCTGGGGAGGATGTGGAGAAAGAGGAACACTTCTCCATTGCTGGTGGGGTTGCAAGCTGGTACAACCACTCTGGAAACCTGTCTGGTAGTTTCTCAGACAATTAATTGAACGTAGTACCACCTGAGGACCCAGCTATACCACTCCTGGACATATACCCAGAAGATGCTCCAACATGTAATAAGGACACATACTCCACTATGTTCATGCCAGCCATATTTATAATAGCCAGAAGCTGGAAACAACTCAGATGTCCCTCAACAGAGGAATGGATACAGAAAATGTAGGACATTTACACAATGGAATACTACTTAGGTATTATAAATAATTTCATCAAATTTGCAAGCAAATGGACAGAACTAAAAAATATCATCCTGAGTAAGGTAACTCAGTCATAAAAGAACACACATGTTGGGCTGGAGAGATGGCTCAGCAGTTAAGAGCACAGAGTGCTCTTCCAAAGGTCCTGAGTTCAATTTCCAGCAACCACATGGTGGCTCACAACCATCTCTAATGGGATCTGATGCCCTCTTCTGGTGTGTCTGAAGACAGGAACAGTGTACTCATACAAATAAAATAAATCTCTTTAAAAAAAAAAAAAAAGAACACACATGTTATGTACTCACTGATAAGTGAATATTAGCCCAAATATTCAGAATACCCAAGATTTAATTCACAGATCATATGAAGTGCATGTAGAAGGAAGACCAATATGTGGATGCTTCAGTGCTTCATAGAAGAGTGAACAAAGTATTCACAAGAAGAAATATGGAATCAAGGTGTGGAGCAGAGACTGAAGGAAAGGTCATCCAGATATTTCGCCCCCTGGGAATCCATCCCATATGCAGCACCCAATCCTGGATGTTATTGTGGGTTTTGGGAAGTTCTTGCTGTTGGAACCCTGATATGGCTGTCTCCTGTGAGGCTCTGCCAGAACCTGTCAAACTCAGAGGCAGATGCCTGAAGACAACCATTAGACTGAGTGCTGCATCCCTGTTGGAGGAGTTGGAGAAGGGACTGAAGGAGCTGAGGGGATTTTCAGCCCCATAAAGGAAGCAACAGTGTCAACTGGCCAGAAGCCCTGAGCTCCAGGGCCTGCACCACCAACAAAAGAATAGACATGGGGGAACCCATTGCTCTGGTCCCATATGTGCCAGAAGATGGCCTTGTTAGACATCAGTGGGAGGAGAGGCCCTTGGGTCTGAGAGTATTAGATGCTCCAGTATAGGGGAATGCCAGGCAGGAAAGATGGGAGTAGGTGTGTGGGTGGGTGAGTACCCTCATAGAGGCAGGTGGAGGGGGGATGGGATAAAGTTTTTCTAAAGGTGAGACCTGGAAAGGGGAAAACATATGGAATGTAAATAAGGAAAATATCCATATATATATACATATATATATAAATATAAATATAAATAATAATCTACCATGATCAAGTGGGATTCATCTCACAGATGTAGGGATAGTTCTTATATTTAAGAAAATCCCATCAACATAATCCACCATATAAACAAACTGAAAAATGTTTTATAGGATCAACTCATTTGATACTGAAAAATTTGAGGCAAAATCCATCACACCTTCCTGTTAAAAGTCTTGGAGTGATGAGGAACAAGGTATATAAACAAACATAATAAAATCAATATATAGCAAGCCAAAGACAATACCACTTTAAGTAGATAGAAAGTTAAAATGATTCCACTAAAATCATTAATGAAACAAGGCATCTGAATCTCTCCCTATCTCTTCAAATTAGGACTTTTATTTCTAGCAATATGATAACTAGAGGAGATAATAAGGATACAAATTGGAATGGAATAAGTCAATATATGTCTATTAACATATGATATGATAGTATGTATAACTGATACCCATAAGTCTACCAGAGAAGTGCTGCAGCTGATGAACAGCTTCAGCAAAGTGACTGGATACAAAATTACCTCAAAAAAAGAGACAATAGTACCATTTTAAGTAAACCATAAATGGGCTGAGAAAAAAAATAGTGTAACAATACCCACAAATAATATAATTAAAACACTAACCAAGCAAGAGAAAGACTTATATGACAAGAACTTCAAGTGTCTGAAAAAAGAAATTGAGGAAAATATCAGAAGATTAGAAGAACTCCCGTGCTCATGGGTTTGTACAGGTAGGATTAATAATACCATAGGCCATGTTGACAAAAGCAGTATATGAATTCAATGCAATTCCCATCAAAATAGTAACACAATTCTTTATAGAGACCTTAAAAAAGCAACTTTTAAATTCATATGGAAAAGCAAAACAACAACAACAATAATAATAACAATAATAAAACAAATAGGATAGTTAAAAATTCTGAACATAAAAGAACTTCTAGAAGAATCAGCATCCCTCAAGCAATTTTATAGAGTAATAGTGATTAAAAAATGCATTGTAGCCGGGCAGTGGTGGCACACGATTTTAATCCCAGCACTTGGGAGGCAGAGGCCGGCGAATTTCTGAGTTCGAGGCCAGCCTGGTCTACAGAGTGAGTTCCAGGACAGCCAGGGCTATACAGAGAAACCCTGCTCGAAAAACCAAAAAAAAAAAAAATGCATTGTATTGATACAGAAATAGGTTAATCAATAGGTCGAACTGAGGACCCAGATATAAATACAAAGCCTTATGGATATTTGATTTTTGACAAAGAATCCAAAACCATACAATGGAAACAAAAAAGCATTTTTAACAAATGGTGCTGGTCTAATTGGATCCATATTTGTCACCTTGAATAAAACTGAAGCTCAGATTGATCAAGGACCTCAACATAAAACTGTATACACTATATCTAATGGAAGAGAAGTTGGGAAATAGACTTGAACTCATTGGAACAGGAAACAACATTTTCTGAACAGAACATCAATGGCCCAGTTTCAAAGATCAACAATTGGTAATAGGACCTCATGAAACTTGAAGACTTCTGTAAGGCAGAGGACAATGTCAATAGGACAGCCTACAGATTGTGAACTGTCTTTCCCAACCTTACGTATGACAGAGGGTTAAGATCTAAAATTTACAAAGAACTCAGGAAATTAAACATCAACAAACTGAATAACCCAACTAGATACTGGGGTACAGAGCTAAACACAGAGTTCTCAACAGAGAATCTTGAATGGTAGAGAAGGACTGAAAAAATAATGTTCTTCATATTTAGTCATCAGGGAAATGAAAATGAAAATGACCCTGAGATTCCATTATGCACATCAAAATGTCTAAGATCAAAACACTCAAGTGACAACATGTTATGGTGAGGATGTGGACAAAGAAGAACACACCTCAATTGCTCCCCCAGGGAACATTTAGAGACTGAGCTATCAACAAAAGAATATACATGAGTTGGGCCAAGCCCACATCACAGATATAGCAGACAGGCAGCTCAATCTCCATGACTGCCTTGTCTGACCTCAATGGGAGAGGATGAGCCTAGCCTTGCAGAAACTTGTTGTGCCATGGTGGATGGATAACCAGGGAGACCCCACCTTTCAAAGAAGAAGGGGTTGGGGGTAGAGGTATGGATTCTTTGACAGGAGGACCAGGATTGATGCAGTAATATGATGTAAATAAATAATAAATAAACAATTAGTTAAAATCAGGACTAAATCAGATCAACTATTTCTCTACATATTCAGTACTGTATCTGGTGTTTTAGCTAGAAAAATAGGACACTGAAGGATAATAAGCTATATAATTTAGGCAGAATGAAATCAAAGCATAATTATCTACTGATGATAGGACTGGAAACACATGACCCTTAATATTCTAGTAGAGAATGCCTGCAGCTGATAAAAAAAATCAGCAAAGTGACACACACACACACACACACACACACACACACACACACACACACACACTCAGTAGTTTCCCTATATACAAATGACAAATTGACTGAAGAAGAAATCAGAGAAACAACATCCTTCATTAAAAACTCAAATAATGTAAAATGTCTTATGGAAACTATGACTAGACAAATGAAAGTCTTGTAAGAAAACTTAAACCTCAAATCTTTGAAGGAAACAATTTAAATAGTATCAAAAGATAGAAAGATGTCCCAGTGTCTTGGATCAGTTGAAAAACATAGTAAAATAGCCATCCTTCCAAATTCAACATATGGATTCAAAGAATCCCATCAAAGTGCCAACGTAAATTTTTACAGACCTTGAAAGAACAGTTCCTAACTTCATGTGAAAACCTAGATATCCTGAACAATAACATAACAGTGTTAGACAACACAACAGCCTAAAGATTGGTAAATCTTTTACCCACTTGGTATTTGTGGGAGAGCTAATGTCCAAAATATAGAAATACCTCTAGAAACTAGATGACAAAAATAATTCAATTTAAATGTTAGATACAGATTTAATCGGAGAATTCTAAAGAGAGGAGTCTCCAATGATTGTGAAACACTTAAAGAGAGTTTCACCTTCCTCAACCATTAGAGAAATGCAAATCAAAACCATTTTAAAATTCCATATTAAATCTGTCAAAATGGCTACGTTCAATAACACAAGTGACAGCTCATGTAGACAAGGATATGGGACAAGGGGAACATGTCTCCATGGCTGATAGAAATACAAACTTATAGAACAACTCTGAAAATCAATATGGCAATTTCTCAGAAAATTGGGAATAGATCTATTGCCAAACCCAGCTATGTCACTCTTGGTCATTTGCCCAGTACACTCTATCATACCACATGGACACTTGTTCAACTATGATTTTGTAGCTATAATCAAAATAGATACAAACTGAAATCAAGTAGATGCACTTCAACTGAAGAGTGCATAAAGAAAATAAGATACTTTTATACAATATAGTACTACTCAGTTGTTAAAAACAAAATGACACCATGAAATTTCCTGACAAATGGATGGAACTAGAAAAAGTCATCTTTAGTCTGATAATCTTCTCCAAAAAATCAGATATAATATTATTCATTTGAAGGTTGATATCAGAGTTAAATGAATGATAAATACAAACAATGCACAGTCTCAGAATGGCTAGATAATGAAGAGGTCAAGGGGCAGTGGAGTATGAATCTTACTGGGATGAGGAAATAGAATAAGTCCTTTGTGTTACTGAGGGCAGAAGAAGGCAGGAGAGCAAGTGGTTTGTTGTGGGTTGTGGAAGGAGAATGAAGAGTGAACAGCTGGAATTTGAGGGTATTTGGTTGACCATGGGGGAATATAGTACAGTAGAAACATTTTGGAATCTATGAGAATGGTGTTAGTGAAGACTTCTACTAATGGAGAATACAGGGGCTAAACTTGTGATCTTTGACAACTAAGAAAGTATGTGCTAGGTTAAAATTTGTTGAGTTATTGGCTGAGCAGGTGACAAGAAAATCTCTAAACAACCCATGTTGATGCTAGAACAGAAGGTAACCATCTGAAAACCTGGCACCATGGCTGATAACAACTTAGAATCTGGTTACTGGACATGGAGAGGTGTAGCTGGTATGGGCTAGGAACCTTATTCTACAAGCTGTGCAAATATAAACACAGACATTACAACATTGACTAAACCCTTTACCTACAATCTGTCTGGGATGCAAGATGTGATGGGGCAATGGTAGTACATACCTAGTTGAACTGACCAACCAATGACTGAGTTAACTTGATACCCACTCCACACGAAGGTATCCATGTTCAACCCTACTTGGATGGTATTAACTTTTGGAATGCATATACCATAGAAACAGGAAATCCCTCCAAAAGACCTACAAAGCAGCCAAAAGAGTCAGATGCAGATATTTACACCAACCAATAGTCAAAATCTGGTGACCCATGTGGTTGGATTAGGGAAAAGCTGGAAGAAGCTGAGGAGGAGGGTGACCCTATAAGAAGAGCAGCAGTTTTAACTAACCTGGACCTCTGAGATCTCTTAAACATTGAGCAGCATAAGTCAGCTGAAATGAGGTCCCCAACACATATACAGAAGAGAACTGCCAGGTCCAGGTTCAGTCAGAGAAGATGCACCTAACCCTCAAGAGACTGGAGACCCCAGGGACTGGGGATGTCTCATGGGTGAGGGTGGAGGGGTGAGGACATCATCATGGAGACAGGTATGTGGAACAGTCAGAGGTTTGACTGAGTGAGGGATAAAGTCTGGACTGTAAAAAAAAGATTAAAATTAAAAAAAATATTTAAAAAGGAAATCCCAAAGAGTACATTTAAAAAAAAAAAATTATGGAGTGAGCCGGGCAGTGGTGGTGTTGGGAGCCGCCACCCCCCAGATGCTGAGATCTCTATAGGTCATGAGAAAATGAAGCCAAGAAGAACAGGAAAATATTATGACTACTCCAAAGCTGAATATGAAACCACAAAGATCAAGGATACCCTGTTGTCGTAAAAG
>CM052703.1:105596277-105650047 GCA_028551405.1 Uromys caudimaculatus
TTGTATAAAAGTAGATGAGTTTTGAAAATTAAACGAGACCTTGACAAAGAGCTTGCTTGGTCTCCTTCTCTCTCTCACCCATTCTCTCCCACAGGTCATGGGGTCTCCTCGGGTTTCCCTCCAATAACTGGTCCCGCTGGTCGGGGCAGTGGTGGTGCATGCCTTTAATCCCAGTACTTGGGAGGCAGAGGCAGGTGGATTTCTGAGTTCAAGGCCAGCATGGTCTACAGATTGAGTTCCAGGACAACCAGGGCTACACAGAGAAACCCTGTTTCGTGAAAAAAATAAAACCAAAAAATAAATAATAATAATCAAAAAATATGGAGTGATTCCTAATTGACATTCTGTTATATTGGTTATATATGCTGTTATATTGTTAGATCAGTGATGTATCCAGGCATCATCAAAGAGAAGCTTTCATAAGCAGCAGGTTGGAGCTGTTGTATAACAGAGCCAGACAAGAAGAAAGAGAATATATTAGACATCTTCATTATGTCTCTCCCTTCAGAAGAACAGTGAAGGAAAAAGTGGAAAATACAGAGGAAATTCAGAACGCCAAATAAAACACATTCTAGCATTTCAACTCTGCAGGACTCTCACATGAAAGTCACAGAAATTAAGGTATCTAGCAAAACGCCTGAATAAGTCTGCACCAGCTTCTCTACATATATGGTATGACTGTTAGCTTGATTTTCTGTGGGACCGCTAAGAGTTGGAGCAGGTATATCTGTGACTGTTTCGCTGGCATTTGAAACTAATTTCCTTCTATAGGGTTGCCTTGCCCATCCTTGATATGATGACTCTTGGCTTGACACTTTTCTGAATATAAAATAGGCTGTGAATCGTTGTGGAAGAAAGGGATGTAGAAGGAAGCCAAGAGTAGAGGGACTGGAAATGTGGCTGGATACACTTTATGAGAGAAGAGTATTTACAATAAAAAAGAAAAACATAGATCTGTGGCAGGAGACGTCTGTCTGGGCCACTAGGGCTCTATAGCCAAATGGCGCTGGGAGGATAGCCTCCTAGGAGTGTGGAAAAACCCATGAGAGGAAATAAGAGGAGCAACACTGCTCAGCAGGACTCACCAGGAATCCTTGGGAGACAGGAACTGAGGAACATCTGGGAAAAGGAGCCTTCTGGTTTCCATCTGTGACTGGAGACTTCTGCCTGGTCCATCAGGGCTCCAAAGCCTAATAGTGCCAGGAGAAAGCTAGACTCCCAGGAGTGTGGGCAAGCCTGTCTGCTCAGAGGGACCCACCTTGTATCCCCAGGACACAGGGACTGAGGAGTGGTCTTCTGATTTCTTTTGGTGGCTAGGGAGCTGATCCTGTGACACAGGGCTCCATACTCAAATAGTCCCAGGAGACAGTTGGTCTCACAGGAGTGCTGATATACCTTCAAGCACAGGCAAGACCACCACTTCTGTTCAAATTCACTGGATCAAGAGGGACTCTTGCAGAACGATTAGGACACAAGAACCAAGGGACAGCTGGGGACTAGATCCTTCTGGTTTCTGTCTGCACCCCAGAACTGACCCTGTACCACAGCTCTCCAAACTCAAATTTCTCTCAGAAAGAACTGGTGCTCAAGGAATATTGACACCAAGGCTTGCAGGAAGGACAAGCGACAGTCAGAGAGAGTAAGACCAGCTAACACCAGAGATAACTAGATGGCGAGAGGCAAGGGCAAGAATATAAGAAAAAGAAACCAAGGCTACTTGGCATCATCAGAATCCAGCTCTCCCACCACAGCAAGCCCTGGATACCCCTACACACCAGAAAAGCAAGACTCAGATTTAAAATCACATCCCATGATGATGATAGAAGATTTTAAGAAGGAAAGAAAAAACTCCCTTAAAAAAATACAAGAGAACACAGGTAAATAACTAGAAGCCCTAAAAGAGGAAACACAAAAATCTCTTAAAGAATTACAGGAAAACACAATCAAACAAAGGAAGGAAATGAACAAAACCATCCAGCAACTAAAAATAGATAGCGAAACAATAAAGAAATCACAAAGGGAGACAACCCTGGATTTAGAAAACCTAGGAAAGGATCAGGAGTCATAGATGTAAGCATAACCAACAGAATACAAGAGATAGAAGAGAGAATCTCAGGTGCGGAAGATACGATAGAAAACATTGACACAACAGTCAGAGAAAACAAAAAATGCAGAAAGCTCCTAACCCAAAACATCCATGAAATCCAGGACACAATGAGAAGACAGAACCTGAGGATAATAGGTATAGAAGAGAGTGAAGATTCCCAACTAAAAGGACCTGTAAATATCTTCAAGAAAATTATAGAAGAAAACTTCCCTAACCTAAAGAAAGAGATGAACATAAATATATAAGAAGCCTACAGAACTCCAAATATATTGTACCAGAAAAGAAATTCCTCCCGTCACATTATAGTCAAAACACCAAATACACAAAATAAGGAAAGAATATTAAAAGCAATAAGGGAAAAAGATCAAGTAACATATAAAGGCAGACCTATCAGAATTACACCAAACTTCTCAACAGAGACTATGAAAGCTAGAAGATCATGGGCAGATCTCATACAGACTCTAAGAGAACCCGAATGCCAGCCCGGGCTGCTATACCCAGCAAAACTCTCAATTATCATAGATGGTGAAACCAAAATATTCTATGAGAAAACCAAATTTGCACAGTATGTTTCCACAAATCCAGCCCTACAAAGAATAATAGATGGAAAGGCCAACACAAGAGGGAAACTACACCCTAGAAAAAGCAAGAAAGTAATCTTTCAACAAACTCAAAAGAAGATAGCCACACAAACATAAAAATAATATCGAAAATAACAGGAAGCAACAATCATAATTTCTTAATATCTCTTAACATCAATGGAATCAATTCCTCAATAAAAAAAAAAAAACATAGACTGACAGACTGGAGCCATAAAGAGGACCCAACATTTTGCTGCATTCAGGAAATGCACCTCTGTGATAAAGACAAACACTACCTCAGAGTAAAGGGCTGGAAAACAATTTTCCAAGTAAATGGTTCCAAGAAACAGGCTGGAGTAGTCATTCTAATTTCAGATAAAATCAACATTCATCCAAAAGTCATCAAAAAAGACAAAGAAGGACACTTCATCCTCATCAAAGGAAAAATCTATCAAGAAGAAATCTCAATTCTGAACATCTATGCTCCAAATGCAAGGGCACCCACATTCATTAAAGAAACTTTACTAAAGCTGAAAGAGTACACTGTACCTCACATAATAATAGTGGGAGACTTCAACACTCCATTATCATTAATGGACAGATCTTGGAAACACAAACTAAACAGAGACACAGTGAAACTAACAGATGTTATGAACAAATGGATTTAACAGATACCTATAGAACGTTTCATCCTAAATCAAAAGAATATACCTTCTCAGCACCTCACGGTACCTTCTCTAAAACTGACCATATAATCAGTCACAAAACAAATCTCAACAGATATAAGAAGATTGAAATAATCCCATGCTTCCTATCAGATCACTACGGATCAAGGTTGGTCTTCAATGACTACAATAGCAACAGAAAGTCCACATACGCATGGTGGCAGCTGAACAATACTCTACTCAATGATAACCTGGTCAAGCAAGAAATAAAGAATATAATAAAAGACTTCCTAGAATTTAATGAATATGAAAGTACAACATACCCAAACCAATGGGACACAATGAAAGCAGTGTTAAGGGGAAAACTCATAGCTTTGCATGCCTCCAAAAAGAAACTGGAGAGAGCATACATTAGCAGCTTAACAGCACACCTGAAAGCTCTAGAACCAAAAGAAGCTATTAAACCCAAGAGGAGTAGAAGGCAGGAAATAATCAAACTCAGGGTTGAAATCAACCAAGTAGACACAAAAAGAACTATACAAAGAATCAACAAAACCAGGAGCTGGTTCTTTGAGAAAATCAACAAGATAAACCCTTATCCAGACTAACCAGAGGGCACAGATACAATATCCAAATTAACAAAATTAGAAAAGAAAAGGGCAATGTAACAACAGAATCTGAGGAAATTAAAAAAATCATCAGATCCTAATACAAAAGCCTATAGTCAACAAAATTGAAAAATCTGGATTAAATGGACAAATTTCCAGACAGATACCAAATACCAAAGTTAAATCAGGATCAGATAAACCATCTAAACAGTCCCATAATGCCTAAAGAAATAGAAGCAGTCATTAAAAGTCTCGCAAACAAAAAAAGCCCAGGACCAGATGAGTTCAGTGCAGAATTCTATCGGACATTCAAAGAAGACCTAACACCAATACTCTTCAATCTATTTCACAAAATAGAATCAGAAGGAACACTACCCAATTCCTTCTATGAGGTCACAGTTACACTGATAGCAAAACCTCAGAAAGACCCAACAAAGAAAGAAAACTTCAGACCAATTTCCCTTATGAATATCGATGCAAAAATATTCAATAAAATTCTCATAAACCAAATCCAAGAACACATCAAAATGATCATTCATCATGATCAAGTATGTTTCATCCCAAGTATGCAGGGATGGTTTAATACCCGGAAATCCATCAATGTATTCCACTACATAAACAAACTCAAAGAAAAAAACCACACGATCATTTCATTAGATGCTGAAAAAGCATTTGACAAAATTCAATATCCCTTCATGATAAAAGTTTTGGAAAGATCAGGAGTTTAAGGCCCATACCTAAACATAATAAAAGCAATATACAACAAACCAGTTGTCGACATCAAACTAAATGGAGAGAAACTCAAAGCAATCCCACTAAAATCAGGGACTAGAAAAGTCTGCCCTCTCTCTCCTTATCTATTCAATATAGTAATTGAAGTTCTAGCTGGGGCAATTAGATAACAAAAGGAGGTCAAAGGGATACAAATTGGAAATTAAAAAATCGAAATATCACTATTTGTAGATATGATCGTATACTTAAGTGACCCGAAAAACACCACCAGAGAACTGCTGCAGCGGATAAACAACTTCAGCAAAGTGGCCGGATATAAAATTAACTCAAGCAAATTTGTAGCCTTCCTATACATGAAGGATAAACAGGCTGAGAAAGAAATTAGGGAAATCAGACCCTTCACAATTGTCACAAACATTATAAAGTATCTTGGTGTGACTCTAACCAAATAAGTGAAAGATCTATATGACAAGAGCTTCAAGTCTCTGAAGAAAGAAATCGAAGAAGACCTCAGAAGGTGGAAAGGTCTCCCATGCTCATGGATTGGCAGGATTAATATAGTTAAAATGGCCATTTTGCCTAAAGCAATCTACAGATTCAATGCAATCCCCACCAAAATTCCCACTCAATTCTTCATAGAGTTAGAAAGAGCAATTCTCAAATTCATTTGGAATATCAAAAAACCCAGAATAGCAAAAGCTATTCTCAACAACAAAAGAACTTCTAGGGGAATCAGCATCCTTGAACTCAAGCTGTACTACAGAGTAGTAGTGACAAAAATTTCATGGTATTGGTACAGTGACAGTCAGGTAGATCAATGGAATAGAATTGAGGACCCAGAAATGAACCCACATAGGTATGGTCACTTGATTTTCAACAAAGAAGCTAAAACCATCCAGTGGAAAAATGAGAGCATTTTCAACAAATGCTGCTGGTTCAACTGGTGGTCTACATGTAGAAGAATGCAAATTCATCCATTCCTATCTCCCTGTACAAAGCTCAAGTCCAAGTCGATCAAGGACCTCCACATAAAACCAGATACACTGAATCTAATAGAAAAGAAAGTGTGGAAAAGTCTCAAACACATGGGTACAGGGGAAAAGTTCCTGAACAGAACACCAACGGCTTATGCTCTAAGATCCAGAATCGACAAATGGGACCTCATAAAATTGCAAAGCTTCTGTAAGGCAAAGAACACTGTAAATAGGATAAAATAGCAACCAACATATTGGGAAAAGATCTTTACTAATCCTACATCTGATAGAGGGCTAATATCCAATATATACAATGAACTCAAGAAGTTAGACTCCAGAGAACCAAATAACCCCATCAAAAAATGGGGAACAGAGCTAAACAGAGAATTCTCAACTGAGGAAATTTGTAGGGCTGAGAAGCACCTAAAGAAATATTTAGCAGCCTTAGTCATCAGGGAAATACAAATCAAAACAAGTCTGAGATTCTACCTCACACCAGTCAGAATGGCTAAGATCAGAAACTCAGGTGACAGCAGATGCTGGCGAGGATGTGGAGAAAGAGGAACACTCCTCCATTGCTGGTGGGATTGCAAGCTGGTACAACCACTCTGGAAATCAGTTTGGTGGGCCCTCAGAAAAATGGACATAATACTACCTGAGGACTCAGCTATACCACTCTTGGGTATATACCCAGAATATGCTCTAACATGTAATAAAGACACATGCTCCACTATGTTCATAGCATCCATATTTATAATAGTCAGAAGCTGTAAACAACCCATATGTCCCTCAAAAGAGGAATGAATACAGAAAATGTGGTACGTTTACACAACGTAATACTACTCAGCTATTAAAAACAATGACTTCATGAAATTCACAGGCAAATGGATGGAAGTTGAAAATATCATCTTGAGTGAGGTATCTCAGTCACAAAAGAATGAACATGGTATGTATTCACTGATAAGTGGATATTAGCCCAAAAGTTCGGAATATCCAAGTTTCATTTCACAGTAACCATTGGACTGAGAGTGAGGTCCCAGATGGAGGAGTTGGAGAAGGGACTGAAGAAGCTTAGGAAGTTTGCAGCCCCATGGAGGTAGCAATAGTGTCAACTGGCCTGAACCCCCGGTGCTCCTGGAGACTAGGCCACCAACCAAAGAATACACATAGAGGGACCCATGGTTTAAACCACATATGTGGCAGAGGAGGGCCTTGTTGGCCGTCAGGGGGAGGAGAGGCCCTTGGGCCTGAGGGTGTTAGAGGCCCCAATATAGTGGAATGCCAGGGTGGGAAGACGGTAGTGGGTGGGCCGTTTGGTGAATACCCTCATTGATACATGGTGAAGGGGGAGGGGATAAGGCATTTCCTAAGTGGAGACCTGGAAATAGGGAAACATTTGAAATGTAAATAAAGTAACAAAAAATTAAAATTAAAAAAAAACCCCACAAATATGGCATAGTTCAGATAAGTGACACATTCAGAAGGATAGATAGGACTCAAGGGATTATTTTCTAAAGCATTCTTAAACAGTGATTATACTTGAAATGATTATAATTTTATAGAATTTTATCAAAGTCCACTGGTACAATTTTATTTTTTGCTAATAATTTGAATTCTTTTATTTTCTACATCTGTGATTTAACTATTAAAAGTCTTGAATGTCTGGGAAAAAAAGAAAAACATGCAGTAAATTGAGATATAAAAATTTGAAATCTTTAAATGTCTTTCTTTCTGGGGAAAACATCAAGAAATTTGTAACCTTATTACTCTTGTTACTCCTTTCTCAACTGTTAGCAGTTACTATAGGCAACAAGTTTTACTATAGCACTTAAAAATATATATATAACAAGTCATGACTTGCATGGGCATCTACTTATAGAAAGTATTTAGTAACGATTCCAAGATTCTAACCCACATTTGATCACTCAGTTTCCAAATAAAAAATTAATCACTAGAGCTGAGCAGATATCTACCATCTATGATATTAGAACCTACTTCCCCATTAATAACCCCTAGTTATAATTCTCCATGTTCTATCTAGGCAGTTCTTAACTCCAACCAGCTAGCCCTCATGGCTATGTTTTCATGATTTGCCTACCTCTTGGCAGCTTCCTACTCTCTTCCTTCTCCCAGCTCCCTCCTCTTAGTTCTCCTCTGACCCCAATCCCAGGAACCCCAAACCCTGGCTATGACTCTTCTGGCCATCTATTGGTTGTCAACATCTTTATTTAGCTTGTATTTTTAAATAAAGGAGTAAGGTCACATTGTACATGAAGATTCTCTCTTCTCTCTGTGCAACCAGGCCTTGGAGGTCTAGTATTTAGCACAAAAAACATAGCAAAAGACAAAACATCGGGAATTCCTCCTTTTGTCTAAATAAAAAGGAAATATATGGGGTTATTGATATGGAAACCAGATGGAACATGGCAAATTATAATTTGGGGATATTAATGGGGATGCAGGTCCCAGTAGCATAGAGGGAAGATACATGCCCAGCTGTAGTGTTGTTTAAGGATTATTATAAAGTTTGTGTGTCTTTTAACTGGGAACTGAATGATCAATGTACGGTAGATCTTATAGATACTTTCTACAAGATCCGTTTTTTCTAACAAATTAAAAAATTATCTGTTGGAATAGGAAGATGCTTCATAAGTTTCTAATTTAGAACTTTGGACAACATCCTGATATTAGAAATAAAGGTAAAACAGAATGAAAAGGAAAAGAAAAATAAAATTCTTATTGTGAAGAGACATTGTGTTTCCAGTCATGATTTTACCAGCAGGATTCATAGACATCAACAATTTTGAAATTACTACATATAGATTATTTGACCAAAATCTGTGTATCTTTTCAATCTATGTACATAAAAGTCAGGGCAGATATACTCACCTGTAATGTGCAGAAATAGGGCATCCATGCTAATGGAAGAAACATTAGCAGACCAATAAAAGACCACATTATTGTAGCCTTTAAGAAATGACCCAAGAGCAGTGTATCTTATTATTTTTCTCAGGGACATCACATGACACCATAAGGTGGTAAGAGCTAAGAGAAAGGTCAAGAGTGTGAGGCATTCATTCAGCATCTACCTTGAAATTGTGACTCAAAAATGACAACCACCAAGCTACCCCATGAAATCACCATAATTAGGACAATCATCAGCAGGAAAACATAAAATTAATTTGAGTTATATGTGAGAGAAGGACAGCCAGAAGACTCATAGGATTATGTCCATCACTCAGAATCCCTAGAATGCTTTGTTAACATTTATATGTAAATGAAAGATGCACTTACTGCTTGTCTAGATTCTCATTGAAATAATAATTCTTCACATAACCATGCTTAGTATAAATGGACAAGAAACAATCAGCCTCTTTATCTCCTAGATAATTTTCTGTGTCATTTACTCTCCAAAAGCACCTGGGGTCACTAAAATGGCAAAAAAGAAAGGAAAGCTTCAGAACCAAGAAGACAATCAAAGAAAACATTTTTGTCTTGTCACCAAGATAGGTGCCTGAACAACATGAAGCATGAAGAGTCCAGGAAGGGAGAAACTCACATTTCAATTTTCTGTGAAGACATCCAGGTGTCCTGATTTATTACTGTAGTTACTGCTAAGGAACAAAGGAGCTTCTGTCAGCATTTTAAATTTGAGTTCACTTTTTGACTCTGGAAGATTCTTAAGCACTCTCTGGCCTGAGGCTCTGCATCTGAGATCCTATGTACAGGTGAAACATAAGGGGTAATGACCTTGGTCATAATTATCCTTCTCTGTATCCCTTCTGATTACATTCATGTAAGTAGACATGAAGGTTCCAGATATGACTTCTTTTGGGAAATTTTTCTCACAACCTAGTTCATCAAACCAGTTTTCTGAAATCATTTGTAATGGTTGCCTTTGATTATCTAAGACATTCCAAATGATTTTTACAAGGAACTATGTCAATGACTCCAACTGAACCCAACTGACCTCAGCATAGAAAGATTAATAATAGTAAGCAATACACTTATGCATCTTCAACACATGTAGACATTGATTTTATAAGGTTGCTTCCTGTCTGATTCCTGTTTGTTGCATTTATAACTATAAATTGAATTACATTTGGCAGGGTCATGGAAGAATACATAATTTGAAATTAAAGATTAGTATAACAAATGCTGATTACAGTGGAAATCTAAGACAACTAAAACTTTTATTTCATTGTTCATTAAAGAACAGGTTAAATTACAAGCTGAGTGCACAGAGTATGCTGTGCATTATCTTAAGTGACCTCAAGGTGCCTTAACTTTAATTGTGATAGTGAATAAGAATCCAATCTACTATAATGTAAAAGCTATATTCATAATGATACATCATTATTATGCAACAATGTCTTGGATTGCCTTAAGTTTGAGTTAATTTTTTTTTAAATTATGAATTCTTTGTTTTATTATTTAATCTTTTTAAACAATCTAGTCTTTATTCTCCTCCAGGTCTGCCCTCTGACTCTTCCTCATCCCATATCTCCTCCCCCATCTCCACAAGGATGTCCCCACCCTCCACCCCCACCCCACCAGACCTCCTCACTCCCTGGGACCTCAAGAGTTAAAATTTAAACCCAGTTCTAAACATTCTTTGTTATTTCTCTTCTGTGGTGATTTACTTTATGAAACATTATATGATGGAAATACATAGATACTACATAGGAAGAATTATCTCTGCCAGGTGAGAAAAACCTCATCACACAAGACAGAAAATAGAACCTGATTGTATGTGCATGGCCATATAACTGAATGATCATGTTTATTAGTAGTATAATTTCAAAGATGTGTATGCATTGTTGCCATTCAATTGCTTTAGATTTTTTCTAATTGCTGTGTTCCATTGAATTGACAGGACTGTCACAGTTTACAAAACACAATATTTTCTTTGTTATTTCTTTAACAGTCTTTAGTTTTACAAGATATTTTGATCATAATCACCTGCTTCCCTAATTCTTTCTATTCCCACATTCATTATCTACCCAACTGTGTGTCCTTTACTTTTTAAAGCCCATCAAGACTATATTTTGTTGCCATATTTGTTTTGGAATGATAGGTCTTCCAATGAAGTAGGATCTACTTATCAGGGTATGGACTCTCCTCAAAAAAAAAAAAAAATAGAATTTTCTTTTTCAGTGATGGATAAAAATTCAAATACTCAAAATCTGTCATGGAACAAACAATAAAATACTTGGGAGTTCTTATTCTAAAATGTCTTCCTAAATTTCACTCTAAATGCTGCAAAAGTCTCAGTGATCATCATGAAACAGGTAGCAGATAGTCTATACGGACAGACATTGTAGATCTCTACATTGAAATTGGGTTGTTATACCTATGAATTCAAGGTGGTTGTAACAGCTACACACAAGACCTACTCAAGCAGAAATTATACAAAGTCAAGCTTGTAGGTTGAATCAGACACAAAGTCACCAATGGCCAGGAATCTTTTAGTAATAACTACTAGATGAGAAAGTGTCAGATTCCTTAATTGGGTGGCTTATTTTTGTATTAATTTCACTGGAATAAAGTACATGGAGCAATGTCAATAGGATTTGACTGCTTAAAAGAAATGATGAAACAAAAATCAGTGAGTATTCAAATATAGCAGAAATTGAAGTAAGATGATTTGAGTATGACAAAAATAATATTTGCATTATCAATTAATATACATGCTTTAATAATTTCTTATTTTTGAGATTATAAAACAATTTCTTTTCCCAATTCCCTTTCGTTCTTACAATACCCTCCCCATACATCTCTTTGCTCTTTTTCAATTTAATGGCATCATTTTGCTTTAAATATATATAAATCCCTAAATATACAAATTTAATTTGCTCAATCTGTATAATGTAGTTACATATATGTATGTTTTTAGAGCTGTCCACTTGTTATTAGATAACCAATTTGTACACACCTCCCTTGGAAAGCTCCATTTCTCCTGCTTTCATTGTTCATTTCATGTTGCATTGACACCTTGTTGGACCTATTTTTTAACCCACGTTTAACCTGTCATGTTGCTAAGACATTACAGGTAGAACTTCTGACATTACTAGGAAATACAATCTCAAAATAAACTGCATGGTCCTCTGGTTATTACAGTTTTTCCCTCTTCAACAAATATGTTATGATTACCAGCATAGATGTCCAAACTTATTTTTCTGATGAAGTAAAAACAGTCACAACCCTGTAGCTCTTTTGTGATTCACCCTAAAATAGTCAACATACTTCAAGTTCCATGAAAGAAAATGTGACAACGGTACAGTGAAGATTCACTGAGAAACTCACTGATCATTAGATTCTAGTCTCCACAGCTATGTGCACATATGTTCACTGGCACAAATATGTGAAACACACATGCAAACACTAGGTTTCCCTGGTGAAATCTTTCCATAATAATCCAGAGATAAACCAAATAATGTGTATTATTCTCATGAGACCTAAAATCATTTATTTAATTGCTATTGAATAAACTTCCACTCCCATCACTCTGAGCCTATCAAATTTCATCTTAGTTAAGTTCAGTCTGACCACCTGAGTGGATTTAAATCAAGAATTCAAACATGTTTCAAAATTTTCCAGTCAACAAGTATGCTTACAGTCAGAGACTCACTTGATTGATTCATAAATCAGTGAAATCATTTTGGTGATACCAAATTTATTCTTGAAAATGACGTATTGGAGAAAATTTCATCCAAATGAGTAGGTTGGTCTATGTCTTTCACCTATGTTAGAGAACCACTGAAGGGTGTTATTCCTTTGATTGCATCTACTTTAGCAATGAATCTTCTCTCAAGTATTGGTCTAAATTTGACCCTGGTGTTCACTCTA
Organism: Uromys caudimaculatus; assembly: GCA_028551405.1. Classification (NCBI taxonomy): domain Eukaryota; kingdom Metazoa; phylum Chordata; class Mammalia; order Rodentia; family Muridae; genus Uromys; species Uromys caudimaculatus. The sequence goes on from CM052703.1 coordinate 105,608,794, forward strand.
CATAAATGAAACTTATAGTCTTTCATGACTGAATTTGGTCCATTAACATGCTTTCTGTCTAGAATAGTTAATGACACATTGATTATGATATATTATGTCATAGTATCTTTTCTTTAGCATGATTGGAATGGTGTATTTCTTCTCAAAACTCTCAGGTCTAGAAAACACCATGATTAACTTGTGCCAAGATTTAATGACCTTATAATGACATCAAGTACAAGGCATATGCTACATATTTCTTAACAAAATTCCCTCATATGAGTCTGTCTTCCTTAAATTAAACCCATATGGTATACTTGGTCTTCTTTATGAATATATTCAAGCTGCCTCTCATTCTCTATATTTTATGCTACTAAATACTTTCTTCCTTGAGTTTCTACTATCTTTTCATGGTTTTTTCCTGCTTTTTTCACTCCTTAGTATCAAATGTGGCCTGCTGTTTAATCTCTATCCAAATATTTACTTTCCCTCATATAGTCACTTTGTTATTTCATAGATGGGACTTAGGGGAGGAATGCAATTTAACTCTGTCAAAGAACACCTCACCACTCCAAAGACAGCCATGCTGAACTTTTCACATGATGTAAATCATAGTTTTCCCTGTCTGAGCAGATTGTCCAAAGGGACTCTGAGGAGAGAATTTAACCAAAAAACTTCACTGTTCTTTGAAGAATTAAACAATACATAGCATATATATAATATATTCAACTGTTATTTACACTAGTGGAGATTCTCTCTTTTTTTTCAAAATTTATTTATTTATTATTCTTTAACCTTTTTTTATAGTCCAGACTTCATCCCCCTCCTGATTTGCCCCCTGGCCACTCCCCATCCCATACCTATCCCCCCATCTCCAAGAGGATGGATGTCCCCAACATTCACCCTTATCCCACCAGGCCTTCTTCACTCTCTAGACGCTCAAGTCTCTTGAAGGTTAGATACATCTCTCACTGAGGCCAGACCAGACAGCCCTCTGTTGTATATGTGTCTGGGACCACATATCAGCTGGTGTATGCTGCCTTGTTGGTGGCTCAGTGTCTGGGAGACCTTGGGGATCCGGGTCAGTTGAGACTGCTGGTGTTTCCATCGGGTTGCCCTCCTCCCAATCTTCTTCTGGCTTTTCCCCAGTTCAACCACAGGGGTCCCTAGCCTCTGTCCATTGGTTTGGTTCAGATATCTGCATCTGACTCAGCAGCTTGGAGGGTCTCTCAGAAGGCAGCCATGCTAGGCTCCTGTCTGCAAGCACACCACAGCATCAGTAACAGTGTCAGCGCTTCAGACCTCTCCTTGAAATAGTTCCAATTTGGGTTTGGCACTGGACCTCTTTTCTTTCATGTTCTTCTCCACTTTGCCCCTGCAGGTTCTCCAGACAGGAACAATTCTGGATCAGAGCTTTTGACTGCGGAATGCAACCCCATTTGTCCACTTGATGTCCTGTCCCTCCACTGGAGGTGGACTCTACAAGGTCCATCTTCCTGCTGTAAAGCACTTCATCCAAGGTTCCTCCCTTTGATTCCTGGGAGTCTCTCACCTCCCAGGTCTCTGATACATTCTAGTGGGTCTCCCTACCTCCTACCTCCCAAGGTTGCATGTTTCTATTCTTTCTGCAGGCCCTCAGGACTTTAGTCCTGTTACCCCCCAACACCTGATCATGTTAACCCCTTCTCATCCCTCCCATCTCTCCCACCCAAGTACCTCCCTCCCTCTACCCCCATGACTTCTTTCTTCCCCCTTGCATGTGGGATTGAGATATCCTCACTTCGGTACTTTGTCTTCTTAAACTTCTGAAGTTCTGTGGGTTGTCTCCTGTGTATTCTGTGCTTTGATTAATATCCACTTATTATTGAGTACATATTATGCATGTCCATTTGGGACATGGATTTACCTCACTCAGGATGATATTTTTTAGTTCCATCCATTTACCTGCAAAACTCATGATGTCCTCATTTCTAATCTTTGAGTAGTATTTCAGTTTTGTGTATTCATTCTTTCATTACGGAACATCTACATTGTTTTAGCTTCTGACTATCACAAATAAGGCCACTATGAACACAGTGGAGCACATGACTCTATGGCATGGTGGGGTGTCTTTTGGGTGTATACTCTAGAGTGATATAGCTGAGTCTTCAGGTAGATCTATTTCCAATTTTTTTGAGGAACATTTGTGTTGCAGGATTTTTCCTGTCCAATTACATTAGGGCAATAGGAGTCCTGCGACTGGACAGGGGACAGGGAGGAGGAACTAAGTGTTGCACAAGTGAGATCATCTGGGTGGAGAGGAGAAGGAAAATGGCAGTAGATGTGAATTGGTGTAGTACCACTGATGGTTATGTTATCATAAAGATTGGAATTTTGGGATAATTCGTCTAATCTAGGTGAGCAGCTTTTAGCATTATCAACTGGCTCTGATGATTCTATTGGCATATTGTAAATTCTGTTTTTATTGATACATAAATCTGATTGGTTAACTATATGCTTAAGAGTTTTAATTCTACTGGGTAAATGGATGTTGAGATGACTGATCCCAGGGTGCGTGGGGTGTTGTGTGGAAGTGAGAGGAACTCGGAGCTCCCTGTCTCAGAAGGACCGCTGAGTGAGACACAATGGACAGGAGCCATGTGGTCTCTCTTTTTAAAATATTTCCTGCAACACCTTTAGATTGATTTCCAGAGTATTTTTACCAGTTTGCAAATCCCACCAATGATGGTGGAGTGTTCCTCTTTCCCCACATTCTTACTATCCATCCTGATTGGTGTAAGGTGGAATCTCAGGTCATTTTAATTTGCATTTTCCTGATCTCTAAGGACTTTGAACATTTGTTTAAGTCCTTGTCAGCCCTTCACAATTCCTCTGTTGTAAATTCTATGCTTAGTTCTATACCCCATTTTTTAAATTAGGTTGTTTGGTGTTTTTGATTGTAAGCTTCTGGCATTCTTTATATGTCCTCTATCAAATGTGGGGTTAGTGAGGTTATTTTCCCAGTACGTAAGTTGCTGGTTTGTACTGTTGACTATGTCTTTTGCCTTACAGAAGCGCTCCAATTTCATGAGTTTCCATATTTTAATTCTTAATCTTAGAGCCTGAGCCATTAGAGTTCTGTTTAGGAAATTTCCCCTGTGACAATGAGTTCTAGGCAATATCCCAATTTCTCTTCTATTAGATTACCTTCTTCTCAGCCCCTCATGGAACCTTCTCCAAAATTTAACTTACAATCAGTCACAAAACAAGCCTCAATAGATACAAGAAGATTGAAATAATTCCAGGCATCCTATCAGATTACTGCAGAGTAAGGTTGGATTTAATAACAACAAAAACAACAGAAAATCCACATACCCATGGAAGCTGAACAATTTTTTATCCAGGGATAACTTGGTCAGGGAAGAAATAAAAGAAATTAAAGATTTCCTGGAATTCAATGAAAATGAAGACATGGCATACCCAAACTTATGGGACACAATGAAAGCCGTGCTAAGAGGAAAATTCATAGCACTAAGTTCCCTGATAAAGAAATTGGAGAGATCCTATACTAGCAACTCAACATCACACCAGAGAACTCTAGAACAAAAAGAAGCAAACATACCCAAGATGAGTACAGAGCAAGAAATAATCAAACTCAGAACTGAAACAAAAGAAATAGAAACATAGAGAATGATACAAAAAAACAAACAAACAAAAAAAGCTGGGTTTTTTTGTTTGTTTTTTGTTTTTTTTTTTTGAGAAAATCAACAAGATAGATAAACCCCTAGCCAATCTAACTAAAGGGCCCAGAGACAGTATCCAAATCAACAAAATCAGGAATGAAAAAGGAAACATAATAGAAACTGAGGAAATTAAAATAGTCATCAGATCCTACTATAAAATTCTATACTCAACAAAAATGGAAATCCTTACATATTGATATAACACATACACACTTCTGTGAAGTCAATCTTGGGTATTCTGAACTTTTGGGATAATATCCACTTATCAGTGAGTACATACCATGTTCATGTTACCTCAATCAGGATGATATTTTCTTGATCCATCCATTTGCCTGACAATTTCATAAAGTCATTGTTTTTAATAGCTGAGTAGTATTCCATTGTGTAAATGTACCACATTCTCTGTATCCATTCCTCTGTTGAGAGACATCTGGGTTGTTTCCAGCTTCAAACTATTACAAATAAGGCTTCTATGAGCATAGTGGAGCATGTGTCCTTGTTATATGCTGGAGCATCTTTTCGGTATATGGCCAGGAATGGTATAGGTGGGTACTCAGGTAGTACTATGTCCTATTTTCTGAAGAACTGCCAGACTAATTTCCAGAGTGGTTGTAACAGCATGCAATCCCACCAGCAATGGAGGAGTGTTCCTTTTTATCCACATCCTTGCCAGCATCTGCTGTCACCTAAGTTTATGATTTTAGCCACTCTGACTTGTGTGAGGTAGAATCTCAGGGTCATTTTGATTTGCATTTCCCTGATGACTAACGATGTTGAACATTTCTTTAGGTCCCTCTAAAGGTGGAATTATGTTTGTGTGGCTATCTTCTTTTGGGTTTGTTGAAAGAAGATTACTTTCTTGCTTTTCCTAGGGTGTAGTTTTCCTCCTTGCCAAAGAGATATTATCTTTTTTTAAATTTAATGTCATTTTTTACTTGCTCACTTTAAATTCAAAAGGCAATCTTCTCTTAAGCTAAACAGTTAGAATAGCCACATTCAATACAGATGTCAGATTAATCAGTGCTGTAGTCATGTTTTGAAGTTTTTATTTTTCAATTAATTTTTCCATATAATATATTGTGATTACATTTTCTCCTTTCCCAATTCATGTTTTCATGATCTTTCCCTATGCCTATAAATAAAACTTCCTATAATTCTTCCTTCTTCTCTCTCTCTATACATACATATATATATATATATATATATATATATATATATATATATATATATATATGTATAATGTGCATAAAAATGTCAAAATTAGTTACCTCGCTCAGGATGATATTTTCAAGTTCTATCCATTTGGATATTAGCCCAAATGTTCGGAATACCCAAGTTTCACTTTACAGAAACTGCTGGACTGAGAGTGAGGACCCAGATGGAGGAGTTGGAGAAGGGACTGAAGGAACTGAGGGAGTCTGCAACCCCATGGAGGGAGCAACAGTGTCAACTGGCCTAACCCCCCTCCCCCCGGTCCTCATGGAGGCTGGACCACCAACCAAAGAATACACATGGAGGGACCCATTGTTCGGACCACATATGTGGCAGAAGAGGGCCTTGTTGGCCATCAGGGGGAGGAGAGGCCCCAGTAAAGGGGAATGTCAAGGTGGGAATATGGGAGTGGGTGGGCAGTTGGGTGAGAGGTGGAATTCCCTCATAGAAATGGGGGGAGGGGGAGGGGATAGGTGGTTTCCAAAGAGGAGACCTAGACAGGGGGAAACATTGGAAATGTAAATAAAGTATCAAAAAATAAAATTAAAAACAAAAAAAAAGAAAAAAGAAAAAAGAACTACACACACACACACACACACACACACACACACACAAAATGTCAAAATAAAAAAAATCCAATAAGACAAAATGTACAAGACTAACACAAAGAATACACAAACCAGACATAAAAGATACAATCTCTTTTGTGCTGATCTACTACTTCTAGTTATGTGGTCTGCTCTGAAGATTAGTTGATATATCTAGTGATATGCCTTTTGAGAGAACTGATTTTCCTTTTCTCAGAGAAGACTTATTGCAAATATCTTTTTGATTAGCTGTGGAGATTTCTGTTAACTTCCCTTTCAACTTACTAGGATTATCTCTCTTAAAATTAATTTGATTTTACTTATTCACCTTACATCCTACTCACTGCTCCCCCCCCCCAACAGTTTCTGTTCCACAATCCTTCCCTGACTCCTCTTCTCTTCTGAGCAGATGGGTTCCATATAGGAAACCTTCCCACCATGGCACTTCAAGTGTCTGTTAGGCTAGGGGCTTCCTCTCCTACTGAGGACAGACAAGGCATCCCAGCTAGTAGAACATATTCCACATACATGCAAATGCTTTTAGGATAGCCCGTGTTCTAATAGTTTATGACCCATATGAAGAACAAGGTGCACATCTGTTTCATATGTGCAGGAAGACCTACGTCCATCCTGATTATATTCTTTGGTTGGTGGTTCAAACTTGAAAGCCCCAAGGTTCTAGGTTAGTTGACTCTGTTGGTCTTCTTATGGAGTTCATATCCCCTTTGGGACCTCCAGTCCTTCCTTCTATTCTTTCACAAGAGTCCTGAAGCTCCATCTACTATTTGTCTCTGGGTGTCTGTATCTGAGTCAGCTGCTGGATCGAGCCTCTCAGAGGACAACTTGCTTCTGTCTGTAAACATAAAAGAATATCATTAATAGTGTTAGGGATTGGTGCTTGCCCATGTGATTGGTCTCAAGTTATTGGTTGGCCATTCTCTGAGTCTCTTTTCCACCTCTTGTGACTTCATTTTTTTGTAGTCAGGATAAATTTGGAGTTGAAAGTTTTGTGGTGTCTCAATTGTTCCACTGGATTTCCTGCCTAGCACAGGAGGTGCCCTATTCAGGATCCATATCTCCAATGAAATGAATCATAACTAAGGTCATCCTTGCCCATTGATTCTTGCATGCCTCCCTTATCCCTTATTTGCACTTTTGAGATTAGACTTGATATATTTTATATTATGCTATGGTTATAAATATATGGAGCCAGTCAGTAAAATGTGGAGATTTGGATAGATATGGCTCCAAGAGACTATGGGTGAATTCTTGGCCCATAGGGAGTGGCAATCAGTATTAGGAAGTCTTGCCTTGTTCAAGTAGATGTATCTTTTTTGCAGAAAGTGTGTTACTGATGTAGCAAGTTGTGAAATTTCATATAGATGCTCATGTTTTGTCCAGTATAAGATGACCTCTTCCTGGCTGCCTTCAAATGAAGATGTAAAAATCTTGGATCCCCCAACACTATATCTGCCTGCATAATGACATGCTTCCCATCACGTTGATACTGGACTGAACCTCTGAAACTATAATCCAGCCCCCAGTTAAATATTTGCCTTTATGAACATTACCTTGGTCATGGTGTCTTTTCTCAGTAATAAAACCACAACTAAGAAAACAAACTATCACAATATCTCCAGTTTTATGGAATAAAATGTTAAAATAACATATTTAATTATTCCTTTGTAGATTTCTTAGCAGTTTCAGGAAAATTAATATGTCTTTTCATTTAAGGCACACCTATATACTTTGCATATGATAATACTTTTCATGGAATGAAATGATAACTGAATATTTATGCTGTAAAACTGACTTTATAAGATTTTTTTATTAAATTCTAATATAAATTTCCATATACTACTCTACTTAAAAATTATGTTCATTTGGAAGAAAGGTTCTTGTAATAATTGCTTTTACCTGTGAAATCCTTTAGGCAAGAAGTAAAATTCCATTCCTTCCCCAGATCACTTTGACCATGGGTTTACTTGTTGCTGAATCATCTCATGGAGTACATGGGCACCATCATACATAGAATTTTATAGGATGCAACTTACATTATTCAGGGCCATTTTAATGATAGCCTGAATAACCTTTTCACTAGGGATTTTGTTGAACAATTCTTCAGTTTATTACAATTTGCTGATGATAAAGAACAATTAAAATAGAGGCACCATAATTTACTAAGATAAAACCAACATTATAAAGTGTGCATATTCTGAATTTTGAAAAATCAGCTATATCATAAAACTGATGAGAAAAAGTACAAGTCCCAAGAAAAGGTTTGATAAAAGAATTCTATGTGTGACCATATTTTACTTTAAGTTAATGACCTAGAGTTTCTGAGTGCCTACATATTAACACAGTTCAAAGTGAAGTGCACTTTAGAACATTTGTTTTCATAAACAGTAATACATTTTGGTGATGAGACCATGTTCTATCTGATTATAGTGTATCAGGCAAACAGATTCTAGTCTTTGGATATTTCCACTCATTTGGAAGAATGGGAGTCCCAATTCAACATCTGCTATAACCACTTCCAGCTTCAATAGGCCCCAGAGATACTGTGGCAATACTTTTAAGTGTGTACTTGATATTGTATCTTGTACAGATGCAAAAAGCTTTCATAGAAGAGGATGAAATGGCTCATAATAAAGCTGTAGGACACTGAAAAATTAGGTAAAGATTATAGGATTCACAAAGCTGTTTATATGACATGTATTTGTAAACATAATCTTGGAATTTTAGGAAGCATAAATTAATCATTGCATTATTAAATTCTAATTTCTTGTGATTAGAGGTAGACTTAAAGTAATTCTTCCCAAATAACACCTCATTTTACCACTGTTTCTCTGCTTATGTACTTCCAAAAAAGTTTTAGTATGTTCTCTAAAATGTGTCTCAGTTTCTATATTTCAACTCAGTGAATCACAGCAGACAAAAAACTATTTTCTGCATTTCAACCTGTCAAGGTACTAGGAAAGCCAACATGAATGGAGACAGTGTTTCATGAAAATGAAAATACCCACCTGACCTCAGGATTACAATAAATATGTATAAATGGTCTAACCATGGCAGATGGTAATCACATTAATCCTGTAAGTGTGGTTAAATATCTTCTCCAATTTCTGACATGTTAGAAAATATTCTCTTCTTTTTGAGGATAAACTGAATTTGTTCTGTTCATCCAATATTGGAATTTTGACTCTGACTACTTATCTATAATTGTCAGTCTAGGAAAGATCACAACTATCATTAGAGGCCTTGCTCTAAATATGATCATTTTAAATCACACTCAGTCTGGATTATGTACTAAACGCTTATATGTTTTTTACTCACTATTATGGAGATACAGACCTACTGCTATGATTTATTGGAATGGGGGAAAAGTGGGAGGACATAATGATTTTTAATGTATTAGAGTCAGGATGCCAGCTGAAATTTCTAGAGACTGAGTCTGTTGTCTATGAAATTGGTGAGAAATGGATATAAAGTCCCTGGATGAGACACTGTATCCTGGCCATACTTTATTGGCTCATGTCTCTTTTCTTGGAATTATGGTCATTACTATATGTGGAAAATGGAGAAGTTTCATTGTCCTTTGAATTTCTTGTGCTTTGTTTTCCACAGAAGTAAAAATGTTTATACCCTTTATCTAGTAATGTGTATAAAAAGTATTATATCAAATATGTATTTCTTTTGTCAGTTTTGGATAAGTGATGTAATATTAAATATAACAACTTTTTGTCTTCTTCATCTATTCCATGCCATTTGCTACTTTTCTTTTTGCAATTATGACTGTATAATAATGTACAATATGAGTCTGATTTTAACAAAGAAAACTTTTATTGATGTTTCTGCTACTTGCGCTATTTTGCTTTCTTCATTGTTGATAATGATACATTTTCTAATCAACCTGATGATCTTTTGTTCATCAGCTCTTAATTTTCATTTTAACAGTTAAAATGCTAGCATTTAGGTGAGAACTTTTACTCTGATAGTCACCTTATATGCTTTTCTTCTTCAAAGTGAAAGTGATGTTATATTTTTGATGCTCCAATTTGATGCTTTTCCTATAAGTTTTAAGCCCACAACTTCCTTGACACACATATATAACCTGTGTAATAATTCTTAAGTATCAGAACGTCTATTGGTCATCACCAACTATAATAATCACAATTTCTTATTTGGTTGTACTCATCTGTGTTGTCTTTGCAAGTGTTTCTTGTTCTATTTAACCATGAATTCTAGAAACCCATTCTGTATGGGTAGCAGAAGGAAACTATGTCTAAGTTACTATCCCTGTAGAAGAACATGATGAAAAATCATAACTAATACTGGTAATTGGTATATAGGAAGAGCAAGAGTGTCAGATATTTTATAGGTCTGTCACACTTTAGTTGCATAAACATGGTCTGGTGGAGGTGCCACTCTCAAAAGACTATATCCTGCACACATTGGATTTAGTGTGTTACAAAAGGAAGACTCACTGTTGAGCGAATATGGAAGAATGGTAGGTTGTTATGGGAGGAGATTGGTTATGATCAGGATACATTGCATTGCATTCTAACAACAGCATTTTAAAGAATGACAACAGGTAGTGTAACTATTTGAGAAAATAAATAAGTACTTAATGCATTGCTCATGTTTACTTTGAATATTTCTCAAAAGGAAAACTAATTTATTATTTGATGGAACTCTCCTAATGTTCATTATAATATCAAAGAAAAAAAGTTGGAAAACACATAACCTCCCTCAATATATTTATGCTGCATTATCACATTGTTCAGGAAATTCATTCAGATTGTATTGCTGAAGCACATTGTTGGATAAGGTGTAGACAGACAAAGATCATTACTCCACCTACCCAAATGAAAAACTGCCTGAACAATTAATTAAACTAAATAAGCAAGTTGGTCCAGAAGCAAGGCTCATCAATTTCTAAAATACAGAAGATATAAGAAATGAAGAACATGATGAAGGAGTTGTAGTTCTCATTAGGTAGAGTGTAGATCAAAATGGAATTGCATAGAATTTAGCAACAGAAGATAACTTATTATTAATTTATTTTCTTGGTTCCGAAACAAAAAAATGCAGAAAATCTGTTGAAAACACAAAACTAGGGAAGGTGAGGCATAGCAGGTATTGTAAGGGAATATAGGAAGAAATAGAAAAAATTAAGGAACATTTAGTGGTTGTATGAAAATGTAGTACAGAAGAATCTTACTAAAATATATTAAGGAAATCAAAATGCAATCGCCAAATAATGGGAGAGACAGAGTTACAACTGGATGTCTTTTGTTATCAAAGCATCCAATACTGGGTTCATTTTCAAGACTATGTGCTGCTTCCTAAAAAACGACTTCAAATGTTCCATCGCTGAAGAGAACAATTACACAACTCAACGAAAATGGAAATGTTGGGCTAGAGCCTTCACATAGAGCCTTCACCCCTCCATTTGAGCATCCTTGTTATAAGATGTACCCTGCACACTATCCAAAGAGAAGAATATACACTAAGCTAGTCACAAACCTTTATCTATAATCATGGCAATACCTGGAACATATATGAGGGCAATGTTTGCAAAAATGTTGGAGTTGGGCACACCAAATAATAACTTATATGATTTAAGGATCACTCAACAAGTTGTGCCCTGAGTGAATAAGAACCTGAAACTAGATAGCCCATGGACATAGGGTAAAACCAATTAATAGTGGTTTCAAAAAAGAAAAAAATGTATGGAAAAATGACTCTATTTGATATTCTGCTGTACTCATAGATTAGTGCTCTAGTCATCCATCATCAGGAAACCTTCATTCTGTAGATGATAGGAAATATCTGGAGACTCATAGCTAAATGTCACATAGAGAGCAAAAGACCCTGGAACACCCAGCTTTAAATTAAATGTTTCTATATAACCCCTCCACCCAGGGCTAAGGGAACTATGAGGGAGAGGAGATGAAAACAGTATAAGAGTCAAATGGGATGGAGGATACCAAGAAAACAAATCCCAGCAGAAAAATCTCGAATGACTGAGAAGCTGTTACAGAAATGTTTACAGTCCTTAGTCATCAAGTAAATGCACATCAAAATGACCCTGAGATTCCACCTTACATCAATCAGAATGGTTAAATGAATCACATTTTCTGTATCCATTCTTCAGTTGAGGGACATCTGGTTTGTTTCCAGCTTCTTGCTATTACAAATAAGGCTGCTTTGAACATAGTGGAGCACATGTCTTTGTGATGTGGCGTCACATCTTTGTATATATGCTCAGTAGTGGTATAGCTGGTTCTTCAGGTAGATTTATTTCCAATTTTCTGAGGAACTCCCAGATTAATTTCCAGATTATACCAATTTGCAATCCCACTAGCAAAGGATGACAGTTCCTTTTTTTCTTCATCCTTGACAGCATGTGCTGTCATTTGAGTGTTTTATCTTAACCATTCTGATTGATGTAAGGTAGAATCTCCCAGTCATTTTGATTTTCAAAATTTTAAAAGAAAAGTCTTCTATGAGTAAGAATGATATACCTCGTTACAACAAGCTTTCAGCCGAACAGTGGTGGCACACGCCTTTAATCCGAGCACTTGGGAGGCAGAGGCAGGCAGATTTCTGAGTCTGAGGCCAGCCTGGTCTACAGATGAGTGACAGGACAGACAGGGCTATACAGAGAAACCCTGTCTCAAAAAACAAAACAAAACAAAACAAAAAAACCAAACAAACAAAAAAAGAAGCTTTCAGAATACCAAATAGATGGAATCAGAAAAGCAAATTACACAGTTCAAATACTAAACAAAATACTAAAAATACAAAAGAAATAAAGAACATGAAAAGCTACAAGAGAAATGGGCCAGAAAACATATAAAGGCAGACCTATTAGTATTACACATGACTTGTCAAAGTTCACTCTAAAAGTCAGAAAAGTCTATATAGATGTCTCCAGTCTCTAAAAGAACAGAGATGCCAGCCCAGAATACTGTATCCAGTAAAAGTTTCAACAATCAAGATGGAAAAACCAAAATATTTTATGATGTATCCAAATTAAGATGATATCTGTATTGTCTGTATGAGTGAAACCACACCAGATCCTCTTGTAGGTCCTAAGATAACACATGCAGCCTATCTGTAGAACCCATCTTCATGAAAAAAGTGACATGTACTTTGAGAAGAGTTTCAATTTAATTATGCTTTCTTGTACACATGGGATTACATTATACCAAAAACCATTTTTCCAAATTGTTCTGTACTTAAATATGCCCACAATAATCCTATGTGATATCAGACAGAAGTTTGAACCAATGCTAGATATTGAAAACAAACAAAACAAAATATCTCTATTCACAAAAATAGTCTTACAGTAGATTCTAGAAGGAAAAGTCTATCTCAAAAAGCCAAACAACATCCATGAAAACACAAGAAATAAATAATCTTACATCAACAAATACAAAAGAATGGAAGCATGTATGCACATGCACACACACACTCTCTCTCATTTCTCTCTTTTTCTTTCCCTACCTTTGTCTCTATCTCTTTGTCTCTCTTACTCCCTCTCTCTCTCCTCTCCCTCCTTCTTCTTTTCCTCCTCCTACCAACAATATCAAGACGAAAATAAAACAAATTAACACTTATTGGTCATTAATATCTATTTCAGTTGAGACAATTTTCAAACAAAAAGAAACAGATACAAAAAATGGATGCAAAACATGATCCATCCTTCTGCTGTATACAAGAAACCCACCTCAACATCATGATAAGCAGTACTCCAAAGTAAAGCTTTGGGTGAAGATTTTTCAGTAGATGGATCCAAGGTGGAAACTGGTGTAGCCATTCTAATACCTAACAAAATAGATTTTCAAATAAATTAATCAAAAGGTATAGGGAAGGACATTTCATGTTCATCAAAAAGAAAAGTTCTCCAAGTTGCCATCTCAATTCTAAACATCTATATCCCAAATAAAAGAGCAACCACATTTGTTAAAAAAAAAAAAATCAAATCTTAAATCTCTACACAACTCCACCTCTGTTAATGGGTAAAGAGACAGCTTGTTGCTGGTGGTGTTTTTAATTAGTTGAGGCAGAGCAAAGGGCAGTCCTTTGTCCCATCCTTGCTTGATGACCAGATTGGTCGTCAATGCTGTCTTATGCCCAGGATACTTAAAAATCAAATCAAATCCAGGCAGTGCAGCATGACGGAAGGAAGACTGAAGGAAACTTATGGACTACCAAGCTCTCCAAAAGGTCTGCCCTCCAGCTCTTGGCATAAATGGTCCATAGACATCCCTTTCCTGTAACACCATGCAGCAGAGATGGAGAATGTCACAGTGGTGCTGACAGTGCCCTCCTGTAGATGGTGGCATTGAGTAGCCTAGCTCGAGCAGTACAGGCAAGCTTGCATATAAGGAAGAATTGATAGACTAAATAGCTTGGCTACTACCCAGGCCAATATCCAGGTTTCTGAGTTGGCCCACTGTAAAATCTATATCATCTGTGAATGTTTAGAACTTGTGAATAGGCCAGTCTTGCTGATCCACAGCTGTAGAATCTTACTGATACTCAGCAGATATTGTATGACCCAGAAGAGCCCTGGTAATATAAACATTGATGGTGGCACAGAAGCCAAAAATCTAAGGCCAGATTAATGACTCATTGTAATATACATTTTCAAGTGAAGATGTGTAAACAGAGGGATATCCTTTGGGATGCACTCTAATACATTATAGCTTTCATGTAGAGATGTTTCTTATGCTTTTTTTTTGTTTTGAGTTATTTGATTGTTTATTTATGTTTGTTATATCTTTGGAGGAAGTTGCACGTGTAAAAGGCAGATTGGATGGACTAGGAAGATAGAAAGGACTGAGGTACATGATATGAAGCTCACACTAAATCAATGAAAAGTAAAAAAATAAAAAAAAATCCTTAAATTTCACACACCATATCATATAAATTAAGACTGAGAGAATTCAATTTTCCACTGTCACTAATGGACATGTCATCCACCATGATACAGTAGGCTTCATCCCAGAGATACAGGGATGGTTAAGCAAACAAACATCTGTCCAATATCATCAAACATATATACAAACTAGAAGGATGAAAAATGCTTATAATCTTCTCATTAAAGTAAAAAATTCTTGACAAAAATCCACCACCCCTTCATGATAAATGTCTTGGAGAGATCAGGGATACAAGACACATACATAAATATAATAAGAGCAATTGGCTGAAAACCAAAAGCTAACGTCAAATTAAATGAAGAGAAACTCAAAGCAATCACCATAAAATAAAGGACAAGGCAATGCTGTCCCCTCTCTCTGTCTTTGTATTTTATTGCTGCAACTAAACACCATGACAAAAAAGCAAGTTGGGAAGGAAAAGATATATTAATCTTCTACTTCTACAGTGCTGTTCATCATGAAAGGAAGTTATGACAGGAACTCAAATGGGGCAGGAATCTGGAAACAGGACCTAATACATTGGCCGTGCAGGAGTCCTACTTACTGGCTTGCTCCTCATAATTTGTTCAGCTTACATTCTTACAGAACTCAGAGGCATTATTTCACAGGTAACGCCACCCACAATGGGCTGGGCTCTTTCCCCATAGATCACTAGTTGAGAAAAATGCCTTAGAGCTGTATTTATCTGAAGGAGGCATTTTGTCATCTGCCATTCTTTCCTCATTGATGATTCTAGCTTGTGTCAGGGTCACACAGAAAATCTGCCAGTACAACTCACCCTTTCTCAATGTGACATATAATACCATCTCTATTAAGCCACAATCATTGCTTTCCTATTAATCTTCAAGACCTAACCTCAAAAACATTAATAACTTTAAAAGTCCCTTAATCTTTACAGATTCAAGCACATTAATATTTTAGTCTCTTTAAAATATACAATTGCTTTTAAAATCTAATGTCCTTTAAATTTTAGTCTCTCAACTGTGAGATTCAGTAAAATGTTTTCTTATATTAGGATGGAAAATCAGGATACAGTCACACTGAAATCAAAGTAAAATTAAACTCCAAACATCCTATGTCTGAGATCCACTCATGGTCGTAAGGATTCCTCCAAAGTGCTTTGATCACTTCTCCTGCTCTGTCGTCTAATATGCCTAGGTTATCTTCTTGGCTACAGCTGGTTCTACTACATTATCGCTGCTGTTCTTGTTGGTCATCCCATGGTTCTGGCATTTCTAAAACGCTGGGATCTTCTGCTGCAACTAGGCAGCATTTGCACCAATAGCTTCTCATACACTCTCTTTCTGTTGACCGGATTCAACTACTTTTCATGAGCCTACCAGTTTTGGCCCAGAATTGCACTGAGGCTGGACCTTCACCAATGGCCTTTCCTTCCATCTCATAGTGCCTAGCCTCAGCTGCTCTCCAAGACACCTTTATGACAAAAGTCCCATCTGAGTGACTCTTAACATAATACAAAATGTGACTGTCAGTTTCTTATGCTCTCATAAAACAGGTCCCAGAAGATTTCTCTCCAGTGATACTGGTTTTTATTAATTAATTAATTAATTAATTAATTAATTAATTTACTTATTCACTTTGCAAGTCACTCACTGTTGCCATTCCAGTTACCCACTCCTACACTCCTTTCTCTTTTCCATCTCCCCTTCTCCTGTGAGTGAGTAGAGGCCGCCAGGTATTCCCCCCACCCTGATACTTCAAGTCTCTGTGAGGCTATTTGCTTCCTCTCCCACTGAGACCAAATAAGGCAGCCCAGCTAGAAGAGCATATTTCACATACAATGAACAGACTTTGAGATAGACTCTATTCAATTTAGGGACCCACATCAAGACCAAGATACACATCTGGTACATATGTTTGGTGAGGCCTAGGTCTAGCCCATGAATGTTCTTTGGTTGGTGGTTCAGAATCTGGTTCAGGTTAGTTGACTCTGTTGATATTCCTGTGGAGTTCCTTTCCCCAATAGTGCCCACAAATCCTTCTGCCTATTCTTCCAACAGAGTCCCCAGGCTCCATTGACTGTTTGGCTGTGGGTGTCTGTCTGTATCTGTCTGAGTCAGCTGCTAGATGGAGCCTATCAGAGGACAACATGATCCTGTCTGCAAGCATAACAGAGTATCATTAATAATATCAGGTGTTGGTGCTTGCCCATGGGATAAGTTTCAAGTTGTGCCAGTTATTAGCTGGCCATTCCCTCAATCTCTTCTCCAACCCCCACCACTACATTTCTTGTTCACAGACTAAATTTGGGGTTAAAACTTTTGTGTGTGGGTTTGTGTCCTTATTTCTCCAGTGTGATTTCTGCCTTACTACTGGAGGTGGCCTCTTCAGGTTCAATATGCAAAATACCGTGAGTCACAGCTAAGATCATTCCCATTGATTTTTGTGCACTTCCCTTATCCCAAGTCACTGTCATGTACTAGAGATGCCCCCACATCTCCTCACACCAGTCAGTTGCAGATTTCAATTCATTTTCATGATCATCTGGCCATCTTTCTTGTTCCTCCCACACCTGATTTTGAACCCCTCATCCCCTCTGTATTCCCTCATCCACAGAGTTCTCTCCCTCCATCTACCTTTTATGACTATTTTAATCCCCCTTCTAAATGAGATTCAAGCACACTAGATTGTGCCTTCTTTCAGGTATAGTTTCTTTGGGTCCATGGAGGGTAAAATGGGTAACCTGTATTTTATGGTTAATATTCACTTACAAGAGAATACATACTATTCATATATTTTTGGGACTGGGTTACCTCTCTCAAGATTATAATCTCAAGTTCCATCTATGCACTGTAAAATTCATGATGTCTTTGTGTGTGTGTGTGTGTGTGTGTGTGTGTGTGTGTGTGTATTTACTTTAGCACACATATTTTGTATTTTTGTATTGCTTGGAACTTATTAATACTCTATAAACACGTTTCAAAGAGTGAACACATTCACAAAATAACCATTTGCAGTTTGTGGCAGGGACAACCATCTCTCACCCTTTCCAGACAAGTTCTTTTTTTTTTTTTGATACTTTATTTACATTTCCAATGTCTCCTCTTTGGAAACCCCGTATTTCTTCCCCTTCCCCACCTCTATGAAGGAATTCCACCTCCCACCCACCCGCCCACCCATTCCCACATTCCCACCTTGACATTCCCCTTTACTAGGGCCTCTGACACCCTCAGGCCCAAGGGACTCTCCTCTCTCCTCTGCCACATATGTGGTCCGAACCATGGGTCCATAGATCTGTATTCTTTGGTTAGTGGTCCTAAAGACACATAACTTATGCTATGCAAATGAAGATACAACCATTGATTTAGAATGTGCCATAGTCTGTGAAAGGCATATAGAAAAGGACCCTATAAATACAGAGAATCTGGACTAGAGAGCATTTTTTCATTAATCACTTTATTTGTTTACATTTCGAATGATATCCTCTTTCCTGGTTTCCCCTTCACAACCCCTCCATCCCATCCCCCCTCTTTCTCTCCCCTTTTCCTCCACCCACTCACATACTTCTGCCTCATGGCTCTAGTATCCCCCTACTCTGGCACTTCAAGCCTCCACAGGAACAAGGGTTTCCACACCCATTGATTCCAGATAAGGCCATCACCTGCTGCATATGTATCTGGAGTCATGGTTCTCTCCATGTATACTCTTTGGTTGGTGGTTTAGTCCCTGGGAGCTCTGAGTGGTCAAGTTAGTTCATATTGTTCTTCCTATGGGGTTGTAATCCCCTTCAGTTCCTTCAGTTCTTACCTTAGCTCTTTCGCTGGGGTACCAAGGTTCAGTCTGATGGCTGATTGTGAATATCTGAGTATGAATAAGTTAGTTTCTGGTAGAACCTTTCAGGGAACAGCCATACCAGGCTCCTGTCAGCAAGTCCTTTTTGCATCAGCAGTAGTTTAATGTCTGCAGATGCAATGGATCCCTAAGTGGAGCCATCTCTAGATGACTTTTCCTTCAGTCTCTGTTCCATTTTTGTCCCTATCTTTCCTTTGGACTGGAACAATACTGGGTTTAAAATTTTGAGAAGGGTGGGTGACCCCATCCATCAATTGGGGGCCATGCCTATCTACTGGAGGTGGTCTCTCCAGGTTCTATCTCCCTTTAGTTGGGGATTTTGCATAAAGTCATCCCCATTAGGTCCTGTTCTCCCTCTCCTGCTGCTACATATTTCTACTCAATTTTCTGACCCTTTGTACTTCTCTCCTGTTCCCCCCAATACCTGATCCTGCCCCATCCCCCCCCTTCTCTCTCCCTCCCAGGTCTCTACCTTCCTCTACCTCCTGTGATTATTTTATTCCTCTTTCTATGTAGGATTGAAGCATCCACACTTTGGTCTTCCTTTTTCTTATGCTTCATATGGTCTGTGAGTTGTACCATGGGTATTCTGAGCTGCTGGGCAAATATTCACTTATCAGTGAGTATATACCATGTGTGTTCTTTTGTGTTTGGGATGCCTTACTCAGGATGATATTTTCTACTTGCATCCAGTTGCCTGTGAGTTTCTTGAAGTCATTGTTTTTAATAACCAAGTAGTACTCTATTGTGTAACTGTACCACTTTTTCTGTATTCATTCTTCTGTTTAGGGACATCTGGGTTGTATCCAGCTTCTGATTATTATAAATAAAGCTGCTATAAATATGTCTTTGTTTTTAATAGATGAATAGTATTCCATTGTGCAGATGTACCACATTTTATTTATCCATTCTTCAGCTGAGGGATATCCAGATGTTTTCTGAGTTTCTATCTATTACAATTAAAGCAGCTATGAACACAGTTGAACAAGTGTTTTTGTGGAGGGGTGGAGGATCTTATTGGTATATGCCCAGGAGGTGTATAGCTGGATCTTGAGGTAAGACTATTCCCAGTTTTCTGATTTCCAAAATTCTTGTACAAGTTTCCACTCCTACCAGTGATAGAGTAGTGTTCCCCTTTAATCACATCTTTGCTAGCATGTGCTATCATTTGAGTTTTTATCTTAGCCATTCCATCTGGGGTAAAACGGAATCTCAGAGTTGTTTTGATTTGCATTTCCATAATGGATAAGGACTTTGAACATTTCTTTAAGTGTTTTGGGGCCATTCAATCTTCTTCTGCTGAAAATTTTCTGTTTAGCTCAGTATCCCATTTTTAAACTGAATTATATAGGTCACTGGTATCTAACTTCTTGAGTTCTTCATAAATTTTGGATGCTAGCGCTCTCTTTCAGATATATAGTTCTTGAAGATACTTTCCCAATCTGTATGCTGCCATAGTCAATTGACAGTATCCTTTGTATTAAAACACCTTTTAGTTTCATGAGGTCCCATTTATCAATTTTGAAATTGACACCTGTGCCACTGGTGTTCTGTTAAGGAAATTGTCTCCTATAGCAACATGTTCAAGGCTATTTCCCACTTTCTTGTCATTTAGATTGAGTATATCCATTTGTTTGTTGAGGTCCAAGATCCACTTGGACATGAATTTTCTGCAGAGTGATAGATATCAATCAATTTGAATACTTCTGCATATAACCATTCAATTACACCAGCACCACCGGTTGAAGATACTTTGTTTTTTTGATTGAGTTATTTTGGCTTTTTTTTTTTTTATCAAAAATCAAGTCTCCATAGGTATTGGGTTTATTTGTGGGTATTTGATACAATTCATTTAATCAACGTGTCTCTTTCTATACCAATGAAATGTAGTTTTTATCATCATTGCTCTATGGTACAACTTGAGGTCAGGGATGGTGATTCCTCCTGAAGTTCTTTTACTGTTCAAGGTTATGTTGGCTATTCTGAGTTTTTGGTTTTTCCATATGAAGTTGAGAATTATGATGTCAAGGCCTATAAAAATTGTTTTCGGTTTTTGATGGAGATTGTATTGTATCTATAGATTGCTTTTGAAAAAATGGCCACTTTCACTATTTAATCCTACCTATCCATGAACATAGAGTTTGTTCCATTTTCTGATAATTTCTTCAATTATTTTCATCAGGACCTTCAACCTTTTGTCATACAGATTTTTACTTGCTTGGTGGGAGTTACACCAAGACATTTTATATTATTTGTGGCTATTGTAATGAGTGTTGTTTCCCTAATTTCATTTTGTGTAAAGGAGGAAGGGTACAGAGTTTTGGTAGTAAATTTTGTATCCAGCACCTTTTCTGAAGGTGTTTATCAGCTGTAGGAATTTTATGGTAGAACTTTTGGGATCACTTAAGTATACTAAATATACTAAGTATGTACTTAAGTATACTAGTTATAATATCCAGAAATAGTAATATTTTTAGTTCTTCCTTTCCAAATTATATCCCCTTAATCTCCTTTAGTTGTTTTACTGCTCTTTCTAGAACTTCAAGCACTATATTGAATAGACTGGGACAGAGTGGGCAGTCTTGTCTTGTCCCTGATTTTGGTGCAATTGCTTTAAGTTTCTCTCCATTTAGTTTGATGTTGGCTATTGGCTTGCTGTATGTTGCTTTATTAGGTTTACACATGTGCCTTGTATCCCTGATCTCCTTAGTACTTTTAACCTGAAGGGGTGTTGTATTTTGTCAAAGGCTTTTCCATCATGTAATGAGATGATCATGTAATTTATTTCTTTCAGTTTTTTTATATAGTGGATTAAAAGGTTGCAGATTTTTTTATATACTGAGCCATATCTGCATCCATGGTAGAAAACCTAATTGACCAAGGTGCATGATATTTTTGATGTGTTCTCCAGATTCAGTTTGCTAGTATTTTATTGATTACTTTATCATCAATATTCTCAATTGGAATCAGTCTGAATTTCTATTTTTTGCTGTCGATTTGTGGGGGTTAGGTATCAGGGTGACTGTGGCTTAGGGAATGAGTGTGACAGTTTTTCTTCTGTTTCTACTTTCTGGAATAGTTTGTGGAGTATTTGTATTAGCTGTTCTTAGAAAATTGGGTAGAATTCTGCACTACAACTACTTGGCTCTAGGCTTTTTTGTTTGGGAGATTTTTGATGACTTCTTTTATTTCTCTAGGGATTATATCAATGTTTAAATAGTATGCCTGTTCTTCATATAACTCTCATAACCAGTATCTACCTAGAAAATCATTAATTTCAACCAGATTTTACAATTTTATGGAATGCAAGTTTTGAAGCAAGAAATAACGATTCTTTGACTTTCCTCACTTGTTATGCCTCCTTTTTACTTAGATTTTGTTTATTTGGATAGTGTCACTTCACCTTTTGGTTATGTTGGCTACAGGTTTGTCTATCTTGTTTCTCAAAGAACCTGCTGTTTATTTTGTTCATTCTTTGTACTGTTTTCTTTGTTTCTATTTGATTGATTTTAGCCCTGATTTGATTATTTTCTTCCTTCTACTCCTCTTTGTTGTACTTGTCTCTTTATTTTCCAAGAGTTTTGAGGTGTACTTTTAAATTGCTGGCATGAGAGTTTTCTAAATTTTTATGGAGGCATTTACTTCTATGAAATTTCTACTTAGTATTGCTTTCATTGTGTTCCATAAATTTGTGTATGTTTTGCCTTCATTTTCATCAAATTCTAAAATGTCTTAAACTTCTTTCTTTATGATTTAGAGATCATTGACTAGAGAGTGGTTCAATTTCCATTAGTGTGTAGGCTTTCTAATGTTTCTGTTATTGTTGAAGTTCAGCTTTAATCCACAGTGGTCTGATAAGATACAAGGTATAATTTCAATTTTCTTGTATCTGTTAAGGCTTGCTTTGTGACAGACTGACTATGTGGTCTATTTTGGAGAAATATTCATGAGGTGTTGAGAAGATGGTATATTCCTTTATTGTTTGTGTGAAATATTCTATACATATCTGTTAAGTCTATTTGATTCATAATATCTGTTTGTTTCAATATTTCTCTGTTTATTTTTTGTCTCGATGACTTGTGAACTGGTGAGAGTGGAGTGTTGAAGTTCCCCATTATGAATGTGTGATTTAAACTTTAGCAATATTTATCTTATTACTAGACAGGATTCCAGTGGGGGGATTTGTACACCAACCAAACCACAAAAATTTCAACCTATTTGTCCTGTTTCCAAGTTGTACTGTGGTAAAATTGGCATATAAATTGTTAGAATTGCCAACCAATGACAGGTGCAGTTTAAAATCCAGCCCACAAGGGGAAGCCTATGCTTGACTCTGCCTAGATGTCCACCACCTAGGCATCATGTAACCAGAAGACCTCCCTTCCCAGAAACTAGGTCCAAATATTCCTGGAAAAAAAAATAATTCAACGAAATGATTCCTGATGATGTTCTGTTGTACTAGTAGGAGGAGCTTAGTGTAAGAGTCATCAGAGAAACATTATCCAGTAACTTATGGAAATAGATGCAGAGATTCACATTCAAACATTAGATGGAGCTTGAGTAATATTTCTCAAGTTGGAGAGGAAGAATTAGAGCAGCAAGAGATATTAGTGGCACCACAAGGCAACCATAGAATCAATTAACCTGGGCCTGGAAGGCCTCAAAGTGACTGAACTAAAGGCAGTCAAGAAGCCTGAATGAGCCTAACCTAGCTAAGTCTTCTGGATATATAGTATGCTTATGTAACTTTGTCTTGTTCTTCTTTTAATTCCTTAAGCCTTTTCTTACAGTCCAGGCTTTATCCCCTCCCAATCTACACCCCGACATCTCCCCATTCCATACTTCCTTCCCTAGTCTCCAAGAGGATGTTCCCAACCCTCCAACCCTACCCCACTAGACATCCCCACTCCCTGGGGCCTCAAGTCTCTCCAGGGTTAGGTGCATCTTCTCTCACTGAGGCCAGACCAGTCAGTGCTCTGCTGTATATGTGTCAGGGGCCTCATATCAGCTGGCATATGCTACATGGTTGGTGGCTCAGTGTCTGAGAGATCTCAGGAGTCCATGTCAGTTGATACTGCTGTCTTTCCATGGGTCTGCCCTCCTTCTCAGCTTCTTTCAGCTTTTCCCCAATTCAACTATGGGGCCTCTTGGCTTCTGTCCATTGGTTGGGTGCTACTGTCTGCATTTGAATCTTTCAGCTGCTTGTTGGGCATCTCAGAAGGCAGCCATGCTAGGTTTCTGTCTGCAAACATACCATATCATTAGTGACAGTGTCAGGGCCCTGGACCTGCTCTTGAGCTGGATCCCAATTTGGGCCTGTCACTGGACCTCCTTTCTCTAAGGCTCTCGTCCATTTTTTCCATGCAGTTCCTTCAGACAGGAAAAATTCTGGGTCAGAGTTTTTGACTGTGGGAAGGCAACCCCACCCCTCCACTAGATGTCCTGTCCCTCTACTGGTCATGGACTCTACAAGTTCCCTCTCCTCACTGTAGAGCACTTCATCCAAGGACCTGCCCTTTGATTCCCGAGATTCTCTCACCTCCCAGGTCTCCAGTACATTCTAGAGGGTCCCCCCACCTCTTACCTCTCAAGGATGCCTGTTTCCTTTCTTTCTGCTTGCCCTCAGGGCTTCAGTCCTGTTTTCCCTGTCCACATAATTTTATCATGTTCTCCCTTCCCCTCCTTGTCACTTCTCTGATTGAGGTCACTTCTTTCCTCTGCCCCCATAATTGCTTTCTTCTCCTTCCCAAGTGGGATTGCAGCATGCAAGTAAAACTTATGATGTCCTCATTATTAATAGTTAGGTAGTATTTCATTGTATAAATAACCACATATTCTGCATCCATTCTTCCATTGTGGGACATCTGGGTTGTTTCCAGCTTCTGGCTATCACAAATACCTGCTTAGTCTTCCATTGTATAAATGAACCACATTTTCTCTATGCATTCTTCAATTGAGAGACATGTAAGTTGTTTCCAGTTACTTCCTATTATGAATAAAGCTGTCATAAAAATAGTAGAGCAAGTATCTTTGTGGAATGGTAGAGCTTCTTTTCAGTATATGCCTAGGAGTGGGGTTGCTAGTTCCTGAGGTAGAACTATTCTGAATTTTCTAAACAACAACAACAACAGCAACAACAGAAAATCAAGTAGATTTCTAGAGTGGTTGTATATGTTTACATTTCCACTGACAATGGTAGGTTGTTCCTATTGCTGCATATCATCTCCAGCATTTGCTGTCCCTTGAGTTCTTTATCTTAGCCATTTGATAGGTGTAAGGTAGAAACCCAGAGTCTATTGATTTGCATTTCCCCAATGACTAAAAACTTTAAACATTTATTTCAGTGATTCCCAGCCATTAGAGACTCCTCCGTTTAGGCCTTTCTTACAATGTCTTATTAGCCATACATACTACAACACATTTTCACAAAAGTATCATTTCTAAAGGGATATCACCATATCTGACTTTAAAGGCTCTGTATTCTTTAAATGATGATTTAGGAAAAATTTGTAACTTCATAATAAATGATTGAATATTAGCTACTCTACCCATGGAAGACTTTATGATAAACATCTTATTTATATAAAATTATATGAAAATTATATTAAGCTTACAGAATGGTCCAGATTAAGAGAATCATGAATTGTATTTTGATCCCAATGTACTCTTCAGTTCTTCACATTTTACCTTATTTAGTAAAATAACTAGAAACTTCTAGATTAAGGTTTTCCAATTTAATCAGTCCAGCTTTGTGCTCTTTTCAATCTCTACTAGAAGATGCTGTTAAAAATCAAGTATCAGAATCTCTCTATTCAGATTATCCAAGATTTTAGCACAGAACGTAGTGAAGGACCCATGATACCTCAAATATTATACTGGGAAATGGTTGACCAAAAGGTTTGATCCAGTAATACTTAGGTCCAAGTCACATGTTGGAACTATATTATACAACTAATTTTTTGTATTTTTCAAGGAAGAAATTTCATATGTTGACAAAATGTCTAATGAGTAAAATCTTTGTGGTCTTGTGAATACGTTTGGTGGAGTTAGTATGTTAATTGAATTAAATGAATATTTTCAGGTTAATATGTGTTTCCCTGAATTTGTGAAATAACTACACATTTGGACAACATAATATAGCACTTTGGGGCAAAGATTCAATATCCAGCCCTGCAGTTGAAGGCAAGATACAGAAGACTTCCAAGGCCAATGTAACTTTGCCTTTGATGCCATTGTAGACAATTATGAAGGTAATCTAGTCACAGAACAACACCAGCATATGAATTTCAGGAATTGAGCTTCACTTAATGTGTTAGCCAGTTTCTTGGATAGAAAGGCTACAGGGAATCTTGCTAGGGAAAAAGAGCCCAAGTATCCCAGGACAAAGTTGAAGAAATGACTGAACCTTTGTTCTAAACAATGGTGATTTGACCATGTGCATTGTTTACATCAGCATCAATAAAAGAAGTTCCCACATGGAATCCATTGAATCATGATGCACTTGGAAATAGAATAATGAATTCAGTTCTACCAGAATAAACAACGTCTTCATTGTACTATCAGGAACTGTGATTATAGCTGAGTGCTCTGTCATTGGCCTTGACAATGAGGCTATCTACAAGAAGACCATGGACCTACAAGAAGACACAAAGTACAAATGGTATAAATGCCTATAATACAGTAATAGTTTTTTCCAAGGCAGTAGAAGCAGCCATAGTGAACACAAGTGACAATGTGATTTGCTGCATTATACAGGTAGATGTATACAGATGGACAATATAGAAAAAGGAACAGAGAAAGGGAAAGAATAGGGGTATAAGTAGGACACAGCTGAGAGCTCTGTTATTCGCCTTTACAATGAAAGAATGCCCAAGAAGACAGTGGAACTACAAGAAGACAAAAGTACAAATGCTGTAAGATCAGAGAACACAGAAATAAGCAGGCTAGACACATTCCCATGTGGTGTTCTAAATCCAGACATGTCACAATTTTTTAAGGGAATGAGTTTCATCTATCTTTGTACACTGATACCTTGAACACTTCATACATAAATCTATGTATAGTGTTAAAAGCATTATTATCAATTTTAATTTTCTCTATTATTTACAAGATATGCTAAATTAATGGATTAGATAGTTATAACTAAATTAACCTTACCTTTTATGGTATATGGAATTTTGAATCTGAAATTTCCATGGAATTTAATCCTAATCACCAATGAATATAAGTTTATGCAAGCTATCGCTCAGAGTCACTTTAGATATGCATGAACTTTTTAGTAATTTTCAAAAACATAATGTACTTTCACATAATTTTCAGTTTATATAATAACCACCCTGGGCTGAATAATTCATGGAAGCACATTTTGATAATATGAGTCTAGGTCTCCTAAAAATATATCAAATAAATCCTGTAAGGTTCCAACAACCTGACCTTTAAATCCTGGTCTGAATAAAGGCAAAAACAGTTGACATGACAAAGTAGATTCAGGAAAGACCATCAAGCAAGAACCCTGCCCAGAGAACTAAAGACAACTAAGGGGTGTTGAAAGTGGAAGCCATTGTCTTCTGCAGAGAAAAGCACACCAACCTATTATCTTTGATTAACAAAAACATGAGTCCTGAAACATACAAACAATATAATATAAACTGAAGAAATTATATTTAAAAATATATGTATACACATAATATATTTGTATGTAACAACCATTAATATGATAAGTTAGCAAGGAGAGATGGCTAGGAGGTTTTAGAGGATGAATGGGGAAATGGAAAATGATGGTATGATATTATAATCTCAAAAATAAAAGAAGCACAAAAAGCACTGATAATATAAAAGAAGGCAGAGATAACATGAGAAAACTTACCACCAAAATTATATAAATGTTGAAAATTTCATTTATTATAATTCAATACATGAGTTTTATTAGGGCACATCATCTGCCAATTTTATTATTTGCTATAAGATCTAACTACCCAAGATTCACACTGTTGTAGTATTCATTGAGAAACATCATGCTTAAAATAGTGTTTCCTATTTCTAATATAGAAAATTATTTTTTCATTATATTTTATTTATTTACATATCACATGTTGCCTCCTCCCATTCACCCCTCCCAGAGATATTCCCCACATCTCAATTCCCTTCACCTCAGAGAGTGTGATTCCCACCTCAGGGAAACTCATTCCCTGGAGCATTGTTTCTACAGGATCTGGCACATCCTCTTGCACTGAAGCCAGTCAATACAGTCCTCTCTTAAATGTGTGCCTGGGACTTTGGGAAAGCCCATGAATGCTTTTTAGTTCATAACTTAGCCTCAGGGAACTTCATGGAGACCAGGTTGGTTGACACTGTTGGTTTTCCTATGGGGTTACTATGGCTTTCAGATCTTTCAATCCTTCCTTGAACTTTTCCATAAGGGGCCTAACCTCAGTCCTATGGTTGGCTGTAAGTATCTACATTAGTCTCAGTCCACTGCGGTAGAGCCTCTCAAGAGTACAGCCATGATTAGCTCAGGTATGCAAGATCAACATAGTAACAGTAATAGTGTTAGCATTTGTTCCTGCTGTTGTGATAGATCTCAAGCTGGGCAGGTCACTCATGGGCCTGTCCTTCATTGTCTACTCCAGTTTTGTCCCTGCATTTCTTTTAGACAGGTATATTTCTGGGCCCCAAAATTTGAAGGTAGATTGGTATCCACATCCCTCCATTGGGGACCCTGTCTAACTACTGGAGGTGATCTCTTGAGTTTGCATCTCACCACTGATGGACATTTCAGCTAAGGTCACCCCCAAAGAATCCTGGAAGCTACTTACATCCCAGGTCTTGGGTACTCTCTTGAGTCTTCCCAAACCCCCAGCAGACCAAAGTTTCCATTCATTCTCCAGGCCCTCTGGGCTTCTCTTCTGTCACCTCCAAACCTGATCCTACCCCCTTTACTCCCTCCCCCTCCCCTCTCCCACCCAGGTTGCTCCACTGCTCTGCCTCCTAACATTATGCTGTTACCACTTCCAAGTGGGATTGAAGCATTCTCACTTGGGTCATGTTTAACTTCTTAGGTTATGCAGGGTGTATTGTGGGTATTTTGTATTCCATTGTGTAAATGAACCAAATTTTCTGTATTCATTCTTCTGTTGAGGGACATCTGGTTTGTTTTCATCTTCTGGCTATTACAAATAAAGCTGCTATGAACGTAGTGGAGGATGTTTCATGTGATATAATGTAGTATCTTTTGAGTATATGCCCAATAATTGTATAACTGGGTCTTAAGGAGATCTATTTACAATTTTATGAGGAACTGCATGATTCATTTCTAGAGTGGTGGTACCAGTTTGCAATCCCACCAGCAATGCAGGAGTGTTCTGCTTTCTTCACATCTTCAGGAGCATCTGCTGTTGCCTGAGTTTTTGATCTTAGCCATTCTGAATTGTGTAAGGTTGAATCTCAGAGTCATTTGAATTTCCCTGATGATGAAGGATGTTAAACATTTCTATAAGTGCTTAGTAACCATCTTACCAAAAGCAATCTATGGATTTAATGCAATTTCTATCAAAATTCGAACTTAATTCTTCAGAGATGGAAAAAGCAATTCTCAACTTCACATGGAACAAAAACAACAAAACAGAATAACAAAAACAATTTGCAACAATAAAAGAATTTCTGGAGGAATCAATATCCCTGACCTCAAGCTGTAATGCAGAGCAATAGTGATAAAAACTGCACAGCACTAATTGTAACAGAGACAGACAGATCAATTAATGGAATGGGATTAAAGACCCAAAAATAAAACCACACACCTACAGACATCTGATCTTTGACAAAGATACCAAGACCATACAATGGAAAAAAAGAAAGCATCTTCCATAAATTGTTCTGGCCTAATTTGTGGTCTGCATGCAAAAGAATGCAAATTGATCCATATTTATCACCTTGTACCTTGTAAAAAGCTCAAGTCCAAGTGGATCAAGGACCCCCACATAAAACAAGATATGCCGATTCTTATAGAAGAGAAGTTGGGAAAGAGCCTCAAACATATTGTCATAGGTAAAACTTTCCTGTACAGATCATCAATGGCTCAGGCTCTAAGATTAACTATTGACAAATGGGACAGAAAATCTGTAAGGGACACTCTCAATAAGACAAAACAGCAACATACAGATTGAGAAAAGATTGTCCAATTTTCTGAGGAATCACCAGACAGATTTCCAGAGTGGTTATACCAGCTTGCAATCTCACCAACATGGAGGAGTGTTCCTCTTTCTCCACATCTTGCCAGCATCTACTGTCACCTGAGTTTTTGATCTTAGCCATTCTGACTGCTGTGAGGTGGAATCTCAGGGTTTTATTGATTTGTATTTCCCTGATGACTAAGGATGTTGAACATTTCTTTAGGTGCTTCTCGACCATTTGATATTCCTCAGTTGATTATTCTTTGTTTAGCTCTGTACTCAATATTTTAATTGGATTATTTGATTCTCTTGAGTACAATTTCTTGAGTTCTTTGTATATATTGGATATTAGCCCTATATGGGATGTTCGATTGGTAAATATCTTTTCCCAATCTGTTGGTTGATTTTTTTGTCCTATTGACAGTGTCCTTTGCCTTACAGAAGCTTTGCAACTTTATGAGGTCCCATTTGTTGCTTCTTGATCTTAGAGTATAAGCCTTTGGTGTTCTGTTCAGGAAAATTTTTCCTGTGTCCTTGGGTTCGAGGCTCTTCCTCACTTTGTCCTCTATTAGTTTCAGTGTATCTGGTTTTATGTAGAGGTCCTTTATTCACTTGGACTTAGACTTTATACAAGGAGATAAGAATGGATTGATTTGCATTTTTCTACATGTTGACCTCCAGTTGAACCAGGAACATTTGTTGAAAATGCTGTCTTTTTTTCACTGGGTGGTTTTAGCTCCTTTGTCAAATATCAAATGAGCATAGGTATGTGGGTTCATTTCTGGATCTTCTGTTCTATTCCATTGATCTTCTGGCCTGTCTCTGTAACAATACTATATTGTTCTTATCACTATTGTTCTTACAGTTTAAGGTCAGGGATGGTGATTCTTCCAGAAATTATATTATTATTCTATTGTTGAAAATAGTTTTTGCTATCCTGGTTTTTTTGTTATTTCGAATGAATTTGCAAATTTCTCTTGATAACTCTATGAAGAATTTAGTTGGAATTTTGATGGAGATTACATTGAGTCTGTAGATTGCTTTTGGCA
Source organism: Uromys caudimaculatus (assembly GCA_028551405.1). Classification (NCBI taxonomy): domain Eukaryota; kingdom Metazoa; phylum Chordata; class Mammalia; order Rodentia; family Muridae; genus Uromys; species Uromys caudimaculatus. Next base: position 105,639,278 of record CM052703.1, read on the forward strand.
AGATGGCCATTTTTGCTATATTAATCCTGCCAATCTATAAGCATGGGAGATCTTTCCATGTTCTTTAATTTCTTTCTTCAGAGACTTAAAGTTCTTGTCACACAGTTCTTTCACTTGCTTGGTTAGGGTCACACTAATGTATTTTATATTATTTGTGACTATTGTGAAGGGTGTCATTTCCCTAATTTCATTCTCAGCCTGTTTATCCTATGAATAGAAGAATGCTACTGATTTATTTGAGTTAATTTTATATCCAGTCACCTTGCTGAACTTTTTTTAGGAATTTTCTGGTGGAATTTTTGGGGTAACTTAAGTACATTATAATATCTGCAAATAGTGCTATTTTGACTTCTTCCTATCCAGTTTGCATCCCTTTGACCTCCACTATTAATGTGTGCTTTCCAGTGTTCAATTAAGCTTTAAAATGCTTCTTTTACAAACATGGGAGCCATTGTTTTTGGAGCATTGATTATCAGAACTGAGATACTACCTTAGTAGATTTCCCTTTGATGAGTATGAAGTGCCTTTCTCTGTCTCTCTGATTAATTTTGGTTAGAAGACTGTTTTTATTAACTATCACAATGGTGAATCCATCTTGCTTTTTGATAAGGGGCGGGGGAGAGGAGTTTGGGATAGGTATTTAATGTGATTAAATAAATAAATTTTTGGGAATATATATATATATTTATATGTAAATAAATATATATATTTCCCCCTCCCCATATATATATGTTACTTTATACTATAGAATATATACCAAATCTAATTAATTGTTCATATTATTTGACTTTTGGATTCCTTGAACACAAGGATATTAAATTAAATTTAATCCTCTATGTTCCTATGTTTACCATCCCAGATACCAGGGTTATAAGAGGTTCCCAGGACCCAATGGCCATGACTGTATAAGAAATTCCCAGTAGTGGGAGATGTAACCACATTTCGTAGAGAGAGACATGGTCCTCTTTTGAAAGACAGGTTAACACAACCATCTTCAAAGTTTTTGACCCAGAATTATTCTTGTCTAAAGGAGATGCCAGAACAAAAATGGAGCAGAGACTAAAGGAAAGGCCATTTATAGATAGTCCCAACTTTGGATCCAATCCATGTGCAGGTACCAAACCTTGACACTATTGCTCATGCCATGTTTTGCTTGCAGACAGGAGCCAGGGATGGCTGAACTCTGAGAGGCTCTATAAGCAACATACTGAGACAGATATAGATACTTAGAGCCACTTATTAGATTGAGCTCGGGGATATATATGGAAGAGTTAGGGGAAGGAATGAAGGAGTTGAAGGGGATTGCAACCCTAGAAGAAGAACAACAGTATGAACTAAGCAGACCCCCCTCAGAGCTCCCAGGGACTAAACTGCCAATCAAAGAGCATACATGGGCTGTTCTGTGGCCGCTGCTATATGTGTGATAGAGGACTGTCTTTTCTGGCATCAGAGGGAGAGGGGTCATTTTGTTCTGTGGAGTCTTCATTTCCCCAGAGAAGGGGGATGCTATAGAGGTAAGGTGGGAGTTGGTGGGTTGGTGGGGGAGTACACTCTTAAATGCTAAGTGGAGGGTGGATGTGGTGGTGGGGATCATGAAGGGGGCAGGAAGAAGGATAACATTTAAAATGTAAATAAATAAAATAAAATAATTAATAAAATAGAATATTCTACCCAAACACAAAAGAATATACCTTCTTCTCAGCATTTCCTGTATCCTTCTCTAAAATTGAGCATATAGTCAATCTCAAAGGAAGCCTCAACTGATACAAGAAAATTAATTCTTTCTATCTTAGCAGACCATCATGAATTAAAGCTGGACTTCAACAAAAACAGAAGTACCAAATTCCATACACACTTATGGAAATTGAACAACTATTTACTCAATAATCTATTGGTCTAGGAAATAAATATAGTGAGAAATTACTGACATTCTTAGAATTAAATGAAAATAAAGGCACAACCTACCCAAATTTATGGGACTCAATAAAAATAATTCTAACAAGAAAGTTCATAGCACTAAATATCTCCATAAAGAAATTACAACGTTCTCATATCAGAAATTTAAAAGGACACCTAAAACCTCTGGAAGAAAGAGAAGCAAGCACCCCAAAGAGATGGAAGGAAGAAATCAGTCAGCATCAGGGCTGAAATCAGTCAGTTCGAAACAAAGAAACAATGCAAAGGATCAATGAAACCAAGTTCTGGTTCTTTGGGAGAATCAAGAAGATAGACAAACCCTTAGCCCAACTAGCCAATAGACAGATACACAATCCAATAGCAAAATCAGAAATGAAAGGAGAGACATAACAGACAGTGAGGAAATTCAAAGAATCATAGAATCATAAGCCCTTACTTCAAAAGCCTGTATTCTGCAAAATTAGAAAATCTTAATGAAATGTCTGATTTTCCTGACAGATAAGACTTGCCAAGTTATGACAAGATCAGGGAAACTATTTAAAAATCCCTATAACCCCTATGTAAATAGAGGCAGTTATTAAAGTTCTCCTAACCCCCCAAAAAAGCCCAGGGAGAGATGGCTTAAGTGTAGAGTTCTACCAGCATTTCAACGAAGAACTAATATCACTAATCCTCAAACTATTCCACAGAGTAGAAATAGAAGAAACACTGCCAAACATTTACTATGAATGCACAGTCATCCTGATACCTAAACCATACAAAGACTCAACAAGGAAATAAAACTTCAGACCAATTTCTCTTTTGAACATTGATGCAAAAATACTCAATAAAATAGTTGCAAACAAAATCAAGGAACATATTAAAAACACCATCCACCATGGTCAAATAGGCTATATCCCAGGGCTGCAGGGATGGTTCAATTTAAGAAAATCATTACACTTAGTATACCATATAAATGAACTAAAAGGAAAGAGCCACATGTTGAAAAGACTTTGGCATTTAAAAAGTATTAGAGAAAACAAGGAATCAAGGCATATATCTCAACATGATAAAAGCAATACACATCAAGTAAATAGCTTGCTTTACATCAAATTAAATTTAGAGAAATTCAAAGCAATTCTATTAAAATTAGGGACAAGGTATAGATGACCACTGTCTTCCTATCTATACAGTATAGTACATAATATTCTAGGCAATTCAGAAAGACTACTAAAGGAGATCAAGTACATACAAATTGGAAAGGAAGAAGTCAAAGTATCTCTATTTATGAATGATATGTTATTATACATAAGCTACCCCAAAAGTTCTTTGAGATAATTCCTATTTTTGAAGAACACCTTCATCAAAGTGGCTAGATAGAAAATTAACTCAAAAAAATAAGATGCCTTCCTTTATACAAATGGTAAATGTGCAAAGAAAGAAATTACAGAAAGAACAAAGTTTTCAATAGCCACTAATAATATAAAAGATATTACTGTAACTCTATCATAGCAAGTGAAATATCTGTGTTACAAGACCTTAAAGTCATCTAACAAAGAAACTGAAGAAGATATAAGATGATGGAAAGATCATCCATGCTCATAGATAGGTAGGATTAACATAGTGAAAATTGGCCATCTTAGCAAAAGCAATCTACAGATTCAATGCGATCCCCATCAAAATTCCAACACAATATTTATAGACACTGAAAGTAGAATTCTCATATATATATAAACTGAAACAAAACAAAAAACCAGGATAGATTAAATAATCCTGAACCATAAAAGATCTTAGGGAGGAATTACCATTCCTGACCTCAGACTGTACTATGGAGCAATAGTGATAAAAACTGCACACTATTGGCACAGAAACAGACATGTTTACCAAGGGAATCGAATGGAAATTCCAAAACCAACCCACACACTATGAACAACTTGATTTTTGATAAAGCAGCTACACATTGGAAAAAGAAAGCATCTTCAAATGTTGCTGGTGTAACTGGATGTCTACATGTAGAAGAAAGAAATTATGTCCATACGTATCTTCCTGCATAAAAACTCAAATCCATGTGGATTAAAAACTTCAACATAAATCTGGATACACTAAATCTCATAGAAAAGAAAGTGATAAATAGCCTGGAACTTATTGGGAAAAGAGACAATTCCCTGGACTTAATACCAATGGCTCAAGCTCCAAAATCAACAATTGATAAATGGAACTTCATGCAACTTGAAAGTTTCTGTAAGGCAATTGTCATTGCCAATAGGACAAAAATCTCAGCATACAGGTTGTAAAGGATCTTCAAGAACCTTATATCTGACAGGGAGCTTCTATCCAAAATTCATAAAGAAATCGAGAAGTCAGATACTAAAAAAAAAAAAAAAAAAAAAAAAAAAAAACTTAATGTTTTAAAAAATGAGGTTCAGAGCTAAACTGAATTATAAACAGTGAAGTCTCCAATGGCCAAGAAGCACTTAAGGAAATGTTGAAAGACCTTATTTGTGGGGCAGTGGTCTGTGACAGGCAATATGACACCTGGTTGAGCATAGGCTGGAAGCTCTGGGAGACTCGGTGGAAAATCCATGAACAGTGGAACCTCCATGAGGGACCAGAATTCATGCTTCTGGCCAACGCTCCTGGAAGACTCCTGCAAAACCAGCCATAGCCTTTACAACCCACGTATAGAGAGAGGCCTGGCGTGTGAGAAAGCAACACTGAGTCCCGGGCAAGCAAATGAGGCACCACAGAGTCCCCAACCCAGGCCAATGGAAAGTATCGGTTACCAAACCTCTGACCCCTCCCAGACAGTATTTTTTAGAGCATCCTGACCAGACTAGCTCTCTCGCTCCCCCTCCTCCACCTGCCTGCCCTGTCCACTCTCAGGTGCATGCCTGCCATCCAGCATCCAGAAGGAATAAAGGCGCAAAACTACTTTGGCATCTGAGAACTCCGTCTAAGGGCTGTAACACTTTGGCCCATGAAGAGATCCACTCTCTGGGCCAAGCAGTGGAGTGCTCACTGACAGCAGCTGTGGGTACTGTGAGGAATACGTTGCAGCCCAATGACCGGAGCGAAGGCCCAGCAGCTGTGGGCCGCTACAGGAACAGGAGCCAGAGGACTCCGCCCCGGCTCGTGCTTCCTCTCCTGCCGGTGAGCGGCACAGCACTTATTCACTGGGGAAATGAAAATCAATACAAATCAGAGGTTCTATCTTACACCAGCCAGTGTGGCTAAGATCAAAACCTCAAGAGCTGGCACATACAGTGAGGATGTACAACAAGGGGGAACACTTCTCCATTGCTGGTGGGAGTGCAAACTTATACAACCACTTTGGAAATTAATTTTGTGGATTCTCAGAAAACTGGGAATAGCTCTCCCTCAAGATCCAGTTATACCACTCCTGTATAAGCATGTAACCAAAAGATGCTCCACCATCCCACAAATATAGTTGCTCAATTATGTTCATAGCAGCTTTATTCATAATAACAGAAACTGGGAAACAACCTAGATGGTCCTCATCTGAAGAAGGTGTAAAGAAATGTGGTATATCTACACAATGTAATACTATTCAGCTATTAAAATAAAGACGTCATGAATTTTGCTGTCAAATGGATGTCAATTGAGAATATCATCCTGAGAGAGGTAACCCAGTCCCAAAAGACATGAATGGTATGTACTCAATTATAAGTTGATATTAGGCATAAAACACAGAATACCCATGCTACATCCCACAGATCCAAAGATGCTAAACAAAAAGAAAGGCACAAGCTACGATATTTGAATATTACCTAGAAGGAGGGAATAAGATGCTCATAAGAGGAAAATGGAGGGAATAACTGGGTGAGAGAGAAGATATGTAGGTTATTCAAAGGGATTCAGGATCTCATATGAGGCAGGAGATGGCCAGATGCCCATGAGAATGAATGGTAATATGAAACTGATAGGAGTAGGGAGTTAGGGGGCATGACAAACCTGGGATAAGAGAGGTCCACAAAAATCAATGGGGATGAATTTAACTATTGTTCATAGCTTTGCTGATAAGGAAGATGAAATGTCTGGCTGCCTTCTTTAGCCAGGCAGGAACCCCAGTGGAATGATTCAGTCATCCAAACACTCAGAAAGCTTTCAATCCCAAATTTTTCCTTTCTAAAAGACATGCAGTGATTGGGGATGGACTGAGCAAATGGCAAACCAATAATTTTTTCTAAATTGAGACTCATCCTATGGACAAGCACCAATCCCTGACACTATTAATGATATTCTGTTATGCTTTCAGACAGGAGTCCAGCATGGCTGCATTCCTAAAACTTCCACCCAGTAGCTGACACAGGTAGATGCACAAACCCAGAGCCAAACAGTGAATGGACATTAGGGACTTTTAGGAAAAAATTGGAGGAATGATTGCAGTCCCCATTGGGGACAGGAATAAAATGGCATATTGCTAAAACCAGCCTGCTTTATAGATTTGGGAAAACATTGAAGATATAAACAAATACAACCATATTTCCAAATATCTTGTAACACTATTGCTGCTTAGATAACAAGAAATAATTAAAAATATAAATCCACCAGTTATGCTATGTGGTGAAATAGGACAATTCTTAATGCCATAACTTTATAGAATAAATCTGTTAGTGATAGGACTTTGCTACCTTCCTAACTTGTTTACAAGGTAAGACAAGGAAAGAATATAAACTATAAAACCTATTCATCCTGCTCTTCCCTTTATGACACAACTAGATGTTAAAACCATTGTCAGGAGCAAACTTAGGACAAGCAATTACCTAGCAGATGATCTTCCTGTGATGATCTGCCTTGGATTTAATAGTGCACAACAGATTTGCTCCTGAAGACAAGTCCAAGGAGAAAATCATTTTAGGAAAGATTACTGCTATTAATATTCATTTCCTGTTATTATCGAACATATATGACAATCACTAGGTATTACCCCACCCTTTGAGCAAATCTCTGCAGATCTACAAAGATATCCTGTCTAATAGTGGTGATATATACACAAATAAATGACTTCTTAATGTTTTATGATGATCCTATAAGAATTTCTAAAATTCTATCAGAATTTATTAAGCTCTTTTATAGTGGGACTTGTATTGGGTTCTTTTTTGATAGTCAAAAACTGCAGAAAGAACTCTGCCAGTCTCCCATGTGTCAGCAGTTAATTGCTTCTAGACCGTAACCAGAGTTTCTACTACTCAGAGCACATTCCAAGAGGTTGCAAAACCATTAACCAAAGGTCATATAAGGGGAATTAATGACTTATTTTAGGTACTAGGACAGAAGATAAAATATTGACTAGATTTATCTATGCAAAACTTCGCTAATAATTTTCATTATGGTTTTTAACACTCAGTGAACCTGTGGAGCTGTGAGAGGTGATGAATGTTTAACTAGATAAATTCTCCTAATGGATATGAATGTAAACATTTTCTGTTGTAAATTTCTATTTCAATTTATGATTCGAATTTTTGTGTAAACTTGTAATGAACCTTTTACCATGTGATCATGTATTCGGAAAGATGTGTAAGTGCTGAGGACAAGGAGAAGAGTCGCTATGACAGGTGATGAATACTACCCAGAAAAATACTCCTAATAGATGTGCATGTAAACATTTTCTGTTGTAAACTTCTTTTTCAATTTAGGATTTGAATTTTTGTGTAAACTTGTGATGAAACATTTACCATGTGATAATATATTATGAAAGATATACAAGTGGTGAGGACAAGAAGAGTCAGAACTGAGCTGAGGAAAACTTTTTAGACAGAACACTTTAGAAGTAGATCTGAACAGAACTTTTTATAACAGAACTGAGGATAAGATTTTTATTCAGGACATAGGAGAACTTTTTATCACATAACTGAACTCAAAAAGAACTTAGAAGTAAAGGCATAGCATTGGGGAAAAAAGCATTGAGAGTAAGAGCATTATTTTGACATCAGAGCAGGAGGAGAAAGCAAGATTAAAAGGAGGATGCAGATTTTACTAACTTAGATAATATAAAGTAACATTAAAAATTAAGAGAGTAATATGCTGAATTTAGAGGGGAAAAGGAAAAAAGAAGCTGCAGAGAGAGCAGAAGAAGCAGGCATGCTTCTTCTTACCATTTGACAGAACAGTTCCTTTCTTAATAACAATGCAGGCTTAGTCTTATTAAAAGTAGCAAAGCTTTCTTATTACACACTTGGGTTTAATTTATTTAGAATTAAAAGAGTACAAGCTTTTTCTTTATACAATAAAGATTGGTGCTCACTTTTTATCCAGAAAGTGTGAGTTCTTTCTGCATTGGCTCTTGGTCTTTTGTTCCAAATACATGCCTAAGTGTGAATGTGTGTGTGTATGTGTGTGTGTGTGTGTGTGTGTGTGTGTGTGTGTGTGTGTGTGTGTGTTTAAGCATGTAATTGTGAGAATGTATGCAAGCTGGGCCAAACTGGTTTGAATGCAAATGTATAAAAATGCATGTGTTAATCTGTATATGAGTTTATGTGAATTTATGCATATTTTCTTATGTAATTTTTTTTCTTCTGCAAGTTTTTATTCTCTTATTCTGGCTCAATAGAAGTTTACTGCTACAAACTTCCCCCTACTCTGACAAGCAAGAGGCATCTGAACAAAAGGGAAAAACAAAAGGGAATCTAGCAATTAATTCTTTCCTTAAACTCCTGCTGTTATAGGATGAAGTGCTAAATGCCAGAGACTGAAGTTCATGCTTCAGTGGAACACAGAAGGCAGATCAGCCTCAGTAACAGCAACCCTAAACATCTCCTAAGACAAAAGTCTTAATCTCCACTGATGCTCTTCTTCGTTCCTTGCTTCAAGGAGAACAACAACAACAACAAAAAACCAACCCCACCTGGGTTGTTCCCCAGCAAAGCATATGCCTAAAGACCTTGCAATTACAGACTTTGACTCTAAGACATGAAGAAATTAAGCTGTGATTAGACTGAAAAATATCGTGCTGGCTTTGACATTAGGATGGGGGTGGAGGTAGTAGGAATGATGCTGGTGAACTGTCTCCAACATTCTTGTTTGAATAAACCTGCATGCTAAACTGCAAATATAATAGGCAGGTTATGCTTGCTTGTGCAATAGCTGGCCAGTTATCATGGATAAGGCCAACGCTCTTCCAATAGAATTCAAGGCTCATCCACTAAAAGTGATTTTAAGCCTGTTGCTCTAAAACAGAGTAAAAACCTGTGGCTATGGAAGCTCCATTTGTGATGTGATATGCCTGTGAAATTGCTTACACTGATACTTCAAGTGTTACTTATTTTCATCCTCAATTCATAACCATTGGTGAAGACCTTGAACCAAGTGTTTGTTAGTAGTTTATGGTAGCATAGTTTTTAACCATTCATAGACACATAAAATTACTCCCTCTGTGGCTCAGGAAAAATTGAAGTAGAGGAAGAAGGAATGTGAGAAACAGAGGAAGGGGTGGAATATTGTATAACAGTTTAATTTGAGATTGAAACTTCTCACTCAGACAAAATCAAAAAATCAAAACAAAATCCTTAGAAGAAAGAAGTCTCTTTATGAAGAAGAGCTGCTATGAAGACTGAAACCATGCCAACTGCCTGGGAGAAGGAGAAACATACAAAGCTGTCAAGAAGATCTTTATAACAGAGTTTTTGGAATGGACATTTCATCTCTAACCTTTTGAATATCTTGAAGTTTGTGCAGACTCCAGATTCTTAGCTTTGTGTTGTTTCACCCATGATAGCCTGAGCTTTAGTGAGTTATTTATACCTTGTAAGTATCCTCTCAACCCTACCCTTGTAAGCAATGCCAAAATACTGATTGTTTCATGAAATTGCACTTATATGATCCCTGTACTTAGTTTTTGTTGTATGTTCCCTATCTCTGGATAATATATATTAATGGTAAATTTACCCAAGGAAAGTTTTGTAATACAACAAATCTCAAGAAGGTGTAGAAGTATTTTGCAGGGCCAAATCTCTATTCTTAACTTTATTTAATCTGTTCTGCAAAGTAGCATAGCTAAACATTTGACCAACAAGTTCTCTTAAAGTGTTACTATCTCCAAAGGGATATCGCCATGTCTGTAATTTCACTAATAGTTATTACACTCACAATGTTGTTTAAGAAAACCAGTGACCTTCTTTAAAGGAAGAGGGTCCTTTAAATCGTGATTTAGGAAAAGATTTCCCAGCTCTTCATAAAGTGTAGATTATTCACTACTATACCCACACAACAATTCTTTTTTTTTTATTTTTTTTTATTTTTCATACTTTATTTACATTTCCGATGTTTCCCCTTTTCTGGATCTCCTCTTTGGAAACCCCTTATCCCCTCCCCCTCCCCGCCTCTGTGAGGGAATTCCTCCTCCCAACTACGTGCCCACCCATTCCCATATTCCCACCTTGACATTCCCCTTGACTAGGGCCTCTAGCACCCTCAGGCCCAAAGTCCTCTCCTTTCTCCCTGATGGCCACCGAGGTGATTCTTCTGCCTCATATGTAGTCCAAACCATGGGTCAATAGATGTGTATTCTTTGGTTAGTGGTCTGAACTCCAGGACGACCAGGGGGAGGGTCAGGCCCATTGACACTCTTGCTCCCTCCATGGGGCTGCCAATTCCCTCCGCTCCTTCAGACTTTTCTCCAACTCCTCCATCTGGTATCTCACTCTCAGTCCAGCGGTTACTGTTAAGTGAAACTTGGACATTCTTAACTTGTGGTCTAATATCCACTTATCAGTGAGTACATACCATGTTCGTTCTTTTGTGACTGAGTTACCTCGCTCAGGATGATATTTTCAAGTTCCATCCATTTGCCTGCAAATTTCATGAAGTCATTGTTTTTTTATAGCTGAGTAGTACTCCATTGTGTAAATGTACCAC
>CM052703.1:105650547-105666931 GCA_028551405.1 Uromys caudimaculatus
AACAATCCTAAATAATGCAATAACTAGTAGGAGTATCATCACTTCTGACTTCACTTTGTTCTACACACCTCTATTAATAAAATTGGGCAAAAGGGGGTGTTAATAAATAGAATATAACTGAAGACCTAAAAATAAACACATACCTTTGAACATATGATTTTTTTAATAATAAATCCAGAATAATGCACTAGAATAAAGAAAATGACCTGAATAACGATACTGGCCCAACTGTTTGGCTTCATGGAGAAGAATAAAAATAGCACCTTGTCTATAGTTGTGAAGAAATCTCTACTCTAAGTTTTGTATTCCCACCGGGGATACAAAACTCAATGGTGATACAGTTTCAAGGGTATACTGAATGCCAAGTATATGAACAGCATAAAATAAATTCAGTGGCATTATGGAAATTTTTTGTCTCAGTATATTTTGTCAGGAGATTAACTTTTCAAGTTTATAGCTTTTTTGTTTAGGATATAGCTTCTGAACTTTTCTTTTTATGGACTTCTTATTTGTAAAGATGCATAAGTCTATTTTTTGATTTGTATATAAGTGTGTTTCTCATGCCTTTTTTTGCAGGGGTTCCTTTACTGTTTGTTTAAATGTTTTTTTTAATCTGAAATATTTGTTGTTTAGTATTTCGTTACAATTCTATATATGACAAGATTTTAATGGGTAAAGGTAATGATGTGGGTCCATAAAGGAGTTGAGGGAGGTAAATTCACAATTTGAGTATATTGTACTAAAAATGTGTTTTATATAAACAATGATAGGAACATAAATTTTATTTAAGCTGAAAATTTAGATGGATTTAGAAAATAATATGCTTAGCAAAAAAGCATAATAGGGCACAAAGCATACAATCTTGATTATATTATAATTTCAAATGTACAAGTATGTAATAGAAAGGAGGTTTCAGAATAAAGGTAGGCATGAGGTGATAAAAAGATAAGAGTTGAGGATACAGCATTCAGGATTCCCAATGAAATTGTCTAAGTATTTTAAGCTTGACTGTGGTGTTGGACACACACACACACACACACACACACACACACACACACACACACAGAGAGAGAGAGAGAGAGAGAGAGAGAGAGATATGTCTGTGTGCTCCATTCATACTTGAAACATATGGATCATAAATTACATATCTACAAACTTAAATTGAAAAAAATAACCATCTAAATCAAATTAGCTGTAATAAAATTTGTGTTCAATTTTTTTCAAATCATATACTTTAATTTACATTAACCTTTTATTATACAATCATTTTATAGTCAATGGTTTCTATATGAAATATTTATTTTTTTATTTTTTATTGGATATTTTCTTTATATTTCAAATGTTATTCCCATTCCTGGTTTCTCCCCTGGAAACCCCCAATCGCATCCTCCCTCCCCCTGCTTTTATGAGGGTGTTCCCCCACCCACCCACTCCTACCTCCCTGCCCTGGCATTCCCCTATACTGGGGCATTGAGTCTTCACAAGGACAGGGGCCTCTTCTCCCACTGATCCATGACAAGGCCATCCTCTGCTACATATGAAGCTGAAGCCATGAGTCCCTCCATGTGTACTTTTTGGTTGGTTGTTTAATCCCTGGGAGCTCTGGGGGGCCTGGTTGGTTGATATTGCTGTTCTTCCTATGGGGGTGCAAACCCCTTTAGCTTCTTCAGTCCTTTCTCTAACTCCTCCATTGGGGACTCCATGCTCAGTCCAATGGTTGCCTGTGAGCTTCCGCTTCTATGTTTGTCAGGCTCTGGCAGAGCCTCTCAGGAGACAGTTATATCAATTAATAAAATAGTTAATTTTTACATTTTAAAAATATTGTTGATATCGTTCTGCCATCATCAATGATGCCACATTTTCTAATCTGCTTGATTAGTGTCTACTTATCAGTTGTGGGATTTCTCCTTAGTCTGTGGAAAGACTGGTGATTAACTGATGAATATTTCCTGTTCAGTGCACCACAATGTGTTCTATTTCTAAGCATGAAAGTAAAGGGACATATTGAATTTTCAAACTTGAAGGATCTATTTAGTCATTAGCCTCTTATTATTCCACATAATCCTACTATATATACTTATGGGAAATAATGCACTCCATATCCATCTGTATATAGAATATGATTAAAACATAGAATAAAACAGGCAATGGATAGATAGTGAATAAGGAAACATGCTGAATGAGAAAGAATCAGTAATTTTTAGAACTGTAACCCCTTGGTAACTCATGTAATGAGGTAAACCTCATGTAATGAAAGGCCTTAATGTAAGAGTGTATCTGTAGTGCAAACCAGACTTGATTGGTTTTTTAAAAGATTGCACATAATACCATGGGGGAATGCATAAATCTGAAAGAATTATTGGAATGGATTAAATATCATGATAATGGATTCTGTGCTATCCTAAAGAGGTGATGTACTTTTTTAATAAAAAAATGTTACACAATGTAAGGTACTTGTGGGGGGAAAATAGGAAACTATTTCTGCATTGTTCAAAAACAGCCATTTAGATTATTCTATGAATTATTGCAAATTAATCTGTATATGTGTATCAAAAGAAAAAAGAACTATCATATTATGCAGCTCTATCAGTTATTAGTACTACAGGATATTTAATTTGAAAAGCTTCCAAGGGATGCAAAGAGTGTTCATTATATGAAAATCCATTAACATAATCCACCATAAAAACAAACTCAAAAATTCACATAATAATCTTATATGCTGAAAAGGTACTTAACAAAACACAATACCTCTTCATCTTAAAATTATTGGACAGATCATGTATGCAAGGCCCATACCTAAACATAATAAAAGCAATACACAGGGTCCTTAGATGAAATGTCCAGCAGTGGGTATATGGAACTTGTAGAGTTCACACCCAGTAGAAAGACAGGGCATAATGTGGACAGATGTGGTTGCCATCCCACAGTCAAAAATTCTGACCCAGATATATTTCTGTCTAAAAAAACCTGCAGTGACAAATATGAAAGAGAGACTCAGGAAAAAGAGGTCCAGGGACCTGCCCAAATCAGGATCCATCTCAAGGGAGGCTCCAAGGTCTGACATTATTAATGATGCTATGGTGTACTTACAGACAGGAACCTGGCATGGCTGTCCTCTGAGAGGCCCAATAGGCAGCTGAATGTGACAGATGCAGATACTTACACAAAAGCATTGTACTGAAATCAGGGATCCCTGTAGTTGAATTGGGGAAAGACTGGAAGAATCTGAGGAGGAGGGTGACCCCATAGGAAGACCATCAGTCTCAACTAACCTGGACCCCTAGATGTCTCAGACACTTAGTCACAAAGAAGGTAGCATACACTAGCATCACATGAAACCATAAGATGAAAAATGTCATATAAATGAAATCTCTCTAAGAGCAAGGTCAATAGTGTGATTCATTAATTCAGGATCTAACTGGATTGTGATTCAAAAATGACAATAAACAAGCTACATCATAAAACCACCATAATAATCAAATTAAGCACCCATGAAACATAAAATAAATTTTAGTTATGTCCTGGAGAAGGAGAGCCAGAAGGCACATAGGATCTTGTTTATCACTCAGCGTCACTGGAATGCTTTATATGGATTTATGCATAAATGAAAGATGCACTTACTGCTTGTCTAGATTCTCACTGAAGTAATCATTCTTCACATAACCACGCTTTGTATAAATGGAAAAGAAACAATCAGTATCTTTATCTCCTAGGTAATTTTCTTTGTCTTTTATTCTCCAAAAGCACCTGGGGTCACTCAAATGGGAAAAAAGAAAGGGAAGGTTCAGAACCAAGAAGAAAACAATCAAAGAGAACATCTTTGCTATGTCATCAAGATAGGTGCCTGAGCAAAATGCAACATGAAGCATCAGGCCTGCAGAGTCTCACATATCAAATTTTCATGAACACAACCAGGTGTCACTTTTTATTACTGTAGTTACTATTAAAGAACACATATACTTCTCTCAGCATTTACTTTTCAGTTCACTCTTTGCCTTTGGAGGATTCTGAAGTATTCTCTGGCCTGGGGCTCTGCATCTGAGATCTTATGACCAGGTGAAAAATACAGCTAATAATTTGGTCATGATTATCCTTCTACGTATCCTTTATTATTACTTTCTTGTAAGTAAACATGAAGGTTCCAGAAATGATTCCTTTTGGGAATATTTTCTCACAAGCCTAGTTCATCAAAGCACTTTTCTGAAATCATTTGCAATACTTCACTTTGATTACATAGGTTATTCCAATGAGTTTTACAAGGAATTATGTCAATGAATCCAACTGAACCCAATTGACCTCAGTAATAAATAGATTAATAAAAGTAAGCAATACCTTTATGCATCTTCAACATTTGTATACATAACTTTATATGGTTGGTTTCTGTCTGATTCTTGTTTCTTGCATTTATTATGAATTGAATTATATTAGAACAGGGTCATGGAAAATACATAATTTGAAATTAATGTTATTCATAAGCTGCTAACAAAAGATGATTAAATGGGAAATCGTAGGCAAGAAAGTATTTTTTCTTTCTTTCAGTGTTCATTAATGGGCAGATTAAATAGCAAGCTGAGTATACAGAGTATACTGTACACTATCGTTAAGAGACTTCAAGGTGTATTAACCTTAGTTGTGATGTTGAATAAGAAATCATTCTATTAATAGGCAAGAGTGATTTCCCAAATAATGTGTCATTACAATGCACAGATGTCTTGAATTATTTTCAGTTTGACTTGCAATTTAAAGCCAGTTCTAAACATTCTTTGATATTTGTCATCTGTAGTGATTTCCTTTATGGAAGGGTTTCTGATGGGTATATATAGTTATTACCCAGTAGAAACTATCTCTGTCAAGGAAAATCTTCAAAGTTCATCATACAAGAAAGAAAATAACCTCATTGTATGTGGATGAGTATATAACTCAGTGAACATATTTATTATTAATATCATTTGTAAGAATGTTTTTCCAAAAATATATGTTTGTTGCCATTCAGTTGCTTTAGGTTATTTTTTTTTTTTTGTAGCTATTGAATTATATCGCATGGGCAAGAATTTCACATGCTGAAAACATTTATATTCTACGTTTTAGTTCTTTAATAGTCTTTTAATAACAATCACACCATTCTCTAATTCTTTTATTCCTACATTCACTATCCATCCAACTGTGTGTTCTTTATCTTTGAAGTCTTTCAACCTATTTTTGCTGCCAAAATGTTATGAAACAATTGATCTTCCAAAGAAGTATTGCTAACTTTTCATGGTATCAGTTCTAATTTACAAAAATAAGTTTTTTTTTTCTTTCCCAGGAGATAAAATTTCCATTCACCAGTACCAATGGGGAAATTGTGTGTCCATCTTTCTTCTTCATATTTCATGTAATCTCTTTGAGCTTGCATGTTTGCCGCCTCAGTCCTTCGGAGTTGGAACCTCCCTTGCTTTGTTCAGAGCTTTCTGTTTCCTTCTAGTCATCAATCACTTCCAGCACTTGCATCCAATCTATTCAAATTTCTGCAATAGTTCCTTGTGTTCTGAGGAACATGTATTAAATATGGTGCCCATACTCTCATATACACTGTGTAGTTTCCACTTCTCTTCCCTTAATCCCATACATCTCTTTGTGTCAATAATCTTATAATAAATCAAATAGTCATAGACAAAAGCTTGCCACATATGTGTTGAGTGCTGTTTGGCTGGTATATATTTTAAGAAATTTTAACACTGTTTAATCATATATTTATTGACTTGGTAGCATAAAAACTGATGGGTTTTTCTTTAATGCCTATGTCCTTTCTAGCCTGAACCTTACTTGAATGAAGAATGCAGGTCCAATATTCATTGCACATTGGTATGATCAATAAGTCTCCATATTAACAGGTTTGGTCTTCATTTTGTACAAAAAACTTCATAATTGTATCCATTTTGTGTGTTCATATGTATTTTCATGTACATGCTGAAATCAGTCATTCATATGTGATGTTTGCTTCAATTATACTCCCCTATGTATTCAATGAATCTGAGTTCCACATGTGAAGACCTCAATCTTGAAAAGTAAGCATCTCAGAGCCTGAACCAATTTGTAAGACCCTAATAGTTTCCATTTTTGTTTAACAAATGAGTTTTAATATCTGAGCTAAATTCCATACAAATAGTGAGGGGAGAATTATGTGTTTCAGTAGATATGCTGAGGTATTTTAAATTTAACACATGACTTGTAAGCATGATATGTTCAGAGATTGGCTATGATTGTCACTATGATGGGTCTAAAATATTTTTAATAAACTCTGCCTCTCATCTCTTTAAACATATTAAACTATTAATTTAGAGAGTTCTGCATAGTTTTATGTAGGCTTGTGGCAACTCAAGTATGATTGTCAACATGCCTTACATAGATTAAAAATCCCAGGAAAAATTTTCTTGTGTAAAATTATTCTTTGGGACTGCAGAGATGTCTCATCCTATAAAGTGCTTGCCAAACAAGCACAAGAACCCATATTTGCAATTTCAGATACAATATGAATTAGGTAGGAATGTAATTTTCTTTTTCAGTGATAGCTAAAATTACACATACTCAAAAATCAGTCATGGAGCAAAGAATAAAATTCTTGTGAGTACTCATATCCAAATTGTCCCCCTAAATCTCACTCAGACTACTGCAAAATGCTCAATGATCATAATGAAATAGGTGGCAGTTAGACTATAAGGATAGACATGTAGATGACAACACTGAAATTGGATTGTTACAACTATGGGCTCAAAGTAATGTGACAGCTACACACAATACCTATTCCAGAAGAAGCCATACAAAAAACAGCTTGTATGTTCAGTAAGACACAAAGCCACTCATGGCCGAGAATATTTTTGTAATAATAATGGGATGAATAGTCAGTTCCTTTAACCATATTTTTTCATCAATGTTATGGAATAAAGTATATAGAGTAACATAAATACAACTTGATTGTTTAAAAGAAATTATGATACAAAGATTTCCAGCCATGTAAAGACAGCAGCAATTGAGGGAACTGGAATATATTTGAATATGACTTAAATTAATGTTTGAATTTTGAGATTTAATATACATATTTAAATAACCTAATTTTTAATTACAAAAAATTCATCCTTTCCCCATTCCCTTTCCTTCTTACAATGACTTTTCCAAATATCACTATGTCATCTTTCATATTAATGGCATCATTTTTAAAAAATATTTTAAATGGATATATACATATATTCGTAAATATGCCAATACAATTTGTGCAAACTGTATAAGATAGTTACATGTATGCATGGTTGTAGAGCTGTCAATTTGGTATTGGATCATAAAATTTTATATACCTCCATTGGATAGATCTCTTTCTCATACTCTCTACATTCTCAGTAGACTGAAGATATTTATGTAGCATTGAGGCCTTGTTGGCCTTATTTTTCAGCACATTTTTATGTATTCAGGTTGGTAAGACTTCACGGGTACAGCTTCTGAATTACCAGGAGATACAATCTCAAAACAAAATGCATGATCCTCTGATCATTACAATCTTTCTCTTCCTTCTTCTACAAGGATGTTGTGTACACAAGAATACAAGTACAAACTTTTCTTTTGGTGAAATAGAGACAGTCACAACTCTGGAATTCATTAGTGACTCATCCTAAAATAATGGACAATCCTTATCTTCTGTGAAATAAAAAGTGTCAGTAGTATAGTAAAGAGTCATTGAGGAACTCCCTGAACATTGGCTCCTGGTCTCCAGAGTTATATGTAGATAAGTGCATAGGCACAAATACATGAAACATACACGGAAACAGAAGTCTATTTTATTAGATATTAGAATGACTAGTGCAGCTTGCTACTTGGATACATTTGCTTGGAAAACTTTTTTCCAGCTCTTAACTTTAAGCTAATGTCTACCTTTATTGCTATGTGTTTTTTGTATGCAGCATAATGACAGATCCTGTTTTCATATCCATTCTGTTAGCCTGTCTTTTTGTTGGGGAATCATATCCATTGCTGCTGAGATATTAATGACCAGTAACAGATGTTTATGTGTATTTATGTGTACTTTCCTTGTTTTTGCTGCTAAGGAATTATTTATTGTTTTTCTTGTATATTATTATCCTCCTTATGTTGGAATGTTCATTTAAGTATTTAGTGTAGGGCTGCATATGTGGATAGATACTGTTTGAATTTGGATCTGATTTGAAATGTCATCTATGGTGATTGAGAGTTTTGCTGAGTATAATAGCATAGGATAACATCTGTGGTTTTTTAGAGATTGCAAGAAATCTGAGTTGGCTCTTCTAGCTTGAAAAGTATCTTTTGAAAAATCAGGCAAAATTCTGACAAGTCTGCTTTATATGTTGCCTGGTCTTTTTCCATGGCCACCTTTAAAATTCTTTCTATTTTCTGTATATTATGTGTTCTGATTACTGTATGATGTGAGGATTTTCTTTTCTGGTCCATACTAACTGGTATTACATAGGCTTTGGCATGTGTATAGGCATCACTTTCTTTAGGTTGGGAAAGTTTTCTTATAGGATTACGTTGAAAATATTTTCTAGGCCTTCTCGTTGACACATTCACATTCTTATTTTCCTATTATTCTTAGGTTAGTTCTCTTCATAGTCTCATAGACTTCCTGGATATTTTGTGTTAAGAATATTTTAGATTTAACATTTTCTTTCACTGATTTATCAATTTCTTCTATTGTGTCTTCTATGCCTGAGGTTCTCTCTTCTATTACTTGTATTCTGTTAGTAACCCTTGCATCTGTTGTTTCTCTTCTCTTCGCTAGGTATTGCATCTCCAGCATTTCTACAGTTTGTGTTTTCTTTATTGCTTCTTTATCCATTTTCAGGTTTTGCACAGTTCTATTTATTTCCTTCATCTGTTTAATTGTATTTTCCTATATATCTTTATGGGATATATTCATCTTTATAGGATTGGATTTAAGGTCTTTTTCTGGTGCTTTGGTTGTGCTAAGATATTTAGGGCATGCTGTAGTAGGATATCTGTGCTCTAAAGTTGTCATATTGCCCTTGCTTTAGTTGACTGTGTTTTTTAGAGGGCCTTTAGCCATCTAGATGACTTTAGTCTCCGGATGTTTCTGTTTTAGTAGGTATTGGAATGGTAGTTAACATCAATTGTCCTGGTTTGGCAAACCTGTGAAGGATAACTTTGAGTTGCATGGCTCCAGAGAAGCAGGTCTAAATATTTCAGCATCCACAGGTATTGTTCAGGATCTTCAGGTCTGATGAAGGTGGTTACAGACATGACATGAGAATAGAGGCATGCCTGATTAAACAGGCTAGTCAGCACTGTGTGGCATGCACAAGCAGACTCAGCAAACAGGGATTATCAGTTGGGAAAGGGGAGTTAGCCTATATGCTTCAGGATCTATGGGTCTCAGTGATGTGGGCAGAGAATTGGGGGAAAGGGACATTAGAGCTCCAGCAGGGATGGCAGACTGCCTAGGGGGAACCATTCCATTTTTGTTGTATATATTTAGGTGTATGAGAGTTGAACTTTTTTCTTTTTATTGATTCCTTGTGAGTTTAACATCATGCGTCACAGCCACACTCATTTGCCCATGCCCACATTTCTGCCATTTAAGCTTGCAACCTCCTTCCAAAAATATAACTCAAACAAATAAACAAAGAACTCCAACAACAGTTAACAACAATAAAAGCATGAGAAACTTTTCGTCATGAAGGCTGTAGTATATCATAGTGTCTCCCAAAGGATAATCCTCTTTCCACATATCTTCACTTTTAAATGTTTATTACAATGAGTTATCAGTGTGGTCCTAGATTTATGGCATTTGTGACAAAATCAAAATGTATCATCACCAGGATACCTTCATGTCATTGATATCCTGTAGTCCTGGATCAGCAAGACTCTGACAGATCCTTGGTCTTCTGTGGTTCTCAGTACTTGTGTCATCTCTGGATTTTGGAGTAGTGGTATGATATTTGCATATCCATGGTTTCTGATAGAACATGAGGCTTCTGCTGGATTTATGGACCAAGATATGGAGACAAGTGGACAAGGTACAGATGGAGAAATCTAGTTGGGTTATGAAGAAACATTGGGTTCTACGGATAGGGTCTTAGAGTTCAGGGATCCAGTATGCCCTCTGCTAGAGTAAAATATCTCAACCACAATTCCTAGCCACATGGATATGAAGCTGAGAGGTGAGAGTGTGTTGGGAGATGCTAGACAGATTTTGACCAAGTGTTGGTGGGCTCTGGACAGGTCTTATCTGAGTTTTGTATACAGCCATTACCTCCAGTAAAGCACAGGACATTTACTAGATTTGTGGTCTGTGATATGTAGATGAGGAGAATGTGTGCTTTTGAGATAATCTGGATGGGCTTTAAGCCTAATATTTTTATAATAATTTTATAGTAGTGTCAGAAATCCTATTCCTATCACACTTAATTCAAATGTTTTCACCATTTGTTGTGTATGCGCAACTTCAAACTTTTAGTATTTGTATTGAACTAAAGTCATATTTGGTATGACTGTGCTCATGCATCCTATTTTAGAATCTAACATCACATGAATCAGATCAGAAGAGTTTACATTTTAGGAAAAAATTGTGAATAGTTGTTAATATCATATTCACAATGAAATTTAAAGCAGAACGTAACATGTGTGACTGGGTATAGATAATAATAAAATTATCAGAAAATAGAAGTAATGAAAATTTGGGTATGATTTTTTGTGTTGATTTTTTTTTGTCTTTCAAATATATCTTTCAGAATAATAGATATTATAGAAATGCAAGACAGGCAATTCTATCATTATATTGTTTAAATTCATGAAGCAATATTTACCATGAAATTAAGTAAGGAAAAATAATATACAAAGCTAAAAGATCAGTCATTGATGAGTAATATCTTAGGTAGAGTGAATCAGAATTTGAACATAAAACCTTCATGAAAATGTAGCTTCCCAAAACCATATCTTGTAAGGTTCTGTGTCACTTTGCATTGTATAGAACATCTTGGTCTACCTGGAAGTTAAGGTGAGGATATTTGTTTCTCTTTCTTTGATGAAAAATCAATACTAACTACTTGATGAAGTACAGTGCTTCAGTTATGCAAAGTCATATGATAAGGGCACTGAGCTTTTTATATATTCAATAGACAATGATGAAATTACTGGTCTCTCCTACATCTTAACTTATACAATTACATTGCAAAAGGTGATGGAGGTCTAGGAAAATGTTTTAGTTTCTCATAAGTAATACAGAACAAAAGGGCATGATAAGGCAAACAATTTGTACCTAGATATATAAATTTATTTTATACCAATGTATATTATATATATGTGTGTATGTGTGTGTATGTGAAATTAAAAAATCTTATATAAACATAAAATGTATATTATATTATAGTATACATAATTTGTAATGATATATATAGTATAATTATAAGAATTTTCTTATCTTATAATGAATATCATATTTATACAAATGTCATCTCATTAGATGATGAAAAACATTTGATAAAATACAAAATACAATACTTCTTCATGTTAAAAATATTGAAGAGATCAGGAATGAAGAAAGGCCCATATCTAAACATACTAAAAGCAATACACAAGTCCTTAGAAGAAATGTTCAACAGTGGGTAGAGGGAACATGTAGAGTCTACCTCCAGTAGAAAGACAGAGAATCAAGTGGAGGGATGATGTTGCCAATGATTTTTGAGCAATACCTAGGTAGTTTCTCTTTATCTTTTAAGCTAATCTGGTTAACTCCCATCCAAAACTTCAAGATACTTGCATTTTATTATTTGTCTGGCTTTGTGTGATTCAGATGTTTCCATGACCTCTCTCTGCACCCCTTCATCATGACTCCAAACTCTAACCTACCTCTCCTTTATATGCCCTCGCTGGTCAAAGTTCCATCCTATTACCTTTTCTGCCTAGCCATTGTGTGAATAACTTTTAATAACAAGCGAGATAACAAATGTTAAGCATGTTTATACATACCTGAGAAAAGAGTTTCTTGATTTAAGCATTACAATACCATGTCCTGATTGTAACAAGATAGGAGGGCAGAGAAATCAGAATTTGAATAATACAATGATAACTTTTACACAGTGCATAAAAACATTATGCCTACACATTCTTCTTTTTGTTTTTTTATAATAATGATCTATATACAATAATTACAATTATGAGTACTATAAGGTAATATTTACAGTATAATGTCTATAGAATACATATATGGCAATTCTATGGTAAATACTATTTTGGGAAGTTTGGAGTTTGGTATCTAAATAATTTTCTATTGTAACTTGTATTACTAACATAAAAAAAATTAGACTTAAATGTAACACCTAGATTTAAAAAAAAACCTTCTTAAATCCTAAACAACTTAAAGATTAATTGTGCGAATAGTCTTGAAACTCATTAGGGACCTGAAAAGGAATAATTATTTGAATATGCAAGATGGATAGGTAAGTACCTTCCAATGCTGAAATGACATAGTTGGTTGTCTGAACAGTCCCATTGAAGTATGTCTATAATGTTAATGCATCTATCTTCAATTTTCTGGCCCAGTATATCTGACAGACATATTTGTGAGGCAAGAATTATGAAGGACTTTCTTAATTGGTCTTGGCAGAGCTTGGAAATCAACTTTGCCTACACACAAGTTTTGTCTTTTTGGACAGCATTACATCTACAGATGAAGTTAGGTTATCTTATTTGCACAATGTAAAGCTTGCAATAATTAAAGTCATCTTCAAATGGATGTTGTTCAATGTTCATCATCTTTTTAGAAGTGAATTTTGGCTACTTCCAGAAGTAAGCCTGTCACATTGTCGAAAAAGATATTTTAATAATGAAACAACTTTAAATACCATATTCTGTGGATCTGTGATCCCCTACCCTATTTACTCTTCTTGAAACAGCAGGTTCTTGGCATAAATATTACAATGCCATATCCAGATTCAAACCACATATGAGAGCAGAGAAATCAGCATTCAGATGACATAAGGATTATTTTACACAGCACATAAAAACATTATGATTTCTTTTCTTTAAAGAGATTTAAGTGCCAAGAGGCTTGCATTGATGTACTGCAGACTCTACAAGACCAAATATGCCAGCTCATATTATTATATCCAGGTAAAATTGCAATAACCCTTGGAACAGCCATATCAACTATAAACAGTAAGTGTCATGAAACCAGCACAGTTGCTTAACACAATTCCTGCATGTCAGAGCAGATTGAAATAATCGCTTTCCTTCAATTTCTAACCTTGCCTTTTGGTCTTCTCCTGTTCTTTTTTGGAGAATTTCTGCATTATAATTCACTTCATGTCTTTTCTTGGGGGGGGGGTGTAATAATATGTCTAAGTCCTTTTAGAAAAATCCTAAAATGACCTTTATCATGCCACTGTTTGTAAATCTTCCTTATATCTTAGAGATCATTAATCACAGATAAGCACATAGGTATATGATTCTATTACTACCAGAATCCTTGTGAAGTATCTGGCATGAGAAAACTCTAAGACCAGAATTTTTGTCTAGCAAACAGAAGCAAGTAATAAACCATTGAATGGCCAGGAGAATAGGTTACAGAATTAAGGTTTCTTTATTACAGCTCAGAGCTCTATGACAATGTAGATTAAAGATGGAGTGTCATACAGGGTACATGCCCAGAGGAAGAAAACTCATTAAATAAGGTATATTATTTAAAATACGCATTTCCAGCTTTATACCACAGATGACGATGAAACATATAGTAAGTTAGGTACTATTGTTTGCTACTCATAAAACGATCTGGTTTTTATATTTTCTGTTTGTCTGGAGTGCTTTAAAACTGGAACATTGCCAGCATAACAGTATGCTGTCAAATATTGATTGTGTTTACTTTGGAGAAAACATTGCTTAGACTACTTAAATTGGAGGTATAAGAATAGTAATGAGAATATAATCTGTTCTGTTGGTATTTTCTCATTGTAACTCAACTTGTAACTCTGGCTGTATAATGAAAAGTCAAACACATAAACTCTACCAATTGGATAGTAATTAGTCTCTCTTTGTTCTGTGACTATTGTATAATAAGGTACCTGTTTGCTAGTTAATCACGGCCACAGAATATGCTTGATTGTTAATGACTCAGGGTAGCTAAATTCACTGTATCATCTCCTGACTCATTCTTTCCCCTCTCTGACTCCTTATCTTCTCTGAAGCCATGCTGATAGAAACAAGCCTAAGAGCCTCAACTAGGAAAGGCCTCCATAGGAAAGCTCCCTGTACATCCTGGAGTAAGAAATTAAAATATTACGCAATAAATTCAAATTCCAAAAATATTGATCTAAAATACTGTCCTATGGAAGATGCTATAGAAAAAGCCATAATAAAAGTTTTAACAACACACATCAAAAATTATAGCAAATATCTAACCTTACACAACCAAAACCAAAAGACCATACACACACACACGCAAAACCAACAGCATTACCATCACGAAAAACTACAAGAAAATAATAGATGTTTACAATCATTGGACACTGGATACTGATATCTTTCAATAACAATGGCCTCATTTCTAGTATTAAAAGATACATATAAATGTGTTGGATATGAAATCAGGATCCCTCCTCTGCTGCATACAACAAACACACTTCAATGTCAAGTAGAGATATCTCAGAGTAAAGAATTAAAAAATATGTACCATACAAATGGTCTTTTGAAGCAAATATTTAACAAAATAGACCTACAACAAAAATTAGTCAAAAGATATGAGCAAAGTCACTATACATTTATGAGAAGAAAAATTTACCAAGATGAAAAAGCTGAAATTTTAGTTTTTAATATATGTTCATTAAATACAGGGACATTCACTTTTGAATAGAAACACTACTTCAGCTTAAATAATAATCACACAATGATAATGGAGTGCTTCCAATCCCACTCTTCTAATGTATAGTTCATGAAGACAAATTAAACTGAGAAATTTTGGAGCTAATTGACATTAAAAACCAAATATTCCTAACAGGTATTTATAGAACATTACATTCAAACACAAAAGTGTGGTCATTTCCTTAGATGCTGAAAAAGCATTTGACATAATACAATACCCCTGCATATTAAAAGTTATGGAGACATCCAGAATTCAAGACACATACCTAAACATAATAAAAGCAATATACAGAGTACCTAGATGAAATGTCCAACAGTGGTTAGAGGGAACGTGTAGAGTCCACCTCCAATCAAGTAGGGGGACAGGGTTGCCATCCCATAGTCAAAAACTCTGACCCAGAAATGTTCTCATCTAAAAAAGCTGCAGGGACATAAATGGAGAAGAATCTAAGGGAAAGGTGATCCAGTAACGAGACCAATTTGGTATCCATCCCAAGGAGAGACTACAAGGCCTGACAATAGGACTGGTGCAATGTTGTGTTTACAGACAGGAGCCTAGAATGGGTGTACTCTGAGAAGTCCAACTGATAAGATAGTAATGAGAGGTGATTGGGAGGATTTGTAGGAAGAATGGGAAAATTGAAAATGATGTTACTGTATTATAATCTCAAAAATCAAAGAAACAAAAGAATTGATAATGTAAAAGAAGGCAGAGATAACATGAAAAACATACCACCAAAATTATATAAATGTTAAAAATTTAACTTTCAGTATTCTAATTAAATATTTGAATTTGCTTAGGGCCCATTATCTGACAGTTACTAATTACTGTAAGATATAATTACCCAAGATTCACAATGTTGTAGTATTCATTAAGAAACATCATGCTCACAAAAGTGTTCCTTTTTTTTTTTTTCTCCTTTTCTATTTTTGATACTTTATGTACATTTCCAATGTTTCCCCTTTTCTGAGTCTCCTCTTTGGATACCCCCTGGCCCCTCCCCAACCCGCCTCTAGGAGGGAATTCCACCTCCCACCCCCCTCCGACCACCCATCCCCATATTTCCGCCTTGACATTCACCTTTACTGAGGCCTCTAACATCCTCAGGCCCAAGGGCCTTTCCTCTCCCCCTGATGGCCATCGAGGTCATCCTCTGCCACATATGTGGTCCAAACCATAAGTCCATCAATGTGTATTCTTTGGTTGGTGGTCCAAACTCCAGGAGGACCGGGGGGGGGGGGAGGGGTCAGGTCCATTGACTCTCTTGCTCCCTCCATAGGGCTGCAAATTCTCTCAGCTCCTTCAGACCTTCCTCCAACTCCTCCATCTGGGACCTCACTCTCAGTCCAGCGGTTACTGTTATGTGAAACTTGGGCGTTCTGAATTTTTGGGCTAATATCCGCTTATCAGTGAGTACATACTATGTTCCTTCTTTTGTGACTGAGTTACCTCGCTCAGGATGATATTTTCAAGTTCCATCCATTTGCCTGCAAATTTCATTAAGCC
>CM052703.1:105667431-105685563 GCA_028551405.1 Uromys caudimaculatus
TGGAGTACTCTTGGTTTCTGTTCTTTATGTTCTTACCCTTGCCTTTTGCCATCTTGTTGACTCTGATGTTAGCTGATCTTACTCTGTCCGGTTGTGGCTTGCCCCTCCTGCAGGCCTCTGTGTCAGTACTCCTTGAAGACCAGCTCTCTCTGAGAGGTGTTTGGGTTTGGAGAGCTGTCCCTCAGGGTCCGCTCTGGGGGGGAAAAGGAATCAGAAGGATCTTGTCCCCAGCTGTCCCTTGGTTCCTATGCCCCAAAGGCTCTGTAAAGGTCTCTCTTGATCCAGAAGTGGTGGTTTTGCCTGTGCTCAAAGGTGTGTCAGCACTTCTGGGATTCCCTGTTCTCGTGGAGCCTTGTGGCCCAGGCTGAGGTCCCCAGGCACAGGTGTAAACCGGAAAGTTCACAGTTTTCTGTCCCCAGGTTCTCAGGCCCTGGATCCCGGCAGACCCGGGCGGGTCTTGGTGAGAGGTGTTGTTCCCCTTAACCCCACTCACAGCCCTTCCAAGCTCCTGGGAGGTTACCTTTTTACGGCACTTGTTGGCTAAGGTCTGCTGCTGGCCCAGGCAGAGGTCCCCAGGCACCAGTGTAAACTGGAAAGTCACAGTTATTCTGTCCCCGGGTTCTCAGGCCCTGGATCCCGGCAGATCCGGGTGGGTCTGGGTGAGAGGTGTTGTTCCCCTTAACCCCACTCACGGCCTTTCCAGGCTCCTGGGAGGGCACCCCTCTCCGGTGCCCGTTGGCTACTGACTCCTGGCAGCCCAGGCAGAGCTTTCCACCCACAAGTGAAATCCGGAAGTTTCAGAGTTTTTCTGTCCCCGGGTTCTCAGGTCCCAGATCCCGGCAGATCCGGGCAGGTCTGGGTGAGAGGTGCTGCTCCCCTCAGCCCCATTCCCGGCCCTTCCAAGCTCCTGGGAGGTTACCTTTCTACGGCGCTTGTTGGCTAAGGTCTCCTGCTGGCCCAGGCAGAGGTCCCCAAGCACCAGTGTAAACCAGAAAGTTCACAGTTATTCTGTCCCCAGGTTCTCAGGCCCTGGATCCCGGCAGATCCGGGTGGGTCTGGGTGAGAGGTGTTGTTCCCCTTAACCCCACTCATGGCCTTTCCAGGCTCCTGGGAGGGCACTCCTCTCCGGTGCTCGTTGGCTCACAATAGTGTTTCTAATCTATTATAAAAAATATTTTTTATTATATTTTATTTATTTACATACCAAATATTGTTCTCTCCCATTCAACCCTCCCAGAGATCTTCACCCCATTACAATTCCTTCTTCACCTCAGAGAGGTTGCTCCCCACCTCCAGAGATCCCCCTTCCTGAGGCATCAAGTCTCTACCTGATTTGGCATATCCTCTTCCACTGATGCCAAGCAAGGCTGTCCTTTTCTACATATGTGCCTGGGGCCTTTGACCAGCCCACATATGCTCTTTGGTTTATTTTTTAAATTCTGGGAGCTCTACAGGGACAAGGTTCGTTGACACTCTAGGTCTTACTATGGGGTTCTCATGACCTTCAGATCCTTCAAACCTTCCCCTAACTCTTCCACATGGGTCCTGACCTTAATCCTGTGGTTGGATGTAAGTATCTGCATTAGTCTCAGTCCACTGTAGTAGTGCCTTTCAGAGGACAGCCTTGCTAAGCTCCTGTCTGCAAGCACAACATAGTATCAGTAACAGTGTCAGCTAATGGTACCTGTTAATGGGATAAATCCCAAGTTGTTATGGTCACTGATGGACCTTGCTTTCACTGTCTGTTCCATTTTTGTCCCTGTATTACTTTTAGACAGGAACACGTTTGGGCCAAAAATTTTGAAGGTAGATTGATGTCCCCATCCCTCCAGTGTGTACCCCATCCACCTACTTGAGGTGATGATCTTTTCAGGTTCCATCAAGCTATATTGTACGTTTCAGCTAAGATAGCCTACAAGGAATCCTGGTAGTATCTTACATCCTAGGTCTCTGGGACTTTCTAGAGTGTGCCCCAAACACCTTGAGCCGAAAGTTTCCATTCATTCTCTTGGTTTTTAGTGTTTCTCTTGTTTCTCCTCCATACTTCATCCTGACCCCTGTCCCCTCCTCCCCTCTCCCAACCAGGTTGCTCCCTTTCTCTGCCTCCCGTGATTATGTTGTTCTCACTTTTAAGTCAATGGGTGTGGGGGGCTATTTAAGCCTCCCACTATTAATTTGTGCTGTTCAGTATAGCATTTAAGTTTTAGCATGTTTCTTTTACAAACCTGGGAGCCATTGCATTGGGGCATAGATATTTAGAACTGAGAGTCATCTTGGTAGGTTTCCCTTTGATGAGTATGAAGTGCCTTTCTCTGTCTCATTTGATTAGTTTTGGCTGATAGTCTATTTTATTAACTACTAGAATGGTTACTCCATTTTGCTTTTTGGGGGGTGATTGTGGGAGAAGAGGAGTTGAGGATCAGGATATAATGTGTTTAAATATTATATATTCTTATTATTTGACTTTTAAATTCCTTTAACACAAGGGTACTAAATTAAATTTAAATTCCCTTTGTTCTTATGTTTACCATCCCAGACTCCAGGGATGTAAGAGGTTCCTAGGACCCAATGGGGATGGGCTTAGAAGTAATGCCAAATAGTGGGGAGATGGAACCGCCTCTAGTAAAGAGACTTGACCCCCAGTTGAAAGATGGGGCCACATACCCATCTTCAAAAATTTGAACCAGAATTGTTTTTGTCTAAAGGAAATGCAGGGACCAAATGGAGTAGAGACTGAAGGAAAGACCACCCAGAGATCACCCCAACTTGGGGTACATTCCATGTACAAGCACCAAACCTTGAAACTATTGCTGATGCCATGTTGTGCTTGCAGAAAGGAGTTTGCCATGGCTGTCCTATAAGAGGCTCTGTGAGCAACTGACCAAGACAGATGAAGATAATTACAGCCAACCATTGGCCTAAACTTGGGGAACTCTATGGAAGAATTAGGGGAAGGGCTATAGGAGCTGAAGGGGATGTTTAGTTTTTACTTCAAAAGCCTGTATCACACAAAATTAGAAAATCTTAATGATATATATGTTTTTCCCAATAGCTAAGACTTACCAAGTTAAATCAAGATCAGGGAAACTATTTAAAAATCTCTATAACCCCTGAGTAAATAGAAGCAGTTATTAAAATCCCCCCCACACACACAAAAGGGCAAAGCACAGGAAGAGATGGTTTAAGTATAGAATTCTACCAGTCTTTCAAAGAAAAGCCAATATCAATAATACTCAAACAATTCAAAAAAATAAAAATAGGAGGAATACTGCTAAAGTGAGTCTATGATACCACAGTCATCCTGATATCTAAACCATACAAAGATTCAACCAAGAAAGAGACTGTTAGACCAATTTCTCTTTTGAACATTGATGCAAAAATACTCAATAAAATTGTTGCAAACCAAATCCAGAAACATTAAAAACATCATCACCATGGTCAAGTAGGCTATATCCCAGGGCTTTAGGGATGGTTCAATATAGGAAAATCTTTTAACTTAATCCACCATATAAACAAACTAAAAGAAAAAAGCCACATTTTGAAAAGACTTTGAGGGAGAAGGAAGCAATCAATGGAGGAGGAGGGAGGGAGGGACCTGGGTGGGAAAGGGGGCAGGGAGGGGAAGAGGGGAACACGATCAGGGTAGGGGGAACAGGACTGAAGCCACAAAGGCCAGCAGAAAGAATGGAAACAGGCAACCTTGGGAGCTAGGAGATACAGGGACTCTCTAGAATGTACCAGAGGCATGGGAAGTGAGAGACTCTCAGGACTAAAAGGGAGTGACCCTAGATGAAATGCCCTACAGTGGAGAGAGGGAACTTGTAGATCCCACCTCCAGGAGGAAGACAAGGCATCAAGTGGAGGGAAGGGATTGCCATCCCATAGTGAAAAAAACCTCTGATCCTGAATTGTTCTTGTCTGAAAAAAACTGCAGGGAAAGAAGCAGCTGAAAGAATCAGATGCAGATATTTATACCCAACCAATGAACAGAAGCTGGTGCCCCTTGTGGTTGAATTATGGAAAAGCAGGAAGAAGCCTACAAGGAGGAGGCCCTATAAGAGGACCAGTAGTCTCAAGAAACCTTCATTCCCAAGATCTCTCAGACAAGGAGCCACCAACCAGGCAGAGTACATCAGCTGATCTGAGGCCCCCAACATATATACAGCAGAAGACTGTCGGGTCTGTACTCAGTCAGAAAAGATGCATCGAACCCTCAAGAGAATGGAGACACCAGGCAGTGGGGAGTTTTTGTGGGGTGGGTGTATGTGGGGGTGAGGGTATCCTTGTGGGGACAGGGGTGGGGGAAGATATAGGATGTGGAACAGTAAGAGGGTGTACTGGAAGGGGGATAAGTCTGGACTGTAAAAAAAAAGATTAAATATAAAAATAGAAATAAAAAGAAAATACTTTGACATGTTTAAAGTATTAGAAAGAACAGGGTAATAAGGCATGTAACTAAGCATAATGAAAGCAATACACAGCAAGCTAATAGCCAACATGAAATTAAATGGAGAAAAACTGAAATCAAATTCATTAAAATCAGGGACAAAATATGGCAGACCACTGTCTTCCTAACTATATAATATAGTACGTAACATTCTAGGCAGTGTAAAAAGACAAATAAAGGCGATTATGTAGATACAAAATGGGAAGGAAAAAGTCAAAGTGTCACTATTTATGGATGATATGATATTATACATAAACTACCTCAAAAGTTCTACCAGAGAACTCCTATAACTGATAAATAACTTCATCAAAGTGGCTACATAGAAAATTAACTAAAAAAAGTCCCTCCTTTAAACAAATGATAAATGGGCTGAGAAAGAAAATGCAAAAAGAATACCCTTAACAATAGTCACTAATAATATAAAATATTTTGCTGTAACTCTATCAAAACAAGTGAAAGCTCTGTGTGAAAATAAATTAAAATCACCAAATAAAGAAACTTTAGGAGATATGAGAAGATGGAACGATCACCCATGCTCATGGATAGGTAGGATTAAAATAGTGAAATATAGCTATCTTACCAAAAACAATCTACAGATTCAATAAACTCCCCATCAAAATTCCAACACATTTTTTTATAGACATTGAAGGACGACTTCTCTTATGGTAAAACAAAAGACTCAGGATAGCTAAAACAATCCTGAACAATAAAAAACCTTAAGGAAGAATCACAATCCCTGACTTCAAGCTGTACTACAGAGCAATAATGTTAAAAACTATACAGAATTGGTACAGAATCAGACATGGAATCAAATGGATGATTGTTGATCATGAAATCATATGGAAATCCTAAAACTAAACCCTTATACTATAAACACATGTTTTTTAATAAACAGCCATACAATGGAAAAAGAAAGCATCTTCAACAAATGCTTGTAGAAGAATGAAAATAGATCCATTACTTATCCTGCATAAACTCAATTCCAAATACTTTAAGGACATCAACATAAAGCTGGATACACTAAATCTCATAGAAAAGAAAGTGAGAAATAGCCAGGAACATATTGGTACAGGAAACAAATCTCTGAGCATAACAACAATGGCTCAGGCTCCAAAATCAACAACTGATAAATGGGACCTCAGGAAACTCAAAAGTTTCTGTAAGGCATTTGACATTGCCAATAAGACAAAATGGCAGCCTACCGATTGGGAAAGGATCTTTAACAACCTTATATCTGACAGGAAGCTACTATCCACTCTTTATAAAGAAACCAAGAAGTCAGACACTAAAATCTCCCAAAATTTAAAAAATGGTGTAAAGAGCTAAACAGAGAATTATAAAGAGAAGAGGTCCAATGGCCAAGAAGCACTAAAATAAATGTTCAAATACCTTCTGCTCCAAGGAAATGGAAATCAAAACAATCAGATGTTCTGTCTTACACCAGTCAGTATGGCTAAGATCAAAACCTCAAGAGCTAGCACATACCAGCAAAGACATGGAACTAGAAGAACACTCCTCCATTGCTGGTAGGAGGGCAAACTTGAACAACCACTTGAGAAATCAGTTTGGTGGATTCTCAGAAAACTGGGGAATAGCTCTATCGCAAGAACCAACTAAAACATTCCTCCTGGGCATATAACCAAAAATGCTCCACCAACTCACAAATACACTTGCTCAACTATGTTCATAGCAACTTTATTCATAATATCAGAACCTGGAAATAATCTAGATGGTCCTCAACTAAAGAATGTGTAAAGAAATGTGGTGCATCTACAATGGAATACTGATCTGTCATAAAGGTATCATGAATTTTGGATGGATGGCAAATGGATGAACCTTGAGAATACCATCCGGAGTGAAGGAACCCAGTCCCCCCAAAACATGAATGGTATCTACTAACATATAAGTGGATATTAGCCATAAAACACAGGATATCCATGCTACATACCACAGATCCAAAGAAGCTAAACAATAAGGAAGGCACAAGCTAGGATGCTTGGATATTACCTAGAAGGAGGAATAAAATATTCATAAGAGGAAAATGGAGAGAGGGAACTGGCTGGGAAAGTGATACTGAGGGTTATTTGAAGGGCTTCCTGATTAGGTGTGGGCAGAGAAAGAAGAGATGTCCAGATGTCCAAGAGAATGAATGCTAATATGAAACTGACAGGGGTGGGTAAATAAAGGATATCTTCAGGACATAGCAGACCTTGAATAAGAGATGTTCCCAAGAATCAATTGGAGTGAACTTAGCTATGATTCACAGTTTTGCGCATATAGAACATGAACAGGCCACCTTCTTTTCCCAGCCAGGAACCTCAGTAGAACGATGTTGTCACCAAACCACCCACAAAGCTTTCAACCCCAAATTTATCCCATATGAAACAAATGCAGTGATTGGGGATGGGCTGAGAGAATGGCCAACCAATAGCTGGTCCTACTTGGGATCCATAACGTGGGCAAGCACCAATCCCTGACACTACTAATAATAATATTTTATTCTTGCAGACAAAAGTCTAGCATGCCCGCCCTTCTAGAGGCTTCACCCAGCAGCTGATTCAGAGAGATGCAGACACCCACAGCCAAACAGTGAATGGAGCTTTGAGACTCTTAGGGAAGAATAGGAGGAAGGATTGCAGGTCCTGTTGGGGATAGGTGAAAAAGGACTGATTGTATAAATGGCATATTGGTAAAAAACAAAGTGATTTATAGGTTTGGGAAAACATTGGAGAGACAGACAAATACAACCATATTTTCAAATATTTTGTTACAGTTTGGGTACTTAGATAATAAGAAATAATAAAAATATAAATAAATAAATCCACTAGTTATGTTACATGGTGAAAAAGGAAATTCTTGAAGCCACAACTTTATAGAATAAACCTGTTAGTGGTAGGAGATTATTACCTACTTGTAACTTGTTGATAAAAGGAGACCCTGAAACAATACAAACTATTACTCGTGGTCTTCCTTTTATGCTAGAACGAGATGGATAAAACCACTGTCAGGAGCCCTCCTAGGACAAGCTAATAACTAGCAGATAATCTTCCTGAGATGGTCTCCCGCAAATTATAATACTGTAAGACAGATTTGCAGGCAATGCTTAGGTGAAGATCATTTTAGGAAAGATTCCTGCTATTAATATTTTTTCCTGATATTACTAAAAATATATGACAATCGCTATGTATTTTCCCACACTTTCGAGCAGATCTCTGGAGATCTATGAAGATGTACTGTCTTATAGTGATGCTATATAACCACATAGATGAGTTCTCAATTCTTTATGATGATCTTATAAGAACTCCTAAAATTATGCTAGTATTTATTAAGCTTTTTTATAGTTGGACTGGTTTTGGGTTGTTTTCTGATAGTCAAAATTGCAATGAGAACTCTGTCAGTCTCCCATGTGTCATTATCAGTTAATTGCTTCTAGATGTATCCAGAGTTTCTACTACTCAGAGCATATTCCAAGTGGTTGTAAAACCATTAACCAAAGGTCATAAAAAGGGAGCTTATGGTTTATAATCTCTGCTAGCACAGAAGCTAAAATATTGACTGGGTTTATCTATGCAAAACTTAACACATAACATAGATATGTTTTTTGACACTTGATGAACCTGTGGAGATGTGACAGGTGATTTAATGTTTAGCTAGATAAATACTTCTAACAGATATACATGTAAACATTCTCTGTTGCAAACTTCTATTTTGATTTATGATTTGATTTTAGTTGAAAACTTATGACGAACCTTTTACCACGTAATCATGTATTCTGAAAGATATACAAGTGCTGACGACTTATACATTTCTGATGACTTCTGAGAAATGCCAGAAATCAGATGAGGAGAACATTTTGGACAGAACACTTTTTAGTCAGATCTGAACAGAAAGTTTTTATAGCAAAAATGTAGACAATAATTTTAGTCATGACAAAAGAGAATTTTTTAATCATAAAACTGAACTCAAGAAGAACTTAGAAATACAGATAAAGCATTAGGAAGGAATGCATTGTGAGTAAGAATATTATTGAGATATCAAAGCAGTAAGAGAAATCAAAATTAGAAGGAAAATGCAGAATGGACTATCTTGGGAAAGAAAAGACAACATAAAAACATAATATTAGGTAACATAAAAACTAAGAGTGCAATATGCAGAATATAAAGGGAAAAAGGAAAAATGAAGAAACTGCAGAGAAAGCAGAAGGAGCAGGCAGGGTTCTCCTTTCCTTAGGAAAGAACAGGTCATTTCTTAATAACAAGGCCGGCTTAGTCTTACTAAAAGAAGCAAAGCATTCTTATTACAAACTTGGGTATAATTAATTTAGAATTAAACAGGTAGAAGATTTTTCTTTCTCTATGCAATAAAGATTGGAGCTAATTTTTCATCCAGAAAGAGTGATTACTTTGTGCACACTTGCTTGGTCTTTTGCTACTAATACATATGTAAATATTGATATTTGTGCAAGTATGCAAAGTTGACCCAACTGGCTTGAATGAAAATGTATAAATATGCATGCATGAATCTGTAGATGAATTTATGTGAATTTATGCATATTTGCTTATGCATTTTTTTCCTTCTGCCAGGTTTGTTCCCTTATTCTGGCTCAATTGAAGTTTATTGCGACAAACTTCCTCCTAGCCTGACAAGCAAGAAGCATCTGGACAAAAGGAAAAAGACTGTGGCAATTAGTCCTTTACTTAGTCTCCTGCTGTTTTAGGATGAGGTGCCATGCCACAGACTGCAATATGAGCTAAGAGGAACCCAGAAGGCAGGTCAGCCACAGTAGGAAAGTGAACCTTTAGTTATTATTCAGCAAACCTAAATACCTCTTAAGACAAATTCTTGCCCTCCACCTATGCTCTTCCCCCTATCTTGCCTAAAGGAGAAATTCCAGTAAAAGCCCTGACCCCTACCTAGGCTATTCCCCAGCAAACCATGTATCTAAAGGCCCTGAAATACTTTGACTATAAGACATGAAGAAATTATGCTTTGATTAGACTGAAAACTACCATGCTGGCTTTGAAATTAGGTAGGGGAAGAGCATTAATGCTGCTGGTGAACTATCTCCAACATTCTTGCTACAATAAGTCTACATGCTAAACTGCAAATATAATAGGAAGGTTATGCCTTCTTGTGCAACAGTTGGCTAGTTATCATGGATCAGACCAATGTTCTCCCAACAGGACTCAAGGCCCAGCCACCTAAGGGGAGTTTGAGCCTGTTGCTCTAAGCTAGAGCAAAGGCTATAGAAGCTACTTCTGTGGTTTTTCTAGGCTGATAAAATATGCATGTGAAACTACTTGCACATACACTTAATTGTTAGTTATTTTCAGCTTTAATACATAACCATTGGTGAATACCCTGAAATCAAGTGTTTGTTCCTGGGTCATGATAGCCTATTTCTTAACCATTCATAGACATCTGAAATTCCTCCCTTCACGGCTCAGTGAATATTGAAGAAGAAGAAGAAGAAGAAGAAATGTTAGAGACAGAGGTAGGGGTAGAGTATTGCATAACAGTTTAATTTGAGATTAAAACGTCTCACTCAGACAAAAACAGAACAATACAAAAATCTTAGATTCAATGAATCTCTCTGTGAAGAAGAGATACAGTGTGAACTCTGAAACCACGCCACCTTCCTGGGAGAAAGAAATATACAAAACTGTCTAGAAGATATTTAAATCAGAGGTTATTTGGAATGGACACTTTGTCTCTAACCTTTTCAACATCCTTAGGTTTGTGACTTATACTCCAGATTCCCCACTTTGTGTTGTTCCACCCAGGAAGAACTGGGCTTTAGTGAGTTATTTCTACCCTTGTAAGTCACCTCTCAATCATATTCTGGTAAGTGGACACAAAATACTAATTGTTTCACCAAACTGCACTTAGATGATAACTGTACTTTTCTGTGAGGGTCCTACCTCTGGATTATATATATTTATGTTGAATTTACCAAAGAAAAGTTTTGCAGTACAACAAAACTCAAGAGTATATGGAAGCATTATGAAAGGCCAAATCCTTATTGTTAACCTTATTCAATCTATTCTGTAAAATAGGAGAAATAAACATTTGGGTCTTTCTTATAATGTCTAATGTATTGATACATTGCACAACAAGTTCTCTTAAAGTGTTATCTCCAAAGGGATATCACCATGTCTGTAATTTCACTTTTAGTTACTCCTGTCACAACATTCTTTAAGGAAAACAATGAGTTTCTTTAAAGGGATTGGTTCCTTTAAATCATGACTTAAAAGATTTGCCAGCTCTTCATAAATTGTAGAATATCCACTACTACAGCTATGGAACTACTCACGACGAACCCCTATCTTGTCCCGGAGAACGCCATAGTAAGCTTATAGAACACTCGAAGCCTAGAAATTTGGTAATGATGCTATAGTTCCAGTCCACACTGTAGTTTTTAACTTTATAATTTCTTTTAAAATACGACCTCAAATAGTACAGATTTTGTAAAGTGTTCTATAATCATCATTGCTTTTGCTCGCTTTTAACACTATGCTCAGCTTCTATGAACATTCAAGTAGCAGGATGTCTCCTTTCGCATATTATAATTGATCATCTAGAGTATCTGACCTTAAGAATTCCTATAATAACCCACCATTTTAGCACAAAATGTTGTAAATGCAAAACATGGACCTTAAATTTAATACTGAATAATCACCTTTGAAATATTGCTGACAGAGTAATAATAGCCTAGACAATATTTTAAACTTCTTTCTTTTGGATTATTTCAAACATTATAAATATAACTCTATCATGTAACCTATTTCTAAATTACACATAAAACTTTTACCATATTTCAACTCACCCTGTTCCAAAATCTTAGATTTGCTTTTTGGTAACTATGTTCAATTGCCAGATTTTGCATAGGTTTATGACCATTTATTAGAGTGTAGGATCCTACCATAAACAACATACTCAAAAACAAGTGAGTTTTCCTCCCATAGGCATTCTTTAATACCTACAGCTTATAGTATGCTGGAGAGTCCTAAAGAAGATCTCCTGAGGGTATGCTAGTATTTTCACATTTAAATCTTGTGTAGATTTTGTTTAGTAATCAGAACTTCAAGTGCAACATCATATTATAAAGATAGCATTTCACAACTCTGCTTAGTCACTGACTCTTAATTTGTTCTGCCTCCTATACCAAGTTGGATAAGCTGGATCACCTCTCAGTACAATAAACCATTTTGCATTTCTCAATTGACTTCTGTGCATCATATTAATGAGATTTTGTGACTAAGTTTGATAGAAACCCATGT
The DNA here is from genome assembly GCA_028551405.1 of Uromys caudimaculatus. NCBI lineage: Eukaryota > Metazoa > Chordata > Mammalia > Rodentia > Muridae > Uromys > Uromys caudimaculatus. The sequence goes on from CM052703.1 coordinate 105,679,159, forward strand.
CTCAGATACAAAAATTACTTTGAAAAGCATATGGTCCCATAACCACATAGCAAAATAACAACACACTGTTACATTATAGGATCATTTGCATCCTTAGTCATGATGTTTTGAACAGCATTGTGATATAAGTCATAAAATCTCTTCAAGTTTCCTAGCTTCATATTGAAATAGCAAAGAGTAATAATGGCAGAACAACGTTTTTCTTTTATTCAAGGACGTTCAAGTAAGTAATTTATTAGATTATTATTACATAAGGATATTTAAAAAAACATAAGGACACTATGTAATGATATATGTTTTTAGGTGCAGGAATGTTCTTTATTGGGTTTTCCTTCTTTGTTTGAGTTTTAATTTTAATAATGTTTTCTTGCTGGAATAAAAGTTCTGATAAGTCATTCATTTTTCCATTAATGTATTCATTGCATTTATTTTCTGGACAGAGCATCCCCTCTGATTACTCATGGCTCCTCCCCATTTTGTCCATCCCATTCCTTTCTGAGAAGGGAGAACTCCTCAACTCCCCAGGTACCAACTCAGATTGAGACATCAAGTCACTGCAGGATTATGAGCTTCTTATCCCACTGAGACCAGAGAAGGTGTCCAGATATGGGAACAGGTTACCTAGGTAGGCAACAGAGTCAGGGACAGTGTCTGCTCCATTTGCTTGCAGGCATACATGAATTCCAAGCTGCACTTCTACTATACTTGTATAGGAAGCTTCCATCCATTCCATGTATGGTCATTTGTTGATAGTTCATGTCTGGGAGCCCTGAAGGGTACATGTTAGTAGGCTCTGCTGGATCTCTTCTGGAGGCCATTACTCATTTTGGTCTCTCAATCCTTCTCACAATCTTTTCAGGGAACACCCTGAGCTGTGTTTAATGTTTAGCTATGGTTCTGTTCATCTGTTTCTGTCAGTTGTTGAGTAGAACATCTCAGAGGATAATTATGTTAGGTTTCTGAATGCAAGCATAATAGGGTAGCTTAAGTAGTTTCAGGGATTAATTCTTTCCCATGGGATGAGGCTTAAATGGGCCAAGTAAAGGGTTAGCTGTTGGCTCAGTCTCTACTCCTTCATTGTCCCTGTACTTCAATGTGGTATGTAAGACAAATTATGGCTTGAAGGTTTTGAAACTGGTTTGGTGTCCTTATCCCTCCACTGGGAGTCCTGCTTGACTACAGGAGGTAGCAATTTCAGGCTCCAAATCCCCCACTGCCAGGATTCTCAGGTAGAAAACCCTTCCTAGACTCCTTGGAGCCTCCCCATCCCAGACCTCTGGCACAGGATTGAGAGGTTCCCTCCTCCTCATACTGCCAAGTTTAGTTTACTGACCTGGCCCTGTCTCCTTTTCTGTCCTTATACCTGATCTCCATACTCCTCACCCCATTCCCACTTCCACCCAATTTCTTCCTCCATTCACATTCAATGATTTTTCTATTTCTTAGTCTGAGTAAAATTCAAGCATCCTCCTTTGAGACTTCCTTGTTATTCTTAACATCACAATTCCAGGGATACCAACTTACATAGAACATTATTTAATTATGTTTTATAAATTTCTTTGCAGCTCTAGATCAGAATATATGTTTTCCTTATTAAATTATATATATATATATATATATATATATATATACACACACACACACATACACACACACAATTAAATTATATATATATATATATATATATATATATATATATATATATAATCTACATTTTTCTTGGAATCTAATAATAACATACAATTTATACTCAAAATAGGTATCAAATGAAATACTTTGTACAGCAAAGTAACAATTTTCAGATATCAGACTATTAAATGATAAAAGCATGATTACATGGTTTGATCCAGTAGACTGACGTCCAGGTCATATGTTAGATCTTTATTGTCTAGTTTGTTTTGTACATTTTTTAATGGTAGAAACTCACATAATGATATAATACATAGTAAGCAGTTTTGTGATCATGTGGATATGCTTGGTGTACTAAATAAGCAATTAAATTTAATTGATATTTTTGGCTTTAGCATGTTTTTTCCCAAATTCATGTAACGAATTTATTTGTGGTCTCAACAAAATAATGTAGCACTTTGGCACAAATATACAAAGAAGCATCCCTGCACTGGAGGCCAAGATACAGAAGACCTCCACAGCAACCATAGCCTTGCCCTTAGTGCTATGGTAGACAGGGAGGAAGGTGACCCAGACACTGCAGAACACCAGCATGCTGAATGTCAGGAGCTTGGCTTCATTAAATGCATCAGGCAGATTCCTGGCCAGGAAAGCTACAATGAAACTCAATAGAGCAAGAGAGCCCATGTATCCCAAGACACAGTAGAAGGCAAACACTGAACCTTTGTTACAAACAATGATGATGTGGCCATGTACCATGTGTACATCAGCATCAACAAATGGAGGAGACGCTCCCAACCAGATTCCACAGAGAATCATTTGGATCGTGGTGCAAATGGGAATGATGTAATTAGGCGCCCCTGAAAGCAGCAGCCACCTTATCCTTTGTCCTGGTACAGTGATCTTAAATGCTAGTACTACAGTAATAGTCTTTGCTAAGACACTAGAGGCAGCCACAGTGAACACAATTGCAAATGTGGTCTGCTGAAGGATGCAGCTGGCTATACTGGGATAACCAATGTAGAGCAAGGAACATATAAAACAAAATATGAGGGAGATGAGTAGGACATAGCTAAGAGTTTCATTATTGGCCTTGACTATGGGAGTGTCTCGGTGTTTCAAAAAGACACAGAGTACAACACCTGTAAGAGCAGAGAAGCACAAAGCCAAAGTAGCCAGAGCCTTTCCCAAGGGGTCTTTATAATCCAGAAAGGACACAACTTTTTTGAGGCAGTTAGTTTGATATGTGTTGGCATACTCATCCTCTGGGCATTTCACACATTGATCCATGTCTAGTATAGGAATGGAAGGACTGTGAGATTTAATTTTTCTACAATAATAACAAGATACACTAAACTTTTACTTTAGAAAAACATAACTAAATTAGACTGACATCTTGTGTTAGGGGCAAACTTAAATATGGGATCTTTATGAGATGTGATCCTAATTTCAATGCTTCTATTCTTTATGTAAGCTTTTGTTCATATTTATCTACTATACTCAAGATGTTTATTATATTTTTCCAAAACAAAAAATATACTGTTACATAATTTTTATGTTTCCACAATAATATGCTTTAGATTGTTCACTCATTGATTCACACATTTTTCACTTATAATTGTATATATTATGCAAAATAAGAACTTAGAAGGTGAAGTGTTCGCAAAAAATATGGTCATAGATGTGGATTCAAGCAGATATTTGGACATATAAACTCTACCACTCCATGTCTTACAAAAGGACTTAGAGCCAACATTTTATTAAATCATTATACTTCTAAACTCTGTTCTACACTTTTGTTCTTACACATACAAGTATTTATAGTCTTTCCCATTCATTATGAAATCTTACCTTTGAAAGAGACATCATTAGAGAAAATCATAGTCAATAAAAATTTAGAGTTTTGAAGTTCAGTCCAATAGATACATCTACAAAATCAATTCCTCAGTTATGGCTAGAAAGTTATGAAAGAAAGACTTTGAAGATTGTAAGAGCTAGATAACCAGAGAGTTTTATATGAGCATATATATAAACATCTCAGCAAAAAGGGCTTCTTAAGCCTAAGCTGACTGAAAAGAAAAACAAAACCATGAAACATTGGAAAAGGGAAGGAACATCATGAAAAATTCTGTCTCAAAGAATTAAATATAATGAAGAAATACAGAGAGAGAATAAAAATGTCTTCCACTGAGAAGCATTTGCCAATTAGTCTCTCTCTCTCTCTCTCTCTCTCTCTCTCTCTCTCTCTCTCTCTCTGTGTGTGTGTGTGTGTGTGTGTGTGTGTGTGTGTGTGTGTGTGTGTAAGAGCACTTAATAAAAATGCCTTAAATGTGAAAAGGAGGGTTGTTTGGGAGTTTTTGTAGGAAAGATAGGGAAAGAAACAATGTAATTATAATATAATCTCCAAAATAAAAGTTTCATAAATAAGCACTGGTAATATCAAGTGAGGAAGAGACAAAATGAAAAAATATACCTAAATTCTCTAATACATGTCAAAAGTATTACATTTAGTTTTATTATTCAATGTGTGAATTGTGGTAGGGCACAGTATCTTCCAATTTTACTTATTTATGTAAGATATCCTATGCTTTACTCCCTTTGCTGTAGTATTTATTAAGAAATGCCATGCTCTAAATAATGGTAAATGCCTCAAATATAATCTTGACCAAATGTAATAGATGGAGGTTTTTGAGATTCCATCTGCTCTTATACTAATAGATTACACAAAAGTGTATTCGGTTTTTTTCAATCAAATTAAACTAATAGATCAAAGTAAAATGTGATGCTCTTTTCCAAGTACTGAGTCTCTGCATTGAAAGATGGACATTTGGTTTCATTTTGTATTTCCTTTTCCATTTTGCTAAACTGTGGTATCTAAATTGGTATGTAGACATATTCAAATACTCCAATTTTTAACCCATTTAAAAATAATCATGTAGTTTGTATACTATCCTCATATCTTGTAAATGTAGTATTTAAAATTCTGGTTAGGGCAATGAGCTCACTAAAAGGAGATTAGGGGATATAAATTGCAAAGGAAGAACACAAAGTATCACTATTTTAAGAAGATATGATAGTATATGTAATTGACCCCCAAAATTTAACCAGATAACTCTTCCAGTGGTTGAACAACTTCAGCAAAAGGGCAGGATAAAAAAATTAACTCAAACCAATCAGTAACCTTCTTTATACAAAAGTAAAAAACAGTCTGAGAAAGAAATTAGGAAAACAGCACCATTCACGATAGTCAAAAAAGGTCTAAAATATCTTAGTATAACTAACTCTTTCCAAGCAAGTATAATATCTCTACAAAGAAAACTTTAGATCTCTGAAAAAAATCGAGGAAGACCTCTGAAGATGGAAAGATCACCATGCATTAGTAGGAATAGCATAGTAAAAATGGTCACCATATAAAAAGTAATCTACAGGTTAAAGGCAATACTAACTGAAATTCCAACACAATTCTTCACAGACATGGAAAGAGAAATTTTCAAGTTTATATGGAAAAATAAAAAACCCAGGACAGCCAAAACAATTCTTAACAATAAATGAGCATCCAGTGGAAATCACCTTTCCTGACCTCAGGCTGTACTACTGAGCAATAGTGATAAAAACTTCATGGGATTGGTATGGAGACAGGGTGGTTGATAAATAGAATAAAATCGAAGACCCAGAAGTAAACTGTACTAAAGTATCTATAGTAAACTATAACTTGATGTTTGACTAAAAAGCCAAAAAACACAGTGGAAAAAAGGAAACTTCTTTAATAAATGGTGCTGGTCTAATTGGTGGTGTCTATATAAGAGAATGAAAATAGATCCATATTTATCACCTTGCACAAAGTTCAAGTCCAAGTGGATTAAGTACCTGAACCTAACACCAGATACATTGAATTTAATAGAAGATAAAGTTGGAAATAGACTTAAACTCATTGTAACAGTGGGGAATTTCCTGAACAGAACACCAGTGGCTCAGGCTTTAAGATCAAGAATTGATAAATGGGACCTTATGAAACTGAAAAGCTTCTGTAAGGCAAAAGACACCGTCAATAGGAAATATTGATAACCTACTAATTGGGGGAAAAAACCCTTCACTAACCCTACTTCTGACAGAGTGCAAATGTCCAAAACATATAAAGAACTCAAGAAGCTAACCCCCAAAGAACCAAAGAACCCAGTTTTTAAAAACGGGGCACAGCGCTGAACAAAGATTTCACAACAGAGGAATCTGGAATAGCCTACAAGCACTTAAAGAAATGTTCAAAGCCCTTAGTCATCAGGGAAATGCAAATCAAAATGGCCCTGAGATTCTACCTCACACATATCAGACTGGCTAACATCAAAACCTCAAATGAGTACACAGGCTGGCAAGGATGTGGAGAAAGAGGAACACTCTTCCACTGCTGGTGGGATTGCAAACTGGTTCAACCAATCTGGAAATCAATCTGATGTTTTCTCAGGAAATTTGAAATAATTCTACCTGAAGACCTATCTAAGCCACTCATGGGCGTTTACCCAAAATATGCCACACCATACCACAGGGACATGTTCTCCATGATGTTCATAACAGCCGTTTCTGTAATAGCCAGAAGCTGAAAACCACCCAGATGTTCCTCAAAAGAAGAATGGAGGGACGGAAACCTCAGCTTGGGCCACAGGGCCCCACAGCTAATCAGCGCCGAGACAAAGATCCCTCTCAGGACATCGCAAGACCCAGCAGAGGGCCAAAGACACGCCCCACAGTTCACCAGGTACTGCCCCAAACCCGCGAGACACA